>CM021100.1:408086331-408689723 GCA_007115665.2 Sequoiadendron giganteum | reverse complement strand
AACTTGTTGTAAAAAAATTGGAAGCATGTTATGATAACTAGGTGAGGTTTGAATAAGGTCCCATAAGGATATCTTAGGAGGAGTATTTTTAATATTCTAAACAATATTATACTCCTTTCCACTTTGTAATGGAAAAGAAGGAGTGCTAGGCTAGTAAGTTTAAGGTAACTGGAGGGATGTTGGAGTTGCTTGTCTTGGTTGAAAATTGTTCCTAGTGTTATATGTATGAGAAATTGTAATGTAACTCGGTTGTAGTGAAACATTATCATTATCAAGTTTCCTTTTAGGTGGTTCTAGGGAAAGAAGGGGTTCATTTTAAAATTTTGGTAGTTGTGAGGGTCGATAAAAGATAATTTTAAGCTTAGGAGGTCCCATAATTCAAGGATCTCTAGGAGGTCTAAAATTAGAGGACATGAGGGAGTTTTAATATTCATAACCTTAACAAAATTATCCTTATTTTTATGATCTCCTAGTGAATTGGAGTCTAATGTCACTTCATCATCTTCATCTAAGGAAGATTCATGGTATGTGCAAGATCATCATGGAACAAACATGCCCTTAAGTGGTGATGAAAATTTAGAAAATCAGAGTTAGGTAACTTGACATAAAAATTTGAATAAGCTATCTATATTATTTCAAAAATATGTAATAATAGAATATATATAAAATTGAATGTAGGTTCTAAACTACTAGGTTTTTTTTTTCTAGATCTATTTAATTAAAATTTTAAATTTCAATGTAGTAGTTCTTAAATTTCAAGGAAAAAATAAAAAGTAGGTGTTTGTCTTACCACCCTAACCACAATAAAATGATAATATTTTTTATATTTTAGATATAAGTAGAGGATTCATGTCCTGATTTGATGCATGTATTTTTATAATTTTTTTCCAAGTAAATAATTAATTATGATTTTTTTATTACAACTTTTAAAAATATAAAAACTCGTATGTCTGACAACTTAACCTAGTCAAAACTTCATGAAATTCAATTTTTCCTTTTTTAATCTTATAATATGTAAAGCATAGAATGTGACGCATGTTTTGGATTAAAAAAATGTGATACTATTTGAAAGCTATAATTTTTTTCAATTAGTCTATCAATTAGGAATTTAGTCATAATTCAAATGGAAAATGAATAATAATTATTTATTAAATTCAAAGTAATAATAATTTATATTGGTGGAAAGATGAGAATCTCCTTTAAAAACTCTTTTCATTTCATCAATTTTAGTAAAAAAATGTCATCATCCACATGGGAAATCATATCACTTACATAGTCACTTTTTGTCCCATCATCATCCTGCACATACCCTACATTACTATTGTTTGAAAGACATGGATCAATTATAACATTCTATTGCACCATGATATCTCCCCTAGTAGGGGAGATTTTAGGAGAGGAAAAAACAAGATATTCATGGCAATCCATGATTTGATTTTGTAAAGTAACATCATCACAAATAGGGGAGGCATAAAGAGAAGAACAACTATCATTTTATTTTTACCAATAATTGGATTATTTTATTCAAATAAATCATTACAAATGGTAGGAGCATTAGGAAAGGAAAAAATGAGATTCTCGTTACTCTCAATAAGTGTATCTTCTTGCACAAAAATATCTTCTTCACATTAAAACTAAAGTGTTTCAATGATATGCTTTCGAAAAGGTTAACCATTTAATTTTTATTTATTTTTTAATGATTACAAAATTTAAATTAATTTTTCTAATGATGCAATGATTTAGAAAATGAAAGAAAAACACACAAATCTAAGATTACTTTTAACTGAGATATGCAAGAAATGCTTTTCTCACTATTGCAAAATATAACTAAATGAGCAATTTCAATACACAAGAGGAGTATTTCAAGAAAATAGTTATCAAGCATAATAATAGAAATAAAAATACAAACCATAGACAAAAAAAGAACCCAAAAATTTGTCTAAAATGTCTATATATATGGACTCATTTGTCCCTAGGTGAATAGGTCCTTGATTAGGGTTTTAGAAAAGTAAAATAGGCAATTTTTGAGTTTTTTATGTGTTTTATGTGCTCAATTTCATATTGTCACTTCAACTAAAAATTTTTATAGAATTTGATGTCTAAATTCAAGTGAAATGAAGGACCAATGATGGACTATATGAAACTTTTTAAAATTCAATTTTGACTCAATTTTTTAATAGGAATGATGAAAAGTGCACTAATATACAAACACTATGCAAAATTTATGTAATATCTATGCAAATGTATGTATTTTTCAGATTTAAACAATGCAAAAATGTAAATTTGAACACCTATATGCAGTGAAAACTAATGCATGGTTAAATAACTTTAAATGTAATGCAACTAATTCAAACCTAATGCAAAATAGTGCAAAACTTAGATCTAGGGTTAAAGGGACTCCGGTTTTTAGAATGTTGTTGTACAAGGTTGAGCTCACCAAGATGAAACATTGAAAAATGGGATAGGTAAAATTCACCAAAATGGAAATTTGAATCCAAAGAGGAAAAAGGGGTTAATATATTCATCTAAAATTCATTAGGAAATGTGATACACACAATGAAATGAGAGTTAACCTCAAGGTGAATCAAGTCAATGTGTGAATATAATAATTTCCTTTTTATGTGAAGACAAGGGTCTAAGTCAAATAACACATTAGGAAGAAAGATTAAGAAGATAAAATCAACTCCAAATTTTGATCTATTAAGTGTATTTAGAAGCTTATATATAAAATTGATGGAACCTAAAGACTCTAGGGAGAATTTGGAAGGGATAAATGTTGTGTGCCTCTCACAAAAAGTGTTTTTTTAAAGGTTCAATGAGGACTCATTCATCCTATGGTGAATGGGTACTATGTAGGGCTCTCTAAAAAAAAAATCTAGGTTATGTTAATTTGTCTCTACACTCCTATATTCTCGATTCTCACTATTGGAATACCATAAATAAATTATGTAGAAGAGTTTAAATGAAATGATCGATTTTCTTACAACTTTGAAAACTTTGCAAATTTCTTCATTTTTTCTTTTCAAAGGATCTTCAACCTCAAATTTGCAATCACACATCAAAGAGATAAAAATGTTGTTTCATGAGGTGAATGAGGGATTTCCTTTGTCAAATCCAATTTTGGTAATTAAACCTTGTAATGAAATTAAACATGAAAGAAGGAATGCTGAATGAACAAAACTATGTAACAACTCACCAAACCTTATTTGAACCTTATATTATAGATCTAAAACTATCATGAAATGCTTTGAATAGATGTGGATCTTGATCATGAAACTTTCCTTGAAACAATGCCTTTGAATGCTTAAATAGATCTCAAACTCTACATCACCATATTAGCTCAACAACATGCATGATGTAATTCATCTTTGAAAAGACAACGGAATATTGATTACTACAAAAAATGATGAATAAATATTCCCTTGAATGTTGTTGAAACTACTCTTGATCATAAACCTTTCTCTAGGATTCGAACACTTCAAAATCTAGGTGAAACATCTAGTGAAATTACCTCTTATTTATATATAACCCTAATATTCTAAAATTCAAATACCTCAAGCCGACATTGAATCATGTATTTGAAAATGTTAAAATATTTCCAAAAAAATATTTTAAAGTGGGGTACTAGGTCTAAGTGAGGACCCACTCATCCTATGGTGAATGGGTCCTAGGTCATTTACCTAGGACACACATTCTTCAAGGTTGAGTGCTATGTTATGGAATTTACAAATTTAAAGTTATATCATTTGGAAATTGTAATTAATTAGGCTTGTATTTGAATTAAAGGGCCAATTAGGGAAAATTAACATCAATTAATTAATGAATCCCTACATAAGTGTGAAAGTGTAAAGGTACACCATACAACACCATAAATAAGGCACAATTATGCCCATTTTATAAAATAGGACCCACAACCTAATCTTAATATGTAAAACATATTAACTCTAAATTAAGGCATAATTTAGCTCATTTTTTTTTTCTTATTATTTCCCCAATTAAATGTGATAAAGGGATACTTTATCCTACATTACATAAGAAAGTTTTAGATATGCATGAAATAGGTGTTTCAAGTGATAAGGACACATGTCTCAACCATTTGAAGAGAGGCAAAGCTACATAATAGCCTATGTAAACTTAACATAAGAGTGAATAGTTGAATCCTTGAAAGGTGGTTAGCTAACTAGGTGAATAGTGAATGTATTTATACTAACGTATTCATGGTAGAATTCCATTTATTTTAGAGATAAATATAGTAATAAAATATCGTATTTTCATATTTTCAAATATTGTAAAGCATCTACTGAATCTATCTCTAATTTTTAATGTATGGTTTTCTAAATTTATGGTGATAATTCTATCATAAGACCCAATGAATCAACATTTCTAGTTTTATAGTGAAATTATTTTCATATAAATATCCTTTTATTATCAGTAGATAGGGACACACACAAACTGAGAGATGTGTAAAATCATGAAATATATATATAAACTAGTTAGAGAGAATGAAAAAAAGTCATAGGATTGATGTAAAGCTTTTATCACATGATAAAGGATGGATTAGTAAATCCCCATCACCATATAAAAACTAGACTACATAGTAATTCTATCAAATGATTTGAACTACAAGGTAGGTCAAAATGAAAATGGAGTATCAAATGAGAGGGAGAAGCATAAAAAGAAATAAGTAACCATAAAATTATCTAATCAACCAAGTAATGTAACTTAGAATAGTGATGGAATTTTCAAGCCAAATTATAGAAGAATATACAAGAAGAAACAACATATCCCTTAAAGAGGGTGTGTATCAATAATATAGAATAATTTATTTATTATGCAACATGTCAAATACCTCAGTCAGCACAATACCATGTTATTTTGTACATTTGTAAACCCTGACCGAGAATGTGATCAATACAATTACAAAAGTCAAAATTTCACATTGAACCAAGATGACAAATATTGAAACATGTTATTCTCTTTGTGATAGTTTAGTTGTGATGAGTATTCTTCTCCTAAATATTGGACCTGAACTAGACATCAAAGGTAGAATATATAAAGTGATATTTCTATTGGATCATATCTCCAATTTTCTACTTTATACCATGGTTAATCTCTCTACCTAATATGTGACATTTTCATCCCAATTCATATCTCCTTTGATTTCAATAGAAAAATTATATTTGTTTGATAATATTGACCAATATCAATACGTAATGTTGAAAATTATCATCCTTAAAAATTTCACACTCGGTTTAGCTCTACGTATGTTCTTGGACCTAATTATGTATTTAATCTACCTATTTTATAAATATCTTCAAGAAATTAAGAATAGGTTTGAAATAAAAATTTAATATTTAATAACAATGTTTAAGGTGCCAAAAATTATAGGTTTGGAATAGGTTCAACTACCTTGTCTATCCATTTTTAGATAAAATTTAAATATGTTTGTGTTAATAGGATAATATTTCAAATCTAAAATTATTTATCATTTATCTATATTTTATTTTCGGTAAATTAAAGAATTCCATATAAACACAAATTATTTTCAACATCTTAATCCTATTAAGAAATAGATTAATATTATTACTAATCACCCTAAGATAATTCACAAGAAAAATTAGTAAAATTACATTTATTTCAGTCAAGCATCATGTTAAGTATGCATCACTTTTTTATGTGATTGTGTTTAGGTTTCATGTTTATTGGTTTTGTGAGTAATAAAATTTTTGAGACACAAAATAAAGCATCAATTTATCCTTAATTTTTTATTGTATGAATTTATTCCATCAAGGAATGTAGATCTAAGTGGTGAGTTACAACATTTGTGAATTTATCACTTGTTTATTATTTATCCCTTGCTCAACTGAGGCTAAGCTCTCTTTTTACATCATCATAGTTGTTGTGGAGGTAGAAATACTAAAATTTGGTTTGAATTATGAAAGAACCTATAGGGAAAATCCCTTCCCCGTCTTTCATCATTGTAGGTTTACAAATATGAAGAAAATGTGATGGTTATAAAAGAATAACTTCTCACTCATACATTCAATCCCTAAACGTCATCTACTAAAGGAAGGTAAAAATTATTAGTGATTGAACCATCAAAAATGTAACACTAGACATAGGGAAAGAGGATTTCCTATAATAGGACCTTAGGGTTTTTTACCCTAGGAGCTCTTGATGTGTTGGAATGGCACTCTTTCTGCTTGGTGGTTATAGGATTTTTGGCAATTTCATTCAAAGGGGGGGACTGATTGGTGAAGGTTGTGATATGTGTGTCAAGTTTGGTTGAAAACTGAAATGAAGTGATAGTAATCTAATCTATGAGATGTAAATAAATAAAATATGAACTAAGTGCAAACTAAACTATATGCCCTAAATGTATGCAATATAGAAGGTAAAATGGGAGGTTGAGAGCTTGTGCACCTGGGAAATGAAACTTACAAATGAGGAACCTCAAAAGATTCTAGAAAAGGCCTGAAATTAATAGAGGTTTACTTACGCCAAGTTGGGTGACCTATTCCTCCTATTGGAAAATTCTATCGGACCAGGTTTCGTGGAAACGGGTACCCAAAAATGCAAAAACCCTTTTTCAAGGTTAGCACGAGGACAAGGTCTCCAATAGTGGCAACCTATTCCTCTTGATTCTTTCTAAGGATTTAGGGTCTGATTTTGTGGGTCCTAGCTATTTATCTATAGTGCTCCATGTTTGAAACTCCCAAAAATGACTTGCGACTTATCTTTTTGCTCCATCTAGGGTTTGATGCTTTGATGAGACTTGGGTGGAATGCTTGTACTTTCTCCGAAGCTTTGTACTTCATTATATATGATTACACAATTTGCAAATCACATGTAAATACCAAGAGAATGTTGGGGTTAGGAAATAGGGGTTTGCCTAAGTCAAACCCCTTTGATGGTAGCTAAACCCAAATGAGAAAAAAGAAAAGAAAAAAGGAGAAGATGTTTCAATGATAAACTTAATGAGAAAACTTACCAAACCTTTGCTTTCTGAAATTTTCAACATGTAAGAACAAATCAATGGAAGTAGTTTGTGATTCCTTATGCTCAATTGCTTTCTCATGAAGATAGGAGTGCAAGAGTGCTTGTAAATCTTAAATGATCTAAGGGGGGGCCAAAATGGAGGTGAAAACCCTTATTTATAGAAGTAAACCCTAATTTTCTTGAAATACAACATGATAGGTCAACACTAGGGTTTAGGAGGCAAGATTCCCCTTAGGTTTTGATTTAATTTTAAGATTTATGCCAAAAGAGACTAGGTCGCCCAAAGTGGCAACCTAGTCCACTTGGGAAATTTTAAGTGGTACTCAAGAATTAAATAATATTTAATGATTTTAATCAAATTTTCCTCTCGAAAAACACTTTAATCAGGCCTAAAATTATATTAAGTGGACAAATTAGCATAAGAAAATGGTTAAATTAGGGGTAACAAGCCTAGGAAAGTGTGAAAATGCATTACAACATTTCACAACACTTTGTCACAAGGCTTGGAGAGGGGTAAAGAGAGGTTGTTTAGGTGAATTATGTTAAAAGGGTCTTAGAGAGGGGTAAAGAGAGGTTATTTAGGTGAATTTTGTTGAAAGAGTATTAGAAAAGTGAGGAAATATCTTATAACACTTCACAACACCTTAGTAAAACATTGTTAGATAGTTGTTTAATTGCAAGCTTTCAAGACTAAATCAAGGTAAAACAAGGCCAAAATCCAAGGGACAAGGCCAAAATGAGCTAAAAAGTGCCATAGACTAAAGTTTTTGGTGACACATTTAGCCCCTAATTCAGTGAGTATGAACTTTCTTTAGACTCACACTAAAGTAGTTGAATCATGCATGTTGAGCAGGATCCAATGTATTCATGCTAATAGGATGAAATGGCATCAATCACGAGGGATGATCAAGGCCCTAGGATAAAGATCCCATGGAAGAAAAAACATAAGTAAAATATCACACAAGGAGTGATGTGGAAAGGTGAAGAGAGATGGAAATTTTGGATCAAGCTTCAACTAGTTGTCCAGCTAGTTGTGGATTAGATCTAAGTTGTTTGTCTGAAAGGAAGAGGGTACTTAGTCTGGGGTGATGATACTTTTAGTTTTCCACCAAGTGAGAATGCAAAAATCTAGTGAGATACATACACATGTTTGGAATGCACTCACACACAAAAAGGTGGCTATGAAGAAAGTCATGTCACTAGTTGGGCTTCCCACTCAACCATACCAAAGTTGTACTCCCTAATGACTTTGATAAGGTTCCACAAAAGACAAGGGTGTGATTTATGAGACAAGAAAATCCTTCAATGCTTAGATCCCATGAACAAGTGCAAGATGGAAGCACAAGCATGCAATTTGTGTTATGCAAGGTGGCCATGTCTCCACAAATGCCTAAGGTGCAAAATGAAAAGTGCAAAAAAAAGTAAAATAAAAAAAAAGTGTCCCAAGGAGTCTTGTATAGTTCATATGAGGACTTTGACTTAGGGGATATTGTGTCTAATGTCTCCAAGAGAGGACCAATCAAAGGATAGAATATTCCAAACTTAGGGGATGCAGTGCATCACATTAGGCCATTAAAAGGAATTTAATATGCTAAGATAAGTCACTTATGAAGGAAGTTACACCAAATGTCATCCACAAAGTGAGAAACGCATCATGTGAAGTGACAAGGTTGCATTAGGAAGAATGGAAAAATTAACGTAAAACTAAAATAGTGCCAATGTATGCCTCCACTTTAAAGGAATTGTTACACACCATTCTATGACAAAATGCTTTAAAGTAGAGAAAGACAAAATGAAAAATGGACATGAAAGCCGTACTAAAAATTCCAATGTCAAGTGAAAGGTGTCCAAGAAAGGTTGTGTCATGTGGAAAGGAAAAAATAAAAGGAAAAGGGGGTTGCCCCCAAAATGAAAAATACTAAACACATAAAGGATATATGAATATGGGGTCAATTTGTTCATTTTTTGCAATGTTTGTTTAGAGAGTGCAGAACTATTATCATTCCCCCAAATACATAGAACTAGAAGAAGACACACAAAGAGAGAAAGTGAATGAAAACAAAGAGTCGATTTGGGTCAGCATGGAAGAGACATAGGATGGCTCAATGCTTTGCATCATCCACAAAAGGACAATAAAAAGAAAAAGATAAAGATAAATGAAAAAGAGCTTTGCTTTTGAGTCAACATGAAGGAGAAATTGTAGTTGCAATGCCTTGCATCATCCTCAAATGAAAGGAAAAATAAAAAGGAAAAGAGTTTCATTTTGGTCAACATGAAGGAGAAATTGCAGTCTCAATGTCTTGCATCATCCCCAATTGAAAGGAAAAAAAGAAACAAAAAGGAAAATAGGTTAATTTGGTCAACATGAGCAAGAGATTGCAGTCTCAATGTCTTGCATCATCCCCAAATGAAAGAAAAAAGGAAACCAAAAGGAAAAGAGTTTCATTTGGCTCAACATGAAGGAGACATTGTTCTCTCAATGCCTTGCATCATCTCCAAATGAAAGGAAAAATAAAAAAGGAAAAGCGATCAGAAAAAAAGGCATGTATGACACATAGAATAAGGTAGATACATATAGAAGAATTTTAGAAGGAGTAAGAAAACATCAAACAAGATGGGGAATATGTGACACATAAGTACATAAAAGAAAAAGAAAAAAGAAAGACTAGTAAGGTGCATATGTGTTACTCTATGAGCAAGTAATTTTCCTCCCAACCTTGGCCATTATACAAATTGATAGGGCGACTAGCGAGAGGAATGACAACAATTAATGAACTAGAATTAAGACCAACACCTGTCCTAAGAGAATTTTTTTGAGATCTTATGGAAGAGGAGAATAGTGAATTCAAGATTTGGTGTACCTCTTCATCGATTCAAGAGTTTTCATCATCATCATCATCTAAGTTGATGACAATGGTGGGTCATATGACAATAACAATGGTGGAATGTAAAATGGATGGTGTGGGAGGTATAGGAATCAGGATGTGGGGTTGGAGGAGGAGGATCAACAAACATCACTTCAGGCATAGGTGGATTGTGATCTTCAGTGTTTTCTTCCTCACGAGATTGGCGAGCAAGAGAATGTCAGTGACACCTACATTCTCTAGTATCTTTATTCCTTTTTTTCTTTTTTTTCAAGGTGCATGGGGGAAGAGGCAAGACGGTTCACCATAGGTTATGTATCATCCTTGAGAGGAGGGATAGGAGGAACTATGGGTGGCTCATCCTTTCATGTTAGATTTACAGACCTATTTAGTATGGGGAGGGAGGACAAAATTTCTATCATGATCCCTAGGCCTCTTAGATGATGTAGAAGAGGTTTCAAGAGTGGTTTGACTAGGCATATCAAATTTAGGTGGCAACATGGATTCATCAAGGATGGGTGAGTCTAAGGTAGAAAGAGGTATGTTGTGTAGAGAGAGTTTGGAGATCTTCTTGGCTTTGAACTTTTGATAGGAAATGAATAAAAAGTCTTGTCTAGGGGTGATGGGTTCCATAGACTCAGGCTAAAAGTCTTCGAGGGAAATTTTTCCCTTAGAGGATAATGGATTAAAGCCATTATGGTGGATAGTGAATATTTCATTGTCAATGGGAAACTTCACACACTTGTGGATGACGGATCAGACCGCTTTCATAGAACAAAGCTAGGGGTGGCCAAGTCGCAAAAAAATTTGGTCTAATTATGGGATAATAGAGAAGGTAACATCCAATGTTTTCAAACCTATTTGTAATGGGAGGGTGTAGACACCCAAAAGTGTCCTCTTACAATGCCTTATCACAGCATTACATCATTTAGACATCTTGTAGCATGTTATGCGCTAAGTACCCATGTCATCATCTAATTAGTTGAATAAATCTTATTTATTTGACTAATTTAATTCATAATCCCTCTATTCTTCCAATGTCAATTAAATAATTTATATTATTTAATTAATTAAATCATTTTCATTCACAGTCCATCCATTCTTCTAATGTTAATTAAATAACTTATATTATTTAATTAATTAAATCATTTCCTTTCATAATCCCTCCATTCTTCTAATATTATTTAAATCATTTATATTATTTAATTGATGAAATGATAAATCCAACGTTAATTAAATAAATCAAATATTTATTTAATTAATAAAATCTTAAAAGGATATTCTCGTTTAATTTCGAAATCAGAAATCATGTGTATCCAATCAATCTATTTAATCATGTGTATCCTTCTCATCTTTCTCAATATTTATTTACTTTAAAAAGAAAATCAATATCTTTCTATTTTATTATAATCTTATCTCATCTGAGGTTGTATTTCCTCTTTTGTCAAAAATAAAATAAAATAAAATCTTCTTTTTCATCCATGTCGAAACTCTATAAATACAACCTCTCACAATCCATTTAGGATCAACTTCTTCAAGTACCATTACTCTTTCAAATTCATTCTACAATTTTTGATCATAATCCATCTTTCTTCCATCATCCTCGTCCTATCATCATAGTACAACATTGACCAATCGACATTTCGTCAATAGTCAAATCCTTCGAAATCATGCATTCTTATACGAGATTGAGAAGAACAATGGAGTGAATGCTTGGTTACATGCATGTTTGTTTAGATTAGATTATTTATCTTGCATGAGTATTTTTTATAGGTGATTGCATTGAGGATGGTGAAAATCTGAATTTTGTAATACCCCTCCGTTTTGATTCTTGTTCAAGTTGTTTTATGCTATGTTTGGTTGCAATTACTTTGATACTTGATACATTTTGTTATGATGTTTTGATCATTAATATTGAGTGACAAATATTATTGTGGGATGTAGTTATCTAATTATTGTTTCACTTGCATTATGGATTAATAGTGTTGTAGAGTTAACATGAGATATTATTATAAGATTATTGGAATTATGATGGAAGTGTCAGTTTTGATGAGTGTATTAGTGAAGAGGACAGTTTTGCATCACTCGCTTACGAGTGGCCTACGAATCCGTAATTCCTTCTTCATGTTGTGTATTATATACTGGATATATCGTATGATGTTGTTTACTTGGTTGCAGGATTGCAGGTACATGACATTGACTCCACCCGGTTTCACAGGTTTGAGCGTGTTGATCCAACGGTTAAGTTGAACGGGAGATAGTAGCTAGGTAATATGTGTCATGTCTATACCCTAGCCTTAGTGTGTCATCAGTTGTGTGTGTCGAGTCATTGTCTATCTTGCTTTGATATTATTTAATTATGAAGAATTCTTGATTTAGAAATAGATATTTAGAATAATTGCATTTAAATCATGTTGATGGTTATTTAATTTAAATAATGCAACATGGATAAAAGTTTATATTTAAATTAATTAATTATATTTAAATTATTTAATTAATTAAATTTAATCCAAAGGGGTTGAGTTTAGTTATTAAATAATTAAATTAATTAATTAAATGTGATGCAAGAGAATAAAAAGAAATAAAAGAATTATAATTAATTTTGGAATTTAATTCCAACGTGTGGGAATTAAATTAGAAATTGTAATTAAATGTTTATTTGAGAAATTGGTTGCAACTTTGGAAATGAATTTATTATTTGAAATTGCATTTTAAATTGAAAGTGGGTTTTTGAAAAGTGAAATTGAAATTGGGAATTGAAAGTGAAATTGAAATTGAAATTGAAATATCTAATTTGCATGTAATGTGAATTAGGGTTGAATTAGGTATTTTTGATTTATAAGAATACATGTTTTAATTTTAGGGAGAAATTTTTTTAGAAAAAAATATATATTTACAGCAGGGAAGAAATTTTGGAAAATTTGTACAAGGGTTTGAAAAAAGTTTGATTGTAGAATTGATTGAAGGAAATATTGTTTGCATTTGTTGGATTTTGGATTGGATTCATTGGAGGATTGAAGAAAATTCAGGAAATCTTTGGAGGAGGCTTGCATCAAAAATTCATCTCTTCTTGTAGCTTCTTGTACTAGGTTTTCCTCTTTGTGTTTTATTGTTCTTGATTTTTTTTTTTTAAATAGTAATGATTAAAGATTTGTTTGTTAAATCTGCTTTAGAAAATAAATTTGATGTTAGAAGAAAAGAATTAAACAAAGTTACAGCCTTTACTTGTGAAAATTCTTGAGTGAAAATTGTGAAAACCTTAGTTGAATTTAAATTATTTGGAGAAATTGATTTTATTGTTATTGAAATAAAACATAGAAATTGAACAATGCATTTAGAATGTTTTTAGAAAATCAAATTTTTTGTTTATTATCAAAAAACGGATTTTAAAATCTGTAGTATAATTATATTTTCATGGTAAAATGGTCTGATTGCGTCGCCTATAACTTCACTTTCACAAAATGGGTTTTCAAGAAATTTAAAGGGTTTTTGCATTTTGAAGTTTTCTTACCCTTGTCCAACAATATCAAATACCCAGATTGTAGTTTTTGAGTTATAATTGAAACATAAGACTGCTGTTAAATTATTTTCCGATGGCTGTTCTGAAAATAAAATAATAATAAATTGATATTTATAAATATCAATATTTTATGTATTGTTATTATAATATTAAAATATTATTTAGTAATATTTTATGTTATAATTTATAATACTAAAGTATTATATTTATTTATATTATTTTAAATAAACTTTGTATATTAGATTAGTGGAATTGAAATTATAAACATATGGAAAATTATTGTTATTCTAAAATGGCTTGTTAAAGTTTAATTGAAATAGTTAAATATTTGATTTAAAGAATGCAATATATTATTGAATAGAGATTTAAAATTGGATTGATTAGTGTATATGGAAAATGGATAGAGAAACAATATGTTATTATATTAAAGTGATTGAATGTGTTAAATAGAAAATTGAATGAGATGTAAGATTTGATTAGGAAATGAAAAAAGTTTACTTGCATGGATTTGTGTTGATTTAAAAGTAAATTAAGAAGTTGTTTTATTGATGAGGCAATCAATTATGTTATTTATTAATTTCTATTTAGATTAATTGAATCATTGTGATTGGATTATGAAAGAGATATGGATTTAGTATATCCAAAAGTAGTATCTTCCTCATGATTATCTTAAAGGATTTAAATTCTCTATATCCAGTAAAGGAAAGTAAGTTTAATTGTTTTAGATTTTCAATAATGAAAAGGAAAATAGGGGTTATGATTATTTTAGATGATCTAGTTATCATGTCTTTGACCTTGTCAACACTACCTATTGAATGAGTATGGATTTAAGAAATCCAAATATTAGATTTGATTCATGACTTGAATGTTTTTGTTGCTATGTCGTCAAGTTGCATTGTTGGTTTTGGGATTTAGTGTTAGTCCTAAATTATAAGTCTTCCAGAATAACTTAGAGGATGAGGGTTGTTGAATATTTATGCCATCCAGTTGTTTTCCCTTGGGTAGTGCATGGCGTCTTTTCAGTTTTACCCGATTTTCATGAATGGGGATGTTTGCACCTCCTTGGTTTAGGAGCGGATTATGGGATCCGTGTCTCTTTGTATGGAGTGACCTTGTGATGTGGTTTCATCTTGTTGCCTCCTATGAAAGGAGTGGACTATGTGTTGTTGACTCCAAGATGTTTGGAGTGAGATCTTTTGTACCTCCTGTGAAAGGAGTGGACTATGTGATTGTTTCCTCCAAGATGTTTGGAGTGAGTTTCTATTATTTGTATCCCTCTTGTGTTGGAGTGGATTATGATGCCTAGTTGGTATGCACTTGTGGTTCCCTTGGTGGATTGTTTGGGTGTGTGTTTTCGAATAGAAGAGTGGCTTCTGTTAGGCGCCAGAGCCCAAAGAGGTAAACTGGATAACCTTCAGGAGTGGTTTAAACATGTGATAATTAAAATAATGTACTTAGAAGATTAGGACTAACTTCTCACATTAATCAAGATAATTTAATCCTCACTCATAGACACAAGGGCTTGTTTAGACTTAGGATGAGTGAGAAGGCCTGGAATGGCAAGATCAACTATCTAGTTCTTGCGAGAGGTAGTTGATTCCGCATAAGTGAGTATGAGTGTCGGGATTCAGTTGAGGCCACTAGGATTACTTGTGCCGAAGCCTATGAATAATTCCCAAAGGAGATCTCATGACAAACCTTGCAATGACACTCTATCTAGGACAACTGTTGTTAATTATTTTATGTGTATGGTTATTTGAACATAGTTGATATACTTTATGTCTGGAAGTAATGTGACCTATGTCAGTGATGTTGGAGTTGTACTTGAGTTGTACTTGATTCGTACTTGTATGGTGAATGAGTTGTACTTGTTGATGGTATTTATTTGGTTATGTCAGTTTGAGTTAGTATGAGTCTGCCTTTGGTTAGAGGTTGTAGATCTTAGTCCATGTTACTTTGTTACTATCTCCTAGCATGGGGGGTGGGCGTTCGGGTACCACATTGGATGGGTGGAACATGCACCAAAACCGTTGGGTCCCCATCAATCTTCAGTACTTAGTGGCGAGACATCTAGATGTATAGCTTGCGGTTCTTGTTGTAATTTCTTGCATTGTAATATTTTAACTTGTATATGTTATTTTATCCCTCTTTTGTAAGAGGTGGAGTTATGTAATTGTAATCTAAGGTACTATTACCTCATTCTAGGAATGAGTGATGTAACTATTGGATTAAGATATTATTTATGAGATTGTATCTTGGTTGATTATCTTATTATGTTATGTGGTATTCTTATGATGTATGATGTTATTTCATAAAGTTCATAAGGCTATGGTTATATGTAATATGTATGTGTGGGTTTTAGTAATCCTAACCTTGTAGCCTTAGAGGTTGTTAACTAGTAAGTGAATGTGTATGTTAAATGCACTTTATAAAAAAAATTGGTTCGCTTATGATGTTAATTGCAACTTCCTTTAAGGTTACTTGGTGGGGCATTACAAATATTAATTTAATAAGATTTCAGATTTCAGATTTTTCCCTATCTATAGAGCGAAATCAATCCAATCGTCGAGCATGCAAAACCATTATGTGTTTTAACCCAAGTTGTAGGTCGATGATATAAATCTTGAGCAATATTGTGTAATGGTAGGAATTCTTTTGGGATCACATTCTCACCATAGGAAGGATCTATGAGTATCCCATTATTGGTTTTATCATAAATTCAACCACCTGTGTAGAGAGGACCATCAGGAAGATTTCTTGGTATATCTTGTACCAAAAATGTGATCTCAAGAAGTCATTTTGTTGGGCCCTTATGATGGATAATGTCTATTGCTCCTACAATTTCATTAATAGGTCTGACATGGGCTACCATGGGAAGAGAAAAAAATATAGATCTTGTAAATCCACATTCATGACATTAGCTGGTGAAGTTTTAGTTGTTTTGAAAAATGACGAATTATGTTTGGGAATGGGGTTTGTGAAGATTTTCAAGTTTTGGTTAGGGGCTGCCATAGATTTATTGTTTTTACCATTAACGCCAGCAACAGATAAACGACTTGAATCAATTAGGTCTTGGACAAGTTGCTTTACATGCTTGCATTATTCAGTGTCATGTATGTTTTGTCAATGAAAGTAATAATAAGTAGTGGTATTATAAGATGGAGGTAATGGTTTATAGGGATCAAGTGTATTGATGGGAGGTAAAGAGATCATTTTTTGTTGGATTAATTGGGTCATAGTGTTATGAAGGGTGTCTGACAAGGGTGTGAAGGTACACTTAGGATCTCCATAATTAAAGGGAATTGTAGACCTAACAACAACCACTTGGTTATTAATAGGTGGAAGGATTTGGGATGAAGGGTTAAATTGGAGAAACCCTTTGTTTGGTTTACAGAATGGTTGAGGATTGGATTCGGTGGAAGTGTCAAACTTCTCAACATGACTAGGAGTGCACCATGAGTCACAACTGCTAATTCAACTATGGTAGTCATAGAGGGCTTAGCACAAGTGCATAAAACAGGGGAACTTCATGAGGGTAATTTTATCTTGTAGGTGTGTCACAAGGTTTTCAATGAACATATTTTGTATATGGGTGTCAGGAACTTTAACATCAATTAAGGAATAAAAATCCTAATAATGAAAGATAAAATTAATTATCTTCTTTTTATTATCTTGTTTGCATCTCATTAGCTCTACCAAGGTTGTATCTGGGGCCATATGAACTTGGAAGTGATTAATGAAGGCATCCACTAGTTCATTCAATGAACTAATGGAATTATTAGGAAGGGAGGAGAACCAATCCAAGTCAGCATCTTTGAAAGTCCTTGGGAATAACTTAGCAAGAAACTTGTCCTCAAGAGAAAAGTAACTACATAGGGTAGTCTAGGCATTGACATGGTTATAAGGGTCACCCTTCCCTCTATACTTCTTGAATATAGGGATCTCTATTCGTTGTGGCAAGTGAGTGTGTGGTATGTCAAGGGATAATGAATTACTATGAACATAGTGGGTAAGGGAGTGATATTGGCTTTGGTTGATGGTGGATATTTGTTGTTGCATGGAGGTTATAGTGTGAAATTTTTTTTTAATAAGAGATTTAGTGTAAGTGCTATGAGGTGGAAGGGAGAGAGGTGAAGGGGTAAAGGTGGTGGACGGGGAAGTGGTAGGGATAGTAAGGGTAGGGACAATGGAAGAGGTGGAGGGGTGGGATGCCACAAGATAAAGATGCTAATAGGGTTGATGAGGGGAGGTACTGCATTACTAACCTATTGTAGATTGTATGTCATGCTAGGAGATGTATAGGTGGGAATAGAAACAATGGTTGAGGGGGGAGGAGTAGGAGGTCCTCCTTGCCCAAACATGGGACTAGGTGACTAAGATACTTTAGGTTTATATTTTTCATAGATTTTAGCTATCCTTTTCATGACACATAAGTCATCATCATGATCAAGTAAGTAGTGAAGGTTCTCAATAGCCCAGATAGTGATTCTAGAGATTGGCTCAAGGCTGATTTTATGTTGATAATTTGCTAGATCAGCATGGATATGGAAGATCTTATCATGTGGGAGGTTTTTTTTATCACCGATTGTGTCTCCTAGGTGTAAATAATTGCTAAGGATGGTCTCTAAGCCTACTGTACCATCCTCAATACCTGCAGTTGAAGTTAGAGGGATCACAAGATCCACAATAATAGTGTTGTTGGTAGATACCATGAGCCTAGAACTTTGTCTCATAACTATATCAGCAAAGGAATGATAAATGCTTAGACATGGTTCCTTAAGGCTAAGGCACTGTATGAAAAATTCACAAAAGTGCTTGTAGCTAAAATTCTGGAACAAAATGTAGAAATGTAAAACCAGGGATCTATAATACATAAAAGACAAAAAAAATCTTGAAATTTGATAATGAAAAGTGACAAAGGACTAGGTCACCTAGTGTGGCAACTTGGTCCTAGTAGTGCCGTTTCTAAAAAAAAATAGGATTGTTGACTAATTTTTATGCTTTTTCTAATTTTTTGATACAAACAGAGACTAGAAATGCAATTTTTTATGTATTTTCTTACTAAAAATGTAATGCAATAAGCAATTGTAGCATTAACTTTCACTAATGCACTTTTTATACTAACCCTAGGATGCAAACAATGCTCAATTTTAAATGCAATGCAAGCTATATCCTAAGATGAAATGAATAATCAAAAAGGTAACAAGTGGTCTATGGTTGGGGTCACCAAAAATTTAACACTGGACATAGGGCAAGAGGATTCCCTATACTAGGCCCTTGCGGTTTTTCAGCCTAGGATCTCTTGGTGTGTGGGAATGGCACTCTTTCTGCTTGGTGGTTATAGGATTTTTTGTGGTTGCACTCCAATGGGAGGGCTGATTGATGAAGGTTGTGATATGTGTGTGAAGTGTGGTTGAAAACTTAAAAGAATTGATAATAATCTAATCTATGAAATGTAAATAAAGAAAATATGAACTAAGTGCAAACTAAACTATATGCCCTAAATGTATGCAACACAAAAGCTGAAATGGGAGGTTGAGATCTTGTGCACCTAGGAAATGAAACTTGCAGATGAGGAGCACTAGAAGGTTATGGAAAATTTCTGAAATCAGTAGAAGGATACTTACACCAAGTTGGGTGACTTAGTCCTTCTATCAGGAAATTATGTCAGACAGGGTTTTGGGGAAAAGGCTAGCCAAAAATGAAAAAAACTTGTTTTAGGCATAGCATAGGGACAAGGTCACCAATAGTGGTGACCTAATCAACTTGATTATTTACAAGGATTTATGGTGTAATTTTATGGGTCCCAATTGGTACTTTCTTTCTCTACAATGGTCCATGTCTGAAACTCCTAAAAATGACCCGCAACTTATCATTTATCTCATTATAGGGTTTGATGCTTTGATGTGACTTGGGTGGAATTCTTTACTTTCTCCAACACTTTTTACTTCACCAACTCTAAGTATAAAACCTGTAAAGCACATGTAAAGACCAAAAGAATGTTGGGGTTAGGAAATAGGGGTTTGCCTAAGTCAAACCCCTTTGATGGTAGCTAAACCCAAATGATAAACAAAGGAAGGAGAAGAAGATTGAATGATGAACTTAATTAAGAAACTTACCAAACCTTTTCTTGTTGAGATCTACAACATGAAATAAAAACTCCAATGGAAGTATATTGTGATGCCTTATGCTCAATTGTGTGCCCGTGAAGATAGGAGTGCAAAAGTTCTTGTGAATCCAAAATGATCTTAGGGGGGGAAAAATGAAGGTGAAAACCCTCATTTATACAAGATAAACCCTAATTTTCTCGAAATGCAACATGATAGGCTGACACTAGGGTTCAGGAGGCAATATTTTCATTAGGTTTTGATTTAATTTTAAGATTTATGTGAAAAGGGACTTGGTCACCCAAAGTGGTGACCTATTCCACTTGGGAAATTTTAAGTGGTAGCTAGGAATTAAATAATGTTTAATGAGGTTAATCAGTTTTGCTTCCTGAAACAAACTTTAATCAGGCCTCAAAGTACATTAAGGGGAAAATTTATCATAAGAAAAGGGTTAAATTAGGGGTGAAAATCCTAGGAAAGTGTGAAAATGCATTACAACATTTCACAACACTTTCTCACAAGGCTTGGAGAGGGGTAAAGAGAGGTTGTTTAGGTGAATTATGTTAAAAGGGTCTTAGAAAAGTGAGGAAATGTGTTACAACACTTCACAACACCTTAGTAAAAAACCATTAGATAGGTGTTGAATTGAAAGGTTTCAAGATTGAATCAATTTAAAACAAGGACAAAATCAAAGGGAAAAGGCCAAAATGATCGAAAAAGTGCCAAAGACTACACTTTTTGGTGACATAATGACAAAAAAGGTTTTTATAGTGAGTGTAGGAGAGAAGAGTAGATAGAAGTGAAGTAATAGGAGTGTATAATTAGATCTTGAGTAGCTATTACCCAATCTAGGGTGCCTATCACTCCTATCAAACTATTTTAGACCAAATTTTATATTCTATGTTCTTTTATGCCTATCTTGTTTTATTTTGATGTCTAATCTTATTTATTAAATCAATGTTTTACAAAATCTCAACAATTTTCTAAATGTTCATAGTTAAACTAGTAACACCATTTCCTTATATAAAATTTAGCTAATTAATAATCAATTAATCACATCCAACACATTCTCCAAATAAAGGATTCGATCCATGTTCCACCATTCTATCTCTTCGTTTGAGGTTTGTATCCAAGTGGGTATTGAGATCATTTTTAATCCTTTCCCTCATGTTATATTATGGATGTATGATTTAGGACCTAGACTCCTTTTACAAATCAAAATTTTTGGTGAACCTAAACTATTTTTGCATTTGAATATTTTTGAAATCTAAAACATATCATTGTAAAATCTAAGTACAATCTTCGGTTGTGTGAATTCATACTTTATGCATACATAGTTTCCATAAAAGTCATTAAAAAAAGTCAAAATTTTCAACGCATCTTCCTTTTCAAAGAAAAATAGGGTAATTTTAGTTATTCCTAAGTAGATCTAGCTCATAATTGTATTGAAAAATATGCATTATTTCATGATAAAATCTCAAATAAAATCTAAAAGTGTTAAAAGTTTTCATGCAGACATGTGCATGTAGTTCAATATGTGATAAGTTGCATTGTTCTTTAAAAAAGATAGAAAGATTTCAATTCAATTTCTCTAATTGTCAATTATTTCACTTCAAAAATCTAAAAAATACATTTGAGCTACATTTTTATTTAAAAAATATATACAAAATTGTCTTTTGTATATTGTAAGAAATTAAAATTTTGTGCACTTTTAGAAATTTTCCTATCATAAAACTTGAATATCTATAGATTATGACCCTTAAAACTATAGAAAAAATATATATGTTAATAATATCAAAATTAACCCACTAGTCTAGTGCACCTAGTGCCCTTGTCCATTTATTTATTTTTAAAAATTTTGATCACAATTTTGCTTATGTTTCATGTGCTATTATGGCTTCTATTTTTGCAAATTATTTTAGTTTCTCTAATTGTGTTGTATTTTCCATTCATAGTGGGATCACTTAAGGTTTTGAATCTCATATAATATTCAATAGTTCGTGTCCTATTTCCAATTTACCAATATGAGACATATTTTAGGACTTATGGCTTCTTATGTTGTAATCACAACAACTGTTGAGCTTAGGTGTTATAAATATTCACATAAGGTATTACCTCTACCCAGTCCATCATCTATTACATCTAAAATAATACATCACCATTGAATTCATCACAACCTAACATTCATGTGGACTTAAAGAATACCATTTCCTATGTCCCTACAGATAAGCTAAAAAAAATGGATAAGGATTTCAAACTTCATGAGTACCTAAGTACTAAACCTTTGGCTAGAGAGATTGTACTTATTGTGGAAAACCTTAGAAACATAATAAATTATTCCCAAGGAATATAAGTGTTGCATATTATATCTCACATATTATATACTAAAATTATTATGGAATCTAGTTTCACTCAAGTATTTACCAATGCTAAAAAATAGGAAAATAAGTTTCCTCTCCCATAAAATTTCCTTCTATTCTCACATTTACACCATCGGTCATAGCATAAAAATACAATATATCAATGGCCTAAATTCAATATTATTTATTCCTAGCTAGAATCCTTATAATTTTATCACTTCACCCATAAAATCAACATCACTTTTCATAAATATGGATCATAATATCTCGAAACATGTCAACAAATGATCATGTGATTAATAAACATTTTTAAAATATAAAATGAATACAAAAATAAATCTAAAATTAAAAACAATGTTAAACCTTCAATACACTTTACATGGCATGTTATCATTTTCTATCCTCAAAACACCTATACCATAAAACATTGAAATACCTTGATTCAAAAACTACAATAGTAAAGGAGATGCAAACAACCATGTATGATATTTTACTACCTTATACAATGAATTCATATTTTAATAAATGATCTTATCAAACCATTTCTAAGATCATTGAATTTCATGGTCTTGGATTGGTTTGAGAATTACCAATAAAATCAGTTACCTCATTTACACAAATTTTTAGTGTGCTACTCCAAAAAAATTGAATAAAATAATCATCCTCAATTAATGTTAATGGATATAGTTCTTTATAAAAAAGGACCTAAAGAGAATATAATATAATTTATAAGATGATAAAAATCATTTTACATGTAAATATCCTATAGTCTTGTAGAATTGTAGAAACCTACCTTCACAATCTAGCTAAAGAATTGTAGAAACCTTTTTTCTCACTACATTCAATAATCTAACACATGAAAGCTCACACTACACTTCTCAAATTTTCACCTCACAACTATGAAATTCACATCATTCAAATTATATAGATTAAACACATCTATCTTTGCATCCCTCAACAACTCATCAATAATTTATATTATCCTAAACCTTGAAAATATTCTCCAAGGTTGGTTATGCACCTCAACCATGCAAATTCAAATTAGTTTGGCACCAAAACATTCTTGCAGTGGAAAGAAAAGAAGGAAAACCACAACACACCTTAGCTAGGATGGAAATCCATCCATACTTGCCACACCATGCCTCAAAAACTATTAAACCAACTTCAAATAAGTGCACCAAGATGGTTCCCAAAAAGCGGACTTAAGTGGATAACTTTTTTTTGAAATCAAGAATTACTTAACTTTGACGTGAAATTGAGGATAGTTACACTCAAAATTTTGAGATGGAAAAAAAAAAAGGATTGAAGTGCTCCGAGTCTACTTTATAAACTACTAATTTATTTTTAAAATGCTTGAGATTAAAGGGGTCCAAAAGAGGGACGTACACAAATTGGTGTTTTTCTAATCAGAAAAACATAACATATCAACTGTTGTATGACCCTCCTACAGTGAACTTTTTTTAAGTATTTTTAAAAACACAACGGTCAAAATTTAGCTAATAGTATTTAGTTGATGCATGATTTTTCTGATAATTTTTTAATGAATATTTGATATTTTCGAAGTGGAAACTTCCTACAAAACAATTTTTTTTCCATGCTACCCCTACAAATTTTGGAAAACAATTTTTTTTTTTTTCATTTTTTTTTAAATTTAGAATGGAGTCTAGTTTCTAAAAATGTAATTTATTTGAAATTTTGATGAGCGGTTAATTTATAATGAAAAAGACACCAAACACTACTTTTTTCCAAAAAAGAGACATACAACCAACATAAATTAAGGATGAAAGACTTAAAATTATTAGAAAGTGAAAAACATTACATCATTGGATAGCTAAGACAGAATGTTTAACATTACCCAAATGTTTGATTTGTTTGATATTGAACCATGACCAATCATGATGGTGAGCACGGACTCGATTATATGAAATACTGTAGAATTTGTAAAAAGACATATCTAGTCATTGGGAATGCCCTCCAAACCTTTGGGTTGGTATTCCAAGGAAAATACCAATCCTAAGGCTTAGGGATTCCCAAAGCAAGATATCAGGCAAGTGCATTATAATGTATTGACATTATATCTTAGTTTTCACATAGTTTTTTCTTCTGCAGAAAACATTTCAACCAGGTTATAACTCGAGTGTGTTATAATATGCTCGTGTTATGTCCTCCTTTATGTTAAATTCTAGTCTATTGAGTGTATGCTGATATATTTTTTTTTTTATATGTACATGTATGCTTGTATGTGATGTATGTATGTGTGTAAGAATTCTTGTATGCATGTACCTAGATGTATCAGTGCATATATCTTATATGTATGTCTATATGTATGTAATACTGTATCTACACATGTATGTATGTATGCTTGTATGGATGTAGGATTCCATACACATATTTATTTTGTATGTATGTATGTATGTAAATATGTATCTATTCACGTATATCTTTAGAGGGAGGGAGAATTTTAAGAGAGATAGATTCTAGAGAGAGAGAGGGGGTGGAAATGAGAGTCTAAGAGAGAGGGACTAGGAGAGAAGAGGTTGGAGTGAGAGGGACTTATCTAGGTACAGTGGGAGGGATAGAGGGAGGGAGAGAGAGACATGGGTGGGAGAAAGAATTGAGAGAGGTATAGAGAGAGAGAGAGTGGAGAGAAAGAGACGAAGAGAAAGAGAGATTTATGTAGGTAGGGTGCCAAAGGTAGAGACTTGAGAGTGTGAGGGCGGTGAGAGGGAGAGTCTTGAGAGATAGGTAGTAAGAGGCAGTGCGAGAGAGAGGAGTGGTAGACAAAGGGAGTGTGAGTGAGAGACCTGAGAGAGGGAGAGGGTTTGGGAGGGAGTGACCTAATAGAGGTAGATATAGAGGGGTGGAGTGAGAGGGACTTATCTAGGTAGGGTGGGAGGGATACATAGAGAGAGAGGAGAGAGACAAAGAGAGAGTTACCTAGGTAGGTTTCCAAAGGGAGAGACCTGAGAGAGAGAGGAGGTGGGAGGGAGAGACATGAGAGATAGGGAGAGGGAGAGAGAAGGAGTGGGGGAGAGTGGGAGAGACTATGAGGGAAATAGCAAGATATGGATAGAAGGAGCAGGAGAGGGTGGTAGGGATTCATTGAATGAGAGGTACATAGAAAGAGGGAGAGATTAGATAGAGATAATTAGAGAGGGTAAGGGAGAGGGAGGGAGGGAGAGGTGAGATGTATAGATAGAGAGAAAGTGATAGGGGTTGAGGGCATATTTTTGAGGGATTAGGGTGGAGGACCTATAGGGTTGATTGTTTCTAGGGTATTAGGGTGTAAGGGTTGAGGATTGAGGGAATAGGGTCGATGGTAGAGGGTATTGGGTTGAGGGTATAGGGTAGAAGGTTTAAGGGTTTAGGGTTGAAGGGTTTAGGATATAGGTTTGAGGGTATATGGTTGGAGGATTAGGTTCAAGGTCCAATGTAAAGGGTAGATGGTATAGGGTATGTGAAGGATCATGATGGGCCAAAAAGTGGTGATATGTAAGTGATATGATGGCCCATGTGGCTAATGACTTTTATTTTACCCAAAATTGATGAAATGAAAAGGGCTTTAAAATGAGATTCTCAGATTTCCACCAATATAAATTATGCTTTACTTTTAATTTAATAAATAATTATTATTCATTTTCCATTTGAATTATGACTAAAGTCTTGATTGATAGGCTGATTGAAAAACATCTATAGCTTTCAAATATTATTTTTATGTTTTGAATTTGAAACATGTGTCACATTTTATGCTTCACATAATATAGGATTAAAATAAATAAAAATGAGTTTGATGAAGTTAAGGTGGTCAGACAAATGAGTTTTTTATACTTTTTAAAAGTTGTAATAAAAAAATCATAACTAATTATTTACTTGGAAAAAAATCACAAAAAATATCCATCACATCGGGACATGAGTCCTCTACTTATATCTAAAATCTTATAAAAAAATATTATCATTTTATTTTGGTTAGGGTGGTTATACAATCACCTACTTCTTATTTTTTCCCTAAAATTTAAGTACTATTGCATTGAAATTTTAAATTTTCACCAAATAGATTTTTATTTCTTTTAAATAAACCTAGTATTTTAGAAACTACATTCAATTTTCCACATATTTTAGTATTACATATTTTTGAAATAATATAGATAACTTATTCAAATTATTACATCAAGTTTCCTAACTCTGATTCTCATAATTTTCATCAACACTTAAGGTCATATTTTTTCCATGATGATCCTACACATACCATATAGGGGTTGAGGGTTTAGGTTTTAAGGATTGAGGGTAGAGGGTAGAGGGTAGAGGGTAGAGGGTTTAAGGGTTGATGGTTGAGGGTTGAGGATTGAGGGTTTGAGGTTTAGGGTTGAGGATTCAGGGTTGAGGGTCCAATGTATAAGGTATAGGTTATAGGGGTTGAGGGATTAGGGTTTAAGGGTTGAGGGATTAAGGGATGAGGGTTTAGGGATTACGGTAGAGAGTTTTATTGGATTTAAGGGTGTAAGGGTTGAGCGATTAGGGTTTAGGATAGAGGGTATTGGGTTGAGGGTTGAATGTAGAGGGTATAACGTAGATGGTTTAAGAGTTTAGGGTATAAGGGTTGAGGTTTAAGGGTTGAGGTTTGAGGGTTTAGGGTTGAGTGTTTAAGGGTTTAAGGGTTTAGGGTTTAGGGTTGATGGATTAGGGTATAGAGGGAGGGATGAATGGATAGATCGAATGAGGGAATAGGAGGGAGGGTAATAGATATATGAGGGTTGAGGACCCAATGTATATCGTAGAGGGTTGAGAAAACTGGATAAAGGGTTGACGACCTATAGGGTTGCGGGATTAGGGTATTGGGGTGAGTGGATAAGGTTGATGGATTAGGGTTGTGGGTACATATGGTTGAAGGATTGGGGTTAAGATTCCAATGTATAGGGTAGATGGTATCAGGGTTGCAGGTTTAGGGTTTTAGGGTTGAGGACTAAAGGATTAAGGTTTGAGGGTTGAGAATTGAGGGTTGGGTGTTTAATGTATAGGGTAGAGGGTGGAGGGTAGAGGGTTTAAGGGTTGAGGATTGAGGGTATATGGTCAAGAGGATTAGGTTTGAGGGTCCAATGTATATGGTTGAGGGTATAGGGGTTGAGGGATTAGAGTAGAGAATTTACTAAGTGGGTTTAAGGGTTGAGGTATATTAGGGTTGAGGGTAAAGGGTAGACGATTCAGGGTAGAGGGTAGAGGTTAGAGGGTTGAGGGTAGAGGGTTTAAGGGTTTAGGGTTTAAGGGATGAGGGTTTAGGGTTTAGGGTTTAGGGTTGAGTGTTTAAGGATTTATAAGTAAGATGGTAGAGGGTTGAGGGTTTAAGGGTTGAGGTTTAGGGTGAAGGGTAGAGGATTGAGGGTATAGGGTTGGGGGATTAGGTTTGAGGGTCTAATGTCTAGGGTAGAGGGTATAGGGATTTAGTGATTAGTGTTTAAGGGTTGAGGGATTAAGGGTCAAGAGGGTTGATGGATTGGGGTAGAGAGTTTACTAATTTGTTTTAAGGGTTAAAGGGTTTGTGGATTGGGGTTGAGGGTAGAGGTTAGAGGATTGAGGGTAGAGGTAAGAGATTTTAAGGGTTGAAGGTTTAGGGTTAAGGGACGAAGAGGTTATAGGGTAAAAGGTAGAGGGTTTAAGGGTTTAGGTTTTAAGGTTGAGGATAGAGGATTGAGGGTATAGGGTTAGGGGATTAGGGTTGAGGGTCCAACGTATAGGGTAGAGGGTATAAGGGTTCAGGAAATAGGGTTTAAGGGTTGAGAGATTTATATGGTATAAGGGTTGAACGATTAGGGTTTAAGGGTTGAGGGTTGAGGGTTGAGGGATTAAGAGGGTATAGGGGTATAGAGATTAGGGTTTAAGGGTTGAGGGTTGAGGGTTGAGGGATTAAGAGGGTATAGGGGTTGAGGGATGAAGTTTTAAGTGTTGAGGGATTAAGATGTTATAAGTCTTGAGGGATTAGGGTTTAAGGGTTGAGGATTGAGGGTTGACGGTTGAGGGATCAAGAGGGTATAGGGGTTGAGCGATTAGTGTTTAAGGGTTGAGGGTTCAAGGTTGAGGGATTAAGATAGTATACGGTTTGATCAATTAGGGTTTAAGCATTGAGGGTTGAGGGTTGAGGGATTAATAGGGTATACAGGTGAAGGGGTTAGATTTTAAGGGTTAAGGGTTGAGGGATTAAGAGGATATAGGGGTTGAGGGATTAGGGTTTAAGGGTTAAGGAGTGAGGGTTGAGGGATTAAAAGAGTATAGAGGTTGATGGATTAGGGTTTAAGGGTTGAGGGTTGAGGGTTGAGGGATTAAGAGGGTATAGGGGTTGAGGGCTTATGGTTTAAGGGTTTAGGGTTGAGGTTTAAGAGGGTATAGGGGTTCAGGGATTAGGGTTTAAGGGTTGAGGGATTAGGGTTTAAGGGTTTCTGGTTGAGGGTTGAGGAATTAAGAGGGTATAGGTGTTGAGGGATTAGGGTTTAAGGGTTGACGGTTGAGGGTTGAAGGATTAAGAGGGTATAGGGGTTGAGAGATCAAGGTTTGAGGGTTGAGGATTAAGGGTTGATGTATTAAGAGGGTATAGGGGTTGAGGGATTAGGGTTTAAGGTTTGAGGGTTGAGGGTTATGGGATTAGGAGGGTATAGGGGTTGACGGATTAGGTTTTAAGGGTTGAGGGATTCAGAGGTTATAGGGGTTTAGGGATTAGGGTTTAAGGGTTGAGGGTTATGGAATTAAGAGGGTATAGGGGTTGATGGATTAAGGTTTAAGGGTTGAGGGGTTGATAGTTGAGGGATTAAGAGGGTATAGGGGTTGAGGGATCAAGGTTTAAGGGTTGAGGGTTGAGGTTTGAGGTTTGAGGTATTAAGAGGGTATAGGGGTTGAGGGATTAGGGTTTAAGGGTTGAGGGTTGATGTATTAAGAGGGTATAAGAATTGAGGGATTATGGTTTAAGGGTTGATGGTTGAGGGTCAAGGGATTAATAAGTTGTAGGGGTTGAGGTATTAGGGTTTAAGGGTTGAGGTCTTGAGGGTTTAGGGATTAAGAGGGTATAGGGGTTGAGGGATTATGGTTTCAAGGTTGAGAGTTGAGGGTTGACGGATTATGGTTTAAGGGTTGAGGGTTGAGGGATTAGGGTTCAATGGCTGAGGGTTGATGGATTAAGAGGGTATAGGTGTTGAGGGACTAGGGTTTAAGGGATTAGGGTTGAGGGATTAATATTGTATAGGGGTTTATGGATTAGGGTTTAAAGGTTGAGGGTTGAGGGCTGAGGGATTAAGAGTGTATAGAGGTTGAGGGATTAGGTTTTAATAGTTGAGGGTTGAGGGTAGAGGGATTAAAATGATATAGGGGCTTGAGGGATTAGGGATTAAGGGTTGAGAGTTGAGGGTTAAGGGATTAAGAGGGTATAGGGGTTGAGGTATTAGGGTTTAAGGGTTGATGATTGAGGGATTAAGAGGATATATGTGTTGAGGGGTTAGGGTTTAAGGATTGAGGATTAAGGGATTAATAGGGTATAGGGGTTGAGGGATTAAGAGGGTATAGGGGTTTAGGGATTAATCTTTAAGGGTTGAGGGTTCAAGTTTTAGGGTTAAGGGATTAATAGTTTGTAGGGGTTGATGGATTAATAGTTTATAGGGGTTGAGGGATTACGGTTTAATATTTGAGGTTTGAGGGTTGAGGGATTAATAAGTTATAAGGGTTAAAGGATTAGGATTTAAGGGTTGAGGGTTGAATGTTGATGGATCAAGAGGTTATATGGGTTGAGGGTTGAGGGTTGAGGGACTAAGAGGGCATAGGGATTGAGGTATTATGGTTTAATCACTCCCTCCTACCACATCTCCCTCTTTTAGGTCTATCTCTCATTTTTCAATCATTCCCACTCTCTCATTATCTCAATCTCCCTCTCCCTCTCTCTCCCTCTCTTCCCCTATCTCTCCCTCTCTCTTCCTCTCCCCCTCTCTCTCTCTCCCTCTCTCCCACTCTCTCTCACTCTTATCTCTCTCCCTTCTATCCTTAACCCTTTAAACCCTTAACCCCTAAACCCTTAACTCTTAACCCTCTACCCTCGATGTCTATCCCAGCCCCTCTATCTCTCCCCTCTATCCTTAACCCTTAACCCTTTAAACCATTAACCCTTAAACCCTTAACCCTTAACCCTTTAAACCATTAACCCTTAAACCCTTAAATCTTAACCCTCTACCCTCTATCTCTCTTTCCCTCTCTCCCACTTTCTCACTCCTATCTCTCTCCCCTCTATCTTCAACCCTTAACCTTTTAAAACCTTAACAATTAACCCTTTAAACCCTTAACCCTTAAACAATTAACTCTAAACCCTCTATCCTTTAAGCCCTTAACCCTTTAAATGCTTAACGCTTAAACCCTTAACCCTTAACCCTTTAAGCCCTTAACCATAAAACCATTAACTCTAAACCCTCTACTCTTTATCTCTCTCCCACTCCCTCTCTCTCTTCCATCTATCCTTAACCCTTAACCCTTTAAACCCTTAAACCCTTAACCTTTAACCCTTTAAACCCTTAACCCTTAAACTCTTAACTCTTAACCCTCTACCCTTTATTTGTCATGCAATCCCTCCCTCTCTCCCATCTATCATTAACCCTTAACCCTTTAAAAGCTCTACCCTCTATCTCTCTCCCACTTCTTCTCTCTCCGCTCTATCCTTAACCCTTAACCCTTTAAATGCTTAACTCTCAAACCCTTAACCCTCAACCCTTTAAACCCTTTAAACCCTTAACCCTTAAACCCTTAACTCTTAACCCTCTACCCTCTATCTCTCTCCCACTCTCCCTCTCCCTCCAACTCTCCCTCTCTCATAGTCTCCCACTCTCTCCCACTCTCTTTCTATGACTCTCCCCCTCTCCCATTCTCCCATCTCTCCCACTCTCTCTTTCTTCCACTCTCCCTCTCTCTCTCTCCCTCTCTATCTTCATCTCTCCCATTGTCTCTTTCTCCCACTCTCCCTCTCTCTCCCTCTTTCTCTCACTGTGTCTCTCTCCCTCTAACTCTTAACCATCTACCCTTTATCTCTCTCCCGCTCTCCCTCTCTCCCACTCTCCCACTTTCCCCCACTCTCTTTCTCCCCCTCTCCCCCTCTCCCACTCTCCCACTCTCTCCCAGTATATCTTTCTACCACTCTCCCCCTCTTTCCCTCTCCCACTCTCCCCTAGTATCTCTTTCTCCCAGTCTCCCGCTCTCTCTCTCCCTCTGTATCTCCATCTCTCCCACTCTCTCTTTCTCTCTCTCTCCCTCCCTCTCTCCCACTCTCTCTCTCTCCCTCTCTCTCTTTCCCCCTCTCTCTTTCTCTTAACCATACACCCTCTACATTTAACCCTAACCCCTTAAACCTTAAAACCCTTAAACCCTCAACCCTACCTCGCTCTCTACTATATATATCTCCTCTCCTTCTACCTCTCTCTCTCTCTCACACACACACTCACCTCTATCTCCTCTACTATAAGGGTACAGGGGAAAGATACACATTCAAAGGAACATACCTTTAAAAATTCAACAACCTCCTAAAAATTTTGGCACAAAAATTATCATGTATCTAAACTATCAAATCCATAATTTGTCTTAGGAGAAACTCACTCCACCATGCCAAACCATAAAACACTTATTTTATGCTAGTATGAGGTGGGTTTATTGAAAGGAATTGTTCCAAACCTTACTAGAACATGCCACTACCTCATAAATTTTTAAAATCACTTACACAAACTCAAAAGACAATTACCCAACCTCTAGATGCAATATTTTACCAAACCCTGGGGTGAAACCTAATTATTCATGCCATTTTCCATGAAAATATATAGGGGAGGCAAAACAAACCCCATAAAACTTATTCCATTTCACATAGAATCTTCTTGTTTGATCCTACAGGATTCTGTTGGGCCCCTCTACAAAAATCTCTCTCAATTTTGGCTATGTCGGAGTGGTTTCCTGTGGCGGGGCAATTTCACTTGATGGAAAAAGTGTTAAATGCAAGTAGTGCAAAGTTGCAAAGTGGTGCAACTTTCATTCTAAAACTCATGTGACCAATTGGACTATTTCAATGAATTTGAATAGGTATTTTTATGCTAGTCATGGTCCTCTTTTGCAACCAAACATGAGGAATCGCTCTAAGGTACAATCAACCTGATTGATCCCTTAAGAGCCCAAAGTGCTAAATGGCTGCAAACCTTAGCATATTGTTACTTCAATATCATGATTCTTAGAAACTTTTCATCTAATCCTACAAGATTGCATTGGGACCCTCTACAAAAATCTCTCTCGATTTTGGCTATCTTAGAGTGGTTTTCCTATGGTAGCCAATTTTCACTTGATGGAAAAATAATCAAATGCAAGCAGTGCAAAGTTGCAAAGTGGTCTAAATTTCATTTTGCAACTTGTGTGAACAAGTGGATTGTTCCAATGCATTTGAGTAGACATTTTTATGCTAGGAATGGTCCTCTTTTGCACCCAAACACATGGAATCACTTTGAGGTACATTAGACTGAATCGATCCCTTACGGGTCCAAAGTGAAAAATGGCTACAAAATTTATCATGCTATTACTTGGATTGTGTGATTCTTGGAATCTTCTCATTTGATCCTACAATATCATGTTGGGCCTCTCTACAAAAACCTCTCTCGGTTTTTCCTATTTCAGAGTTGTTTTCCCATTGTGGTGAATTTTCAGTTGATGGAAAAAACGTCAAATGCAAGTAGTGCAAAGTTGCAAAGTGGTGAAATGTTCATTCTACAACTTGTGTAAACAAGCAAACTATTCCAACGTGTCTGCATAGGTATTTTAATGCTAGGAATGGTCCTCTTTCAAACCCAAACATGAAGAATCACTTTGAGATACGTTCAACCGGATCGATCCCTTAAGAGTCCTAAGTGCTAAATGGCTGCAAAATTTAGCATGTTGTTACTCAGATACCATGACACTTATAAGATTCTCATCTAATCCTACAATATTTCCTTGGGCTCCTCTATAGAAACCTCTCTTGGTTATGGCAATCTCGGAGTGGTTTTCCCATGGCCACAAATTTTCACTTGATGGAAAAAGTGTCCAATGCAAGCTATACAAAGTTGCAAAGTGGTGCAAATTTCATTCTACAACTCATGTGACCAAGAAAAATGTTCCAACACATTTTATTAGGTATTTTTACACTAGGCATGGTCCTCTTTCATACCCAAACATGTGGAATCACTCTACGTTATGTTCCACCAAACCGATCTCTTAAGTGTCCAAAGTGTAAATTTCATGCAAAATTTAGCATGTTGTTACTTAGATATTGTGATTCTTAGAAACTTATTTTATTATCCTACAAGATCATTTTGGGCCCCTCTACAAAAACCTCTCTTATTTTTGGCTAACTCACAGTGGTTTTCCCGTGGAGGCGGATTTTCACTTGATGGAAAAACTATCAAATGCAAGCAGTGCAAAGTTGCAAAGTGATGCAACTTCCATTTTACAACTCCTATGAGAAAAAGGAGTGTTCCAACGCATCCGAATAGGTATTTTTACACTAGGTATGGTCCTCTTTTGCACCAAAACATGCGAAATCGCTTTGAGCTACGTTCAACTAGATCGATCCCTAAGAGTCCAAAGTGCAAAAGGGAAGAAAAAATTGATGGGCGATTACTCAAAAACCATGATTCTTATGAACTTTCTATCTAAGCCTATGGGATCATGTTGGGCCCCTCTATAATAACCTGTCTCTATTTTTGTTATCTCTAAGTCATTTCCCTATGGTGCCCAATTTTTACTTGATAAAAAAAGTGTCAAATGGAAGCAATGTAAAGTTGCAAAGTGGTGCAAATTTCATTTTTCAATTTGTGTGATGAAACAAACTGCTCCAACGTGTCTCGATAGGTAGGTTTACACTAGGAATGGTCCTCTTTTACTCCCAAACACACGAAATTGATCCAAGTTGCATTGAACCAACTTGATCCCTTATGATGGCATGCAAAACAATGGAAAAGAGAAAAATACATAAGACAGTTGAGAAGTCTGAATACTCCACACAGAAAGCATATGATCATTCATGCAAAAAACTTTGTTCCTCCATTTGGTGAAGAAGGTCTAGTACATTGGTTTTAGTCATTATAATGTCAAGTAAGGCCATGATAACCCTTTTTGTAATCTTTCTTTTAGTTTTGAGTTATTGTGAGGTCAGTTAAGTCAAGTATGTAAGTACAAATAAGAAAATAGCATTTCTAAAGGCATTGGAAGAGATTACTAATGTTTTTGTTGTTCATAATTTAGAATATAGGCCTTAAAAGAAAGGCTAGACGAGGTGAAAAGAATAAATTGCTTCAAAATAAGTTAGAATACATTGTAAATAGGGCGATGTTGTGGAGCTTGATGTGTTCAAATGGTCTAGAAGGAAAAGGGAGGTCAAAAGTATGTTATGGCATGCTACCCTAGTTGGGAATAGAGGGGTTTTGAAGGAAAAAGAGAGGTTTGAGGGAGTAAAAGTGGGTAAAGTCAAGGGAAGCATAATATTGTGGTAAATTAAGTTTGTGCAAGTAGAATGAAGAGTGTTGGAAGAATTTTTGAGGTTGTATGACATTTGGATATGGGGTTTTTAATAAACCCTCATGAAATTTGGGAAAAGTGGGGGTTTAAAGGATAGTGGGGTTATAGAGCCAATCATGCCCTAAAAATTGTGTATTTGGTGGATTTGTAGACTGGTAAATGCTGCCCAATGGTTTTTTGTGATTGGAAGAGTGATTGAGAGCATCTCTCTTTGTTAAATAGACCTATTCAAGGTTCTAGGAAAGCGTTGAGTCTATTTGTTGTTATTATTATAAATTATAACTTGCTTTTTCTTGAGTCCATTTTGTATACAAGATATAATATTGCAAAAAATTGACATATAAATCTTTCGACGTGTTTATATGGTGACACATCAAGAACATATTGGAATCTCTTTATGAATCATTTCATGGAATACCTATTGAAAACGTTTTTTTTTCCTTTTAGATAAATTTGTTTAGAATCAATCAATTAATATTCAAGACAAACCATGAAGGAAAATAATGATCAATGTTAGGGATAACCAATTAATAAGCATACACAAATTATTCAACGTATTCAACAATGTGCATATAAACTAAAAAAAACTATTAAGTAAAATTCATTAGTTAAAATCTTTATTCTATTACCTCTATGTACGCTTGAGTAAATCCACTGGCACTAGGAGGTGTTCCCTCAAAACCTCCAATATTATCCTATTCAACATCCAAAATCACATATTAAAATACCATTCGTAAAACAATGCTATTAACATGTAATAAGTTTATAATTTTTTACTATTTACGTACCCCAACAATAGGTGTACTATAGAAATAAGTATGTGGTGGGCCGGTGTATCTAATCTCAACACTATGACCCTACAATTTTATTAAAATCATACAAAAAAATTAGTTAATATTGCATTTCAAAATCAAAATTTAATAAATTCAATTCAATAAACATGCTAACTTTTACTTGACTATCAATGCCATATGCCTCATGAAAAATTTCATTTTCCCTCTCCATCTCAATATCTGCAAACAAATATTATGTAGAAGCCTCCTGAGTGTTGATGGGGTCATATGAACAAGTCACCTTGGAAGATTGACACACATGGGTTCAAAGGCCACCACTTGAAGACTCCCATGGATGAAATTATAGAATAGGGTTAGTATGATGGATGACACTCTAGTTCAAAGTGTTGATCACCTACAATGTCTCTACATCGACACTCTCCTTCACGACAGAAGGCATAAAAGCGTGCTCACAAGGTAGCCTAGCAAGAGATCATCTCCATTGCCACATAGGATCCAGTTGTGCATTGGGCCTATCTTGAGATGACCCCCCACCTCTCCCCTAGAAATCAATCATAGGAAAATAATTTGGGTTTTTTTTCAATATGAACTCACTATATAGTTTCCTAAGGAAATATTTTGAGAATTTGCAATTGTTGCACAATGGGTAATCGAAGACCATGTACCACCTATCATAAAAATGGTTCCTAATCTGTTGGTGGTGGCACCAATGAATAGAAAAAATCTTCGTATTAAGGGTAAGATTTTGATTTGTGAATGGGTTAGTAAATAATGAGCACAAATTACCTTTTGTAATTTTTAAATCCTTTACATCTTTATATGACAGCTTATTCACATAATAATCCCTAGCCGCCTACCTCCTATCTTGCCACCCTGCTTATTTTTTGCTAATTGAATCTATATTTATTAACATATCTTTCAATGAAATTGCTAGGATCATTCTTTCTGTAGCTGAACCATTTGGATCACTCAACCTATTGATTAAATCCTCAATTTTATTTTTGTTGTTCTCAATTTCACTCATTAAATTTTGTTGAATGCCAAGAAGGGATTGAGTGATTAGTGGACGAGGTTGTTGTTGTGGTTGATTCTTTTCTTAAAGGTTTTATTCTTGAGAATTTCATTGCTCTTCTTGTTGAGGATTTTAAGGATTTTAAGGTTTATTTGCGTCTCCTAAAAATTCAAACAAATAAATATCAAATACAACCTAAAACTTAAAAATTAAAAACAAAAATCAAATAGTCCTTACCTCTCACACCTCCTCATCATCATCGCACCATCGTTGCAAAGAAATAGAAACCATTGGTGAAATTTTTTTGCACAATACATCCTCGTACAATGTGGGCATGAAAACATTAGGGTTTTGGTTGTGGGCACAAGAAAAAACACAGTCGAAATGAAAATGAATGAGTTTAACTTTTTAGTTTTTCTTTTAACATGTCTTAATCTGAGCATGTTATAACACAAGCATGTTATAACGTGCTGAAATTATGGGCTTTTTGTTTATGAGCCTTAGGCTCGACACAACAAGCCATAATGCAAGCACATAATAATACGCTCACATTATGAATTTTCAAAAAAAAAATTGAAAGTGGCCACAAATTGGCTACTTTTTTCCATGCACCTACCCCTTCACAAGTAGTGTAAAAACCAAAATTTGAAAAAACATATGTTAACACCATTAAAATTTTAAGTGTATAAGCTTCCTTTGATCAAAATACAACTCGCAATAAAAAAAAATTCACTTGAATGCAATCTAGAACATTCCAAAAATACCCTAAAATCAAACAAATTCCTATACAATAACTTTCACTTGAAGATTGTAGACAACCAATACATTCAAACAATCCTACCATAGACTGTAACTCAAGAAACTAAATTCTCAAAACACAAACCATGAAAAAATTAATCTAAAGAAAGGTACACACACTATTATCACCCTTCTAGATTTGTAAGACGTGAAACAACTCTATATAGAAATGTAGAGCAACAATATCTCCCAAACACCTTTGCAATATATAGTTCACATAGTGGTGAACACACCTTCCTCTATATAATTATCTAGAACACCAAATTTTGAATGCAACACCTGTCAAAACCTCTTACCATCATATGAAAAATGCATAGGTAGATCTTTAATCTAGATCAAATGTAAAACAAAACTAGAATCCTACACTATATCACAAAACAACACTACAACAAATCATTTCCTCATGTATTCAAATTTTCTTAAAATATCTTAGAAACCAAGCGCTAGATGAACATCCTAAAAATCTTCAACACTTCCTCATCACCACCAAGCTAATAGAAACTCAACCACACATCCATAGATATAATCTTATCAAATAGACACTAGAGGTTGAAACCAATAGCTTACTAATGACAACATAATGCAACTCTAATCAAGGAATCATCCAAGACAAAACCAATTTATTACCAATTGTACATCCTTGAAAAAAAATCATTCTCGTATCTAGTTGACACCAATGTAAATATATAAGCTTTTTGACATAAATAGTAACACCAATTTCACATTCTTGCAACAATCTCCCCATTTTTCATTGATGGAAATACATGATGTGAAAACCCATCAACCACAAACACAACTCTACAAATCGATACCTTTTTACTTTCTCCTTTTCTCCTCCTTGCACAACTAACTCATTACACTCTCTCACCCTCTAATAACTTTCTGTCTATAAAATTATTTTTTTCACATGTTTCACTCTGCCCCTTTGACATTAATGAAAAATGATTAAATATGTGAATGAATTATTCCTAGCCTTTATCATTAATCAACATGTTCACTACTTTGCAAATCCCTTTCCTTTACTACTCTGCATACTCCCCCTTAGGAGCACACACCAAACTACATCAATTACAAACCACTCTACTATGAAAAATATCACTTATCTTAAGTGCAACAACCAATAATGTCACTACCTACTCCCCCTGAGAGGTAGCCACCAACATCAGTCTACACCAAAGAATGAATATTGGGATCCATTAGGAAGAGGCTTAGTAAATATATCAGGAACTTGATCCTTTGTAGGAACATATTCAAGATTTACTTGATTCTCTACAACCTTTTCTCTCAAAAAGTAATATCATATTGAGATATTTTTTTTCCTTAAATGCATTATTGGATTCTTTGAAATATTGATAGCCCTTGCGTTATCAAAAAAATAAAAATTGGTTCATCATATACCACCCAATATCCTTATAAAATTTCCTCATCCACAACACTTGTGTAAAAAAATATGCTACTCCAATGGACTCTACTTCTATAGTAGATAAAGATATTGAATCTTGTTTCTTTCTTATACATGAAACCAATCTACATCCAAGAAAGAATGGACCACCACTTGTACTTTTCTTATCACCTACACAACCACCCAAATCTGCATATGTATAAGAACTTAGGGAGAAATCAATATCCTTTGGATACCATAAACCATAATCTAGACTACCCTTCAATTATCTAAATATCCTCTTTACTACTACAACATGTGACTCTCTAAGATATTCCTAAAATCTATCCACAAGACAAAATGCATGCAGATATCAAATCTGGTAGTAATTAGGTATGAAAGTCCTACAATTATTAATCTATACTTTATTTGATCAACCTTAAGAGATTCATCATTCTTTCTCATTGTGTAACTAGTAACCATAGTGGTACATACTAGTTTAGAATCTTCCATTCAAAAAATATTCAACATTTACTTGACACACTTTGATTTTGAAATTAAAATATCTTTATTTATCTAATTGATTTGTACCCCAAGGAATAAAATCATCTCCCCAAACATAGAAATATCAAATTATTTTTTCACATGTATTCTACAAATATCTTACACATAACTTCATTACCTCAAAAATTAAATCATCAACATACAAAACCACAATCAAGATTTGATATTTTCAATTTTGTTATAAATATTTATATTTGTGGTACCTTTTTTGAATCCTTGGTGCAATAAATACTTGTTTAAACCTTGCATATCAAGATCTTGTAGCTTGATTCAATCCATATAATACCTTCTTTAATCCATATACCATATCCAATTTATGTGATCACATAAATCCTTCTTGCTGTTTTATGTATAACTCTTTGTCCAATTCTCCATTCAAAAAAGAAAACTTCACATCCATTTGATAAACTTTCAAATTCTTATTTACTGCAAAAGCCAAAGATATACTAATAGCTCTCATTCTTGTTACCATATAAAATGTCTCCTCAAATTCTATTCCTACTACTTGTGAGTAACCTTTACACACAAGCCTTGCCTTATTTATTACCACTTCTCCATCCTCATTCAATTTTTCCTGAATACCCACTTAATTCCAACCAAATTCTTGTTTGTTGGTCTTCAGACAAGTTCCAAAGTCTAATTCTACTCAATATGGATTAGTTCTTCCATAACCTTGATCCAATGATTATCCTTACATGCTTCAATCTCTATTTTGGATTAGACTTTATAAACATAAATCTATCTATTCTTCAGTAACTTTCCTTCTTGGCAGTACACCTTTGTTCTTATAACCAATGATCTACTCTTCAAAATATTTTTTCTATAGATACTTAGGACTTTTAGGAACCTTTTCAAGAGTTTCTTCCACTTTAATTTGCAAGCTTATTTTTCCTTATCTTTTTCTTCCTCTCTACAAGAAGACTCATGTTATTCATATCCATCTATTACCACTTAATTATTCTATAGGTCAATATCAACCTTGAAACTTTTACACTTGATAATCTTTCTTAGTCTCTTGTTGTAGTACCAATAATATTTTCTTTTTAGTATATTGTCCAATGAAGATACCCTCATCAAATATTGCATTGAAATTTCCTAATTTTTCTTCATCTCTTCTAATATAGAATTTACTTCCAAACACTCTAAAGTACTTGAAAATAGTAAACCTTCCATACCATAACTCATAAGGATTCTTTGTGTTGTTTTCGCTTGCTTGTAGATTGTTAAGTGTATAAACAATAATATGAATTTCTCTCCAATATAGCTCCAATAGATTTGATTCTTCCATCATTGTCCTTGTAGCTTTTTGAGAAATCCTATTATTTCTTTCAACCACTCCATTTTTTTGATGAGTCCTATGGGTAGATAAATGCCTCATTATTCTATTATCATCACAAAAGATATTGAACTTATTAGAGGTGAACTCTCCACCTTTGTTAGACCTCAAACATTTGATTTCCATATCCATTTCATTCTTAACCATAACTTTTAATTCTTTAAACTTCTATAGAGATTCATATTTTTCTTTGAGAAAAGTACCCCATGTTATTCTAGAATAATCATTAATCAATAGCATGAAATAAATGTCACCTTGAAGAATTGTTACTCTACTAGGACCAAAATGATCTCTATGCATTAAATCCAAAATTCCAATAGAATATTGTTATTTCTTTTTTAAGCTTATTCTTGTTTGGTTTCCAACTTTTCATTCCTTACAGACAACTTTGATAGTCTATATAATCTTTAGAAGATCCTTCATTCCTTGAACTAAAATTATTCTCACTAGGATATGAAAATTGATGTGACAAATTCTTCTATGTGATGGACAAATTTCATTGATCTCTGTCCTGAAGAAATAACCATCAATACCTTTGAGTTGATACATATTTCAATCTATCCACTGTGACTTCTATATATGTTCCTCGTATCACACTGGTAGTGCATGGACCTAAGTCTAAACCAAGTATCCTCAATAAGATAGTTCACATGTACTTTGAAGTTTCACCTTTACCAGATATAAAGTACCAATAGATAATCATATAATTAATGTTATTTCCCTAAAAAAAAAAAAAAAAATTATTTAGACCTAAGAATATAGTGGTCTCCCAGCTTGTACTAGTCCCTTTAGTTCCTCAAACAGAGGAAGAAAAAGGACTAATGTCGAGGAGCACCCGAGCCATTAGCCTTTTGCAAGATAAATACCATGTGAAAGAAATTGAATTGCATAAGAGTACAAAAAAAAAATAACATGTCATAACTCATAAACTTACAAAAAAATGTGAAACCTTACCTAGTGACGATGCATCCATCCAATCCAACTCTAATAAATTATCTCCCAACCATACATCCTCATCATCACTCGACTCTACCCTACAACCCTCACCAAATCGTAAAGTTGAACCTTACTTTTCGCAACCTAAGAAAAGAATGAAAGGTGCTCATATGAATGTTGGTACTCATATTCATGATGATAACAAAAAAATGCAATCTATTGTGCTACATTTAGATAGTGAGGAGAAAGATAAAATATAGGAAGGAAAATATGATCTTGATGAACTAGCTCTTATGTTTTCTAGATCAATTAATTTAAATAGGGCCACCATGATGATCACAGTGATGAGAGTGACACACCATGCATTTTTTATAATACTATTCATTGTATGACACTGGTTTTAGTCCCTTCACCATATTGTCTACCTTACATTTATGATGAACGAGATTTGAGATACATATGATTCTCTTTACATGGGGTCACAAGTATGGTACACTTTGTGTGCGATTTTACATTTTTTCTTCCATGTAATGTGATATCCCATTATACGATTGGTTACCCTTTGTGTTTGTTAGCTTTCTTTGGATGACCCTTATTATTCTAATTTGTAGAAGTATACAAAAAATTGAATATATCCTGACATTCATGTATTGTACTTCCAAACCTCTTTATGTTTTCAAAAAAAATTTCTTATGTTTCCTTTTAGGAATGATACAACATGTTTATACATTTAGGTCTCTTCCATGTTGATCCAAAAAAAAAATTATTATTCTTTTATTCCTTTATTTTTTTGCAATTCAATGATTATCTGATAAATGGTGTAGATTCAAAGAAAAAACATATAATATAATATCTATTGTCTATATTAACCCTAGATGAGTGGATCTATTATGTGTTCTATATTTTATCTTGTGATGTGTCATTTTATTTGGGGAAACACCTTGTCATGAGTCAACTTTATTGAGAACATATCATTGGCATATTATTTTCTAGTAAACTCTCATGATATTTTCATGTTGTATTTATTGTCTTACTTTACCTTAAAGTTAAATACACACAAATCATATTAGCCATTAATTTAAGGTTGGGGAATGCATTCCAATATGTTCTTCACTTTCTTCACATGTGCTAAAATTGGTGATGCATATTGATCATTTCGATAGTGCCTTATAAGAACTATTTGGATAATAATTCTTGGTATGTGTTGGTTCCCAAAACTGTGAATTGCAAACCCTAAGATTATGGAAGGCTCTATGGTCAGGTTTAACAATGTTTTGGCCAATGAAAAAAATTAACCAATGTGGTTAGAATTATCTACTCCTCAGGCTCTACTAGACGTAGGTGGGTGTGCCTTAATCACCAATAAATAAAAAACCCTTCCAAAGTTAAATGGTGATAATTAATTAGATTATATCTTTCACACAAATGTAGAGGGTTTGTTTAGTTATAATCTCTTTAGTTGGTTTATCCACTCATAATCTATTTCTCTCTAGCATGAATGTTTGAAATAGAAAAATAACCTCTACTCCTACTTAAAATGTATAAATAAGTTATATGAAATGATTTATAATAAATATGATTAGTGCCTCCTTATATTGAACAATGGAATCAAGGTGTGAATGATTCGTGTCTTCCTTTCAGCTTAACATGAATTGTTTGACACCATTTGATGTTTATGCTTCACATAAACATGCAAATATGTAATTATCATGATCTTCTTATCGATCTGAATGATTCTCCTAGGTTACTATGAGGGTACAACCACAATAATCAGTTACACTTTTTGGGACACCCTAAGTTTTGCCTGAAATCATAAATTTTTAGAAAATATAATGATTTAAGCCTTTAAAGGTTTCATTCAAAGATTTTAATTAAAGATGGTTTGATCAGACCCCCTTATATCAAATCCCCTTGGATATAATTCTTTTAGTTTTAAACCATACCTATAATGGAGTCTCCTCTACACTTATTAAAATGTTGATAAAAAACCATGTTTGATTTACCTTTTGGGGGATAAAACGAAGTCATTCAAAATTTATGTTTTGCAATAATGTAGCCCTTAATGTATAATTTTAAATATATTTAATTTTATTATTATATTTATTTTTTATTTCTTGTGAATGTAGGATTTTCAGCAAACATCAAGGTCTTTGTTTTACACATACAATAAAAAATGAAAATATATAAAATAAATAAAAATGAAAAATTACACGTGCACTTAGTATTTATGTCCTTATTCCAACAAAAAGTGAATAACTTAATTCAAATGCATACAAAAAAAGGTAAATTATAATTTTTTTATTTTTTTTAAATGGAACAAAAAATAATGAAAAAATATTCATGCACTGGATATTGGGGTCAAAAATCTATATTTCAAAACTTAGAACTATATCCTTTCTATAAAAAGGTTGTAAAAAAATATAATTACAATCGACAAACAAAATCTCACAAATCACTTGTTTGTTTCATCTTCAAATTCTTAATGGTTTAGCTGGTATATATATAAAAAAGTGAAGATCTCATGAAAAATGGCGATTAAAATATCAAGTTTGGTCAAAAAATGTAACCCATCATGACTTATTTAAAAGGAATTTAATTCCTGCTCAGAGAAGCCAATTAAGATAACATTTTAGAAAAGATTTTAATTCTTGTAGAAACTAATTAAAATGAATCACTTAAAAGGATTTTAATTCTTGTTTGCATAAACCAATTAAAATGAATCACACATAGGCAACAAATGTGTCTTGAAAAAATAAACATATGCTTGATACATTCAATTTGAATAAAAAGGAAAAGATCAAAATATTTAGACAATGAGATACTCATAAATAATTGAACACTAAAATTTCAGCCAACATATTATTACAATACACATCAACAATATTCTTTCCTTAAAAATTGATATTCTATTATCTCCTATATTTTAGCCCTTATTCTATCTATCTAAATCCTTAACTATATATTTATATCTTTTCTTCAGTCTTAGTTTCCTTCTTATACAAAATAAAGGAAGCACACAAGCTTTATACCATTACAAGTTTTAATAATCAATCCAATACAACTTTTAATTACATTAATTATTTTTTGCAAAAAAATATTTAATTCCGATTTCCTTTGTCTATTCATCTCCATAGAAATTAATCTTGATTATTATTATTTCTCTTTTTTTTAATTCCATACTCATATTTACTTGTATGCATTTTGCCCTATTTAATATCTTTTGGGCTAAAAACAATTACCTACTTAAAGTATGTAGTTTTTGGATTCAACTGTGTATTAGTTTCCGGATCAGCATTTCAGATCACTCTCAGTGATCCATCATGAGCATGCAAAAAGAGATGAAGGGGTAGAATATGCAGATCCAAGTCATTATAAAAGAGGAGGAAAGGGAAGTTTACATGAGAATCAAGAAAAAGAGAGAGAAAAATAAAATAAAATAGATTAATAAAATAATAATAAGGAAAGAGTAGATGACAAGAGAAGCCCCCTATCAAAGAGAGACACCTAACACTAAGAAGAACCAAAAAAATAGATAAAAAGATAAAAGCCTAAAGATAGAAAATGAAACAAACCATAAAAATAAAAAGATGAGAAAAGAAAGATAACCAAAACAGCAAGAAAACGAAAGAGAAAAAAAAGAAATGATATAATTTACTCATATATTATTAAGAATGAGATAATGTTAGTAATATATAATAATAAAAACATGAGATAAAAATAATTAAGAAAAAAAACACAGTTAATGATAAAATTTAGTCTAGATATTAATATCAATGATATATATTGTTAATAATATATAAAGTAAATTATATATTAAGACCAATATATATCATTGTTATTAATATCTAGAGTAAATTATATCATTAATTGTGTTTTTCTTTTCTTAATAATTTTTATCTCATTTTTTAATTATTATATATTGTAGACACATAAACGTGACTTAGGTTTCCGAGCTGCATTTTTCTATGTCAAAGGTCTTCATCATTTGATTATATCCTAATGTCATAATTTCCAATTTTCCTTCCATGATTATTTCCTCCATAACTTTATCATTTATCCCACTTTTCATCTCAACAAATTAATAATTAAAACAATTATTTATTTCCTTTTGTCTCATTCTCATTTATTTAATTCATAAGTCAACATTCCTCCATAAATCAAATAATTTCTATTATTTGATTTCTATCTCATTTATTATCCACCATTGATTTAATTGTCTAAATCTCAACCCTTCATTTCAAAGCTTGCACTAACTTTGACCTAATTTTATCTAACCCTAATGCTCATTATCACATTGAATTCTACAAGTTGATCTTAGGGATTTATAAACTTCTAATCTGGACCGTCCATTGTCAATTTGGAATTCTTTAAAAAGCTTTCTCTCAAACCATTTTAGACACAATTATCTTCAGCATGCTTGGGAGCTTTGGGCAATTGAGCATATAATACTTCAATATACTACTTGGATTAGACATAGGTTATAGTTGCATCTCAAATCTGAGGGCAATCACACAATTTGCAGCAAGATGGAGGAGGCCAACGAAGGTCAACTAATGGAAGCTTGAAGACTAGGTGATGTTTCAATATTATTATACTTCTAATTTCCTTTGTGCTCTATTATTATTAGGAATTTAAGTTATTATGTTACTTACAATTAAATTTGAAAAATTCTCCCCGATACATTTGGTGAACCCGACACTTTGTTTGTAAGGATGCATATGCTGAGACTTCTATTTCCGTTGGTGGTCATTTAATTCTCTGTTTGATTTCGTAGTGGTCATTTAATTTTCTGCTTTAATTTGCCTAATTACACGTATTTGATGACTATATAGTTATGAATAATATCTTTGGTAGTGTGGTGTATTATCTGAGGGCACTTTCATTGAAAGATTATCGATCCTCCAAAATCAGCGTAGGGTCTTTTCTCTAATAACTCCATAATATATTTCTTTTGTGCTAATCATGGATGCCTTCAACCTAATCCAACGTTATTATTCAAAAAAAAAACAATGAACAGTTCCTTAATCTACATGATATGCTGATTACATTTTCATTTATCTTGAGCTTTACGCCTGCCGATTTACACTTTTTTAAAATTTTCTAAGTATGTTCAATGCATCCATTTTGTGTAATATCCTGAGGTCATTGTATTCTCTGCGATGACATCTCTTTGAAGCACAATCTTTTCATCCCTCATACCTGCAAGAAGCACATTTTTCTTATCCTCGTGTGGATTACGCTTTACACCATAAGGAATTTTCCCCGTGGAGAGATTTGAAATCACCTTCCCTGTTTCTGTGTCCCAAATCAGACGCTGCACTCCAAAACCTGGAACTGTTATTGCTCAATTTTACATCTCTGACTGTCTTGAATGGCCCATGTATGTCCACAAGCATTTGCTGCTGTTGAAAACCGTCCCAAATCTTGATGTTGGTGTCCATGTTGGCAGAAAGCAAGAGATTGTTCACGTGCCTTGTCTACGCGTACACATTATGCATACAAGTCTATTGATGACCTCCTTTCTGTGTTAAAAACTTGTGAATGATTTTTGTTCGAATGTCTCTTTATGTTTGATATCATCCGGTGATCTCTGGGTTTCTACTCTAGGATTGAAGCCATTCTAGAACACTGATCTGCATCTTTTGTGTCTAATGTATGCTGACTTGTGGTGGAGGCGTGAACTATGAGATTTAAACCAATCTTCACCTACTATTATTACTCCCTTCTCAAGCATTTTAAAGTGCAATTTTAGGAATCCAATGCTAAAGAACAAGTTAGTGTGCTACCTCCAACGTTTGATGGCTTTTTCTACTCTCCACGGCCCCCTGTCTCCCTGTCATTCTACATCAGCCACACCATAGATCTCTATTGGCTGAGGACCAACCCCTATTAGCAGGCGCAGGCAGGAGTAGCTCCATAACATGACCACCCTATGGTTCACCAAAGACACCATAGTATGTTCACCTCACCTCTAGCGTAAAATCTCACTCGAGCTAGAAGTCGCAAATGTCTGCACCATCAAGCATTTTTTTACAGTAGTCAACATACAAATTTATCTTGTTCCCATCAATGCCATACATATCAGGCTTTTCGCGGCTCCAAGTTGGTTTTACACACGGAGTGCATTCATTTTGGCATTTGGATTGACCACACTGAGTGCATTAATTCCATGTTCTAGTAGGTTGATCCCACAACAGGCATTCACTACACCGAAAGTTGCCAGAAGACACGATGTGCATTTGACATCTTGCTTTTGAAATGTTTGCATATTAATTTGGATAGACATTTTGGCTTTTATAGCTGGAGGTATTAATTCCCAATTATCCAGTTTGGCACGCCACAACTTGAAATCTGACACCTCTTCTTCGTGCATATTGACCTTTCACTTCTCCATTTCGGCCAGCTACACTCTGCAACTTGAAATGCCTATTGTTGTTGCGGACAAACTTTCGTGAAAGGATTTTATTTAGCCTTAGTTTTATTTAGCTTTTACGTAGTTAAATAAAAAAATGGTTAGATGTAGATTATATTAGATTCTAGTTAATTTTTTTTTTAAATAGGGGAGAGGAGCCGATACGTAGGCACCGAAAACCGCACGGTCCATTTGACAGGTCACGTGGATCAATAGCATTTAAAAAAAAAAACCCATTACAGAAAAACATAAATTAAACAATAAATAATTTTTTTAATTTTTTTTCTAAATATTTTGCCACATGGAAGGTCCAACTGTGTCGACGCATCGGAAAAAACGGAAAAAAGACCTGTCGACCGATACAGACTCACCTCGGGTGCCACTACCTATGTGGCTCGGCGTCCGAAGGTGACAACCTTGCCACATCAACTCCTCTCAGTCCGCCACCCTAACAATCCACTACTGAGCATTTATCACTCGCCACCACTTCCTATTCCTATCCACTGTCTGAAATAAATGCTACCACCTCTCGTATGTTCCACGCCACCCCGCGTTTATTTCGAAGCGAACTGAATTGAATGCTCCCAGTGCCTCGCTCTTCTCGCCATTCAACCAGCTTTTCATTTTCTGGAGGAAACATTCCATCTTCACTTCTTCGCCAGTAGCTGCTCGTTTCGTCGTCTGCAACCTTCGCACTCTCACCACAACCTGCAATGCTCGGACGCCATTTACTGTTTGAGTAAAAGCCGATACAGAGATGGGTAGACACCACTTACCAAACCTCGCCAGCAGCTTCACTTCCGCCATGCAAGCAACAAACGGGTTCCTCGCTGCCATGAACGGGTTCCTCGCCGCCATGAACAGGTTCCTCACCACCATGCAAGCAACGAACGGGTTCCTCGCCGCCATGAAGGTCACAGCAAGCAACGAAGGGGTTTGTCGTGTGTTTGACCCAGGTGAGCTTGTTCACTAAGACTGACCATTGTTCTTCTGTTTGTGTTTGGTTTGCAATTTCGCTTTGTTTTATATGTTTTTTGGTGTTGCAGATTTCGTTTATTTTGTTGAAGTTGAGTGTTTATGAACACTACATTATTTGTGTTCATAAACACACTGAATCTTTGGAAATTAATCTTTTGTTCAAGCATCTCTCTGTTTATATTAAATATATTAATGCAGTTGGTTGTTTTCTTCTTTCGACATGTAATAATTCAAATTGTTTATATGGGTTTTGCTCTGTAGGGTTTATATTGCAAATATTACGCTCATATTTACCTCATTTCTCTTTCAGTAGGGTTTATTTTGAGAATACAGCATGCATAGTTTACCATTTATGTTTCGGTAGGGTTTATTTTGCAAGTTTTACAGTCATAGTTTTGGGTTATCCTATTCTCATAGGATTTGCATTGACATTGACTTTGCAAATCGTATTCTCACAGGTTCTGCATTATCATTCACTCTGTTTAGCATAATTTCACAAGTTCTGCATTATCATTCACTCTGCTTGTCGTTTTCTTATAGGCTCTGCATTATGATTCACTTTGCTTCTCGTATTCTCAAATTTTTTGCACTATCATTGACTCTACTTAGCATAATCTCACAGGTTCTTCATTATCATTCACTATGCTTATTGTTTTCTCATAGGTTCTGCATTATCATTCACTCTGCTTCTCATATTATCATACGTTTTTCCTTATCAGTGACTCTAATTAGCATAATCTCACAGGTTTTGCATTATCATTCACTCTGCTTATCGTTTTCTCATAGGTTCTGCATTATCATTCACTCTGCTTCTCGTATTCTCATACGTTCCGCATGTGCATGTGCATGTGACTAGGTGTATGTTTATGTGTATGTGACTAGGTGTATGTCTACGTCTTTGTGTATGTGACTATGTGTATGTTTATGTGTATGTGACTATGTGTATGTGTATGTCTATTTGTATGTGTATGTGTATGTGTATGTGTATGTGTATGTGTATGTGTATGTCTATGTCTATGTATATGTGACTATGTGTATGTTTATGTGTATGTGACTATGTGTATGTCTATGTCTTTGTGTATGTGACTATTTGTATGTTTATGTGTATGTGACTATCTGTATGTCTATGTGTATGTCTATGTCTTTGTCTATGTCTTTGTCTATGTGACTATGTGTATGTTTATGTGTATGTGACTATGTCTGTCTATGTCTTTGTGTATGTGACTATGTGTATGTTTAGTGTATGTGTGTATGTCTATGTCTATGTCTATGTCTATGTGACTATGTGTATGTTTATGTGTATGTGACTATGTGTATGTTTATGTCTTTGTGTATTGGACTATGTGTATGTTTATGTGTATGTCTATGTGTATGTGTATGTCTATGTCTATGTCTATGTGTATGTGTATGTCTATGTCTATGTCTATGTGACTATGTGTATGTTTATGTATATGTGACTATGTGTATGTGACTATGTGTATGTGTATGTGTATGTTTATGTGTATTTGTCTATGCTTATGTCTATGTCTATGTCTATGTGACTATGTGTATGTTTATGTGTATGTGACTATGTGTATGTGTATGTCTTTGTGTATGTGACTATGTGTATGTTTATGTGTATGTGACTATGTGTATGTGACTATGTGTATGTCTATGTGTATGTGTATGTCTATGTCTATGTGACTATGTGTATGTTTATGTGTATGTGACTATGTGTATGTCTATCTCTTTGTGTATGTGACTGTGTATGTCTAAGTCTATGTCTATGTCTATGTCCATGTCTATGTGACTATGTGTATGTTTATGTGTATGTGACTATGTGTATGTCTATGTCTTTGTGTATGTGACTATGTGTATGTTTATGTGTATGTGACTATGTCTAGGTCTATGTCTATGTCTATGTCTATGTCTATGTGTATGTGTCTATGTCTATGTCTATGTCTATGTCTATGTCTATGTGACTATGTGTATGTTTATGTGTATGTGACTATGCGTATGCATATGTCTTTGTGTATGTGACTATGTGTATGTTTATGTGTATGTCTATGTCTATGTCATTGCTATTTACACCTTTGTCAAACCTCCACCATATGCAATACCTGCAATGGAACACTTCAAGAACTCCATTGAATTGCAGGTCAATGTCCTTTTAGTATCCATTCCATTTTTCCTCTTTAGTGCAACTATTGTTCCACCATCTATGTTTGTCTAACATTCTTATTATTCAAATTGATAGCAAGAATGAACATCATTTATACATGATCGAAGTATATTTTATCCATTGAATCAGACTCATCCTTATTCAATCTATTCTTCTTGATAGCTCTTACTCTTACAAGTATAACATTGTTGTTTCAGTTTGTATCATTCAATTATTTCTAAGAGTATGATTTCTTGATGCCATACTATAACATGCAATTTTTGTTTCCTTGCAAACCTGCCCTTCATCACCTTAGGATATAAGATTTACAATTGTGGACTTATGGTGAAATAAGTCTAATCTGCCTAAGATATACCAAACTACTATTCATGATGGCATTAATGGTTTCTCTGTTCATCAGTTACACTCAATCTTACATGTATGAATTTTTTCTTACACTTTTTATCAATATTTGATATGCATATGCAATTGTATATGTATGCACACACATATGCATATGCAAACAAAAAATGAAGTTGTTTTAGATGTAGAGTGGAGCAAATGGATGGAACATGCATAATTTGAAACAACAACACCATTACACTCTCCCTTAAGCTATGCATTGTACCTTGCATTTGTTACACTCTCCATCCAAAATATATTGCATATGCATATATACGTTTACATATACATATGCATATATGTATATGTGTATATATAAAACCTAATTGGATGTACGCTTTGTTTGTTGTTCAATTAAAGTGACTGTAAATATCGGCCCCTCTCCCTTACAACTAACTATGATGATGGTTGACTCCTACTTATGCTATAACCATTTCTCATATAGATACTGAAATATAATTTCATACAACATTATCAAATGTATATATAACTTCAAACAATGCTATGGTATAGATGGATGGTTAGTTTGTTCATCCATTAGAATCAATCTTACATGTCTCAATTTTCTATTACACTTTGTATCATTGTTTGATTTGTTTCAATTATAATTAGGGATGTGATAGTATAACATGAATAGGACCACAAAGCCCCAATAAACCATAAGGGCCACTATAGATTCATTAAAGAAGGGTATGATCCCATAGCATATAGGTCTCAATTCTCATATGGGATAGAAATAAAAGCTATGAAGAGGATCCTTTTAGTATCCATTCCATTTTTCCTCTTTAGTGCAACTATCGTTCTCCCATTTATGTTTGTTTAACATTCTTATAATTCAAATTGATAGCAAGAATGAACATCATTTATACATGATCGAAGTATATTTTATCCATTGAATCAGACTCATCCTTATTCATGCCTTGGGTATCCCAATTTAGATTATACATTATAACATATGTTAATGATAGTCTCATCCAATCTCTTATTCTCACCTAAAATTCATTATCACAATCAACCAACTAATCCTCTACCTCAGGTACATAGTGAAAACAATATCCTAACTACAAAAAATAAGAAACTATTTGATGTCAAAGGGGAAGCAAAACTCAAATAATTGTCTAGCTTATATTACATCATATCTCTTTTCAATATGTTTTGCATTATCAGTCACTCTACTTATCATAATCTCATAGGTTATGCATTATCATTCACTCTCCTTATTGTTTTCTCATAGGTTTTGCACTATTGTTGATTATGATTTTGGGTAATGCTCCATCAATTTTATATCTGATTTATGTTTGATGTGATCAAGCCTATATGGATGAATTTAACCTTATGTTGTGGAGGACCAGCGTATAGGTGTGGGCCCCAATGAGCACATGTCCCATTGCACATTATGGCCCCCGCTTATGTATTAGGGGAGAGGAGCCGATACGTATGCACCCAAAATCACACTGTTCACATGGCAGGCCACATGGACGAATAACATTTAAATGAAAAAAAAACCCATATCCTTCAATAAATCTGTAATGCAAATGTTTCTATCTTTTCTTAGGTGCCATTGGTTATTTTGGGGGTGTTATCTTTTGCATAGGTTATTTTCCATCATATTAGTCATCCAATTATTGTACCTTAATTTTGTGTCTTGGAAATATATGGGGGTTGTTCTATTTTTTTTAGGTTCTGCTTCATCAACATAGACATAGACAAATACATAGGCATAGACATATACATAGACAGATAGATAGACATATACATACACATATACATAGACATATGGATATGTATATCAGATATAAAATGCACACATAATTGTAATTATTTTGAAACAAAACAATTGCACACTGGCAGCCAAACATGATGAAGTGTATCCAGCTTGTATATGCTTAAGGTCTTTGCATCTTACCTATATATATATATATATATATGCATATGTATAGACATATTCATATGCATATACATATGTTTATGTTTATGTATATGTTTATAGATTACCATAGCTTTGTATTTGAATATGTATATGTTTATGTCTATGTATGTGTGTATGTAAATCTATGTTTATGTGTAAATAAATCTATGAATATGTGTATGTTTATGTCTATGTATATGTCTGTGTAAATCTATATGGATATGTAAATATGTATATGTGTATGTCTATGTCTATATCTATGTTTATGTGTATGTGTATGTGTATGTGTATGTGTATGTTTATATTTATGTGTATGCGTATGGATATGTGTATATCTATGACTATGTGTATGTGTATGTCTATGTGTATGTCTATGTTTATGTGTATGTGTATGTGTATGTGTATGTCTATATTTATGTCTATATGTAAATATGTATTTGTATATGTAAATGTGTATGTGTGAATGCATATGTCTATATGTAAATGTGTGTGTGTATAGATGTGTGAAGAGGTCTTAAGTGGACAACCTTGCCACATCTACTTCTCTTAGTCAGCCACCCTAACAATCCACTGCATCGCATTTATCACCCGCTGCCTCTTCCTATACTTCTTTACAGTCATGTTTAATTCACTTATGTCTATGTCTATGTCTATGTGTATGTATATGTCTATATTCATAAATTCAGACCTGCAACAATTGTATCTTTTATATGTGCCATTTATTAATTTGGGGGTGTCAACTTTATATGGTGGGTACCTATACGCCGGTCCTCCACAACATCAAAAAAAATTCATCCATAGATAAGCTTGATCACATCAAACATATCTCAAATATAAAATGCACACAAGTTAGCATTAATTTAAACAAGGTGCCAACTCAACAACTTTGAAACCCATCCGACCCATCTTTGACCGACTAGTGAACCCATTACAAGATTGTTTCCCATTGTGGCATAACCAAACCAACACGCAAATGCATTCGCCTGTCCCGGCTACCATGAGATCTACAACACGTATCAGCTTCAATTTGTCCCATCTTGCCAAGCAGGGTGTGCACTTATTGGATCTAAATGCAAATATCCCACTGGCATCCATTTAACACTCCTGTAAGGCCGCCATTATTCAAAACAAAAGCATGGAAACAATTTCAAAGAATCCACCAAACCAATCAAGTCAAGAATTAAAGGCTGAAATCAGTCAAATCTCCAATTCATATGAAACATAACTCAAAGTCAAAAGAGGACAGCAAGTTATTTCACGACACCAAACAACCATCAATCAAATTCAAATAGCCGTGAAAACCTTCAAGTATTCACATGTATTACCATAGATCAATATTGACCACTAAAGCTTTCTTACAACATGTATTTAGGGGACCTGGTTTTCCCAAGGCCTTTCATGCTTGCCTATGTAGCACTTCACATAGATTACCATAGCTTTGTATTTGAATGACTTAGGGGACTCGGTTTTTTGAAGGCTCGTCATGGTTCCCTATGCAACACTTCACAATTCGAATGGAGTTGTGGACCTATGCAACATAGGTTGCCATCAAACGAGCGTTCATAAAATCAAGTCTCCCTAAAACATGTCTCTATTGCTTAGTTGATTGAAATGATGAAGCATAACCTATATGTATATTTTTATGTCTATGTTTTATGTATATACATGTGTGGCCTAGGTAGCACTTCACATAGGTGTCCATAGCTTTGTATTTAAATGACTTAGGGGACTTTGTTTTTTGAAGGCTCGTCATGGTTCCCTATGCAACACTTCACAATTCGAATGGAGTTGTGGACCTATGCAGCATAGGTTGCCATCAAATGAGCATTCATAAAATCAAGTTTCCCTAAAACATGTCTCTATTGCTTAGTTGATTGAAATGATGAAGCATAACCTATATGTATATTTGTATGTCTATGTTTTATGTATATACATGTGTGGCCTAGGTAGCACTTCGCATAGGTGTCCATAGCTTTGTATTTAAACGAATTAGGGGACTTGGTTTTTTGAAGGCTCGTAATGTTCCCTATGCAACACTTCACAATTCGAATGGAGTTGTGGACCCATGCAGCATAGGTTGCCATCAAACGAGCATTCATAAAATCAAGTCTCCCTAAAACATGTCTCTATTGCTTAGTTGATTGAAATGATGAAGCATAACCTATATGTATATTTGTATGTCTATGTTTTATGTACATGTGTGGCCTATGTAGCACTTCACATAGGTGTCCATAGCTTTGTATTTAAATGACTTAGGGGACTTAGTTTTGTGAAGGCTTCTCATGGTTACCTATGCAACACTTCACAATTCGAATGGAGTTGTGGACCTGTGCAGCATAGGTTGCCATCACCTATGAAAAATTTAACACCCCCAAATTCATCAACGGCACCTGAAAAAGATAGAATAGTTGCACGACTTAATTGTATACAAATATGTATATGTGTATATAGATATGTATATGTATGGATATACATATACATATCTATGTACATATGCATATGTATGCATATGTATATACATATGCATATGTATATACATATGCATATGTATATACATATGTATATGTATGTGTATGTATGCATATATATATATACATATACAGTATATGTATGTGGATGTATGCATATATATATGTACATATGTATATGTATATGGAACTCGTTCATGGTGGCGAGGAACCCGTTTGTTGCTTGCATGGTGGAAGTGGAGCTGCTAGTGACGTTCGATAATTGGCATCTACCCATCTCCGTATTGGCTTATACCCAAACAAGATATGGTCTCCGAGCATTGCAGGTTGTTGTGACACGGTGAAGGTTGCAAACGATGAAACAAGCAAGTACCGGCGAGCAAGTGAAGACGAAATGTTTACCCAGGAAAATGAAACGCTGGTTGAATGGCGAGAAGAGCGAGGCACTGGAAACATTCAATGTAGTTTGTTTTGGAATAAACGCATATGTATGTAGATATGTATTTGCATATGCATATCTATATACATATACATATGTATATGCATATACATATACATATGTATATGCATATACATATACATATGTATATGCATATACATATGTATATGTATATAGATATGCATATGCATATGCATATACATATCTATATACATATACATATGCATATGCAAATACATATCTACATACATATGTCTAATATGTATATGCATATGCATATACATATACATATGCATATGCAGTATATACATATGTATATGCATATGCATATACATATGTATTTACTACAGAGACATATGCATATATATGTATAGGTTGGTTGGAATAAAATTATCGGGTGGCGTGGAGCTTAGGAGAGGTGACAGCATTTATTTCAGATAGTGGATAGGAATAGGAAGTGGCGGTGAGTGATAAATGCTCAGTAGTGGATTGTTATGGTGGTGGACTGGGAGGAGTTGACGTGGCAAGGCTGTCACCTTCAGACGTCGAGCCACACAGGTAGTGGCACCCGAGGTGCGTCTGTATTGGTCGATGGGTCTTTTTTCTATTTTTTTCAATGGGTGGACAAAGTTGGACCTTCCACGTGGCAAAATATTTTTAAAAAGGAATAGAAAATGACAAAATGTCAATGAAGAAGCAAACATTTGAAACAAAAACAATGACACATTGCAAATCAAAATAAAAACGATGCATCTGTAATTCTCATATATTTAAAAATGTCAACGAAGAAGCATACATTGAAAATTACATACAACACTTTTTTGAATCTGATCAAATTACTTCACAAAACAAAACAATAATGATCAATTTGTACTTATCAAAAAATTACAACTGTCCACAATTTTGGTGCATTTGTAAATATCAATACTTCTAAAGTCTATGAAACTAGCATTTGTAATCTAGCTGCTGCTGTTGTGAAAAGGATCTTGGCTGGTTGGGGTGCCAATTGCCATGTTCTCGTCCCCTTCCAGTCGACGGGGATTGCTGCATACATGAGTGGGACTTGGAGTGGTAAATTGGGTGCAAGTGACATGTGTTGGGGGCGGTGGTGAAGACATTTGTACATCCCGAGTGCCAAATTGATATGGATATTAACTGCCCCTAAAGTCAAATTGGGAGAGGCTTGAATAATTCATTGTTTTGGAGAACTGAGGGATATTAATGTTGAGAATATCACGGAAGACTCCATTACTTTGAGACAACAGATTAGAAGTGTTCCTTAACCGCTTCTCTCTCTGTAAAGCCCTCTGTGCCTCCTCAATCTCTTTTTCCTTTCGGTCCTATTCCTTGTGAAGCCTCTCTTGCTCCTTTTTTGCATCTCTATCCTTTTTTTGTTGTAATTTTTGCTGCTTTTTTTCTTTTCGCAGTATGTCCTTCTCAATTCTGGCATTCTCCTTCAACTTTGCTGCCACAATTCTTGCTTCGCTTTTCTCTGCATTCTATTGTCTCTTTCTTGCTTTTATCTCCTCCACCTCTTTCTTCCTTTGCTCTTGCTTCATTAATAGCCTCATGTAGTAATCTATTGTCAACAATTGAGACTGTCTACTAATCCGAATTGCACCTGCTTTGGATTTCATTTAACGGACACTATGCACAGGCAACTTGAGGAACTTGCTGATGTGTGGAATTGTTTGCGTTTCTTGTGTCCCATCTGACTATGTGCCAATGACCTCCTCGACTACCTATGAGCCCTGTGGTACATCTTCGTTGGCTTGTAAATCTGAATTGCAAGAAGGAGCATAGTAATGGACAACTTGAGAAAGGTCAATTTCTGGTGGTGGTGATGGAAAAGTATAGGTATCCTCTTGTTCTGGGACTTCCAAATGAATTCCCAAGTTCATTGCTCCCTCAACCAACCAGGATGGTTGGCTTCATTGTGATGGAAGATCTAAACTTTCGCTGAATTGATCAGCGGTCCTGTCCACCATGGGAGGGGTGTGTTCATTAACCACCACTTGTGCAACTAATTCAGTAGGACATGTATGAGGTGAGTGTTGTGTTTTTGTTGTAGGCTGCACGTGTCCATCTGGAAGAGTGGATTGCAATACTATGACATCATCACTTGACACACCAAGTCCAGAAAGGCTGAGAATGTCTTCAACTGTGTCAACATCCTCGCTGACCACAAATGTCTCACTTGGATGCATGTCGTTGACAAGTGCATCAGGATTCAGCGGCCATATACTAGTCCTTCTAAACCCAACCTTGATGTTTTCAACTATCAAAGCTCTTTGCATTGCTTTGCTGCCTAACATTGCAAGTTCTCTCCTCCTCACTTCAATGTTTGGAAACCTTGATAAAAATTTCTGCACATTCTGATTTAAAGTAAGCTTTGAAAGGTGCAAACACACTCACATCCAACGGCTATAGCTTATGTGATGTGTGTGATGGCAATGTTAACAAATCTATACCGATATCTCTTGCTTCTTGGATGGTTTCGAGTGCTACGTGGCTTCCATGGCCGTCAAAGATCAGCAAGACCCTGTTCGTGGGTGAGACACCACCTGAAATGGAGTTTTTGAAGTGGGTCAACCAATCTATGAACAAGTCTTTGGTCATCCATGCATGTGGTTGGGCTGCCATGCAGGCACTTGGTTCACAATCTATGATGTAATTATCTATGTTCAGATTCCCCTTGAACAAGTAGAATCCTAGAATGCTTTGCCCAACAGCATTGACACCATAGAATGGTTATCCATTCATGGCTCTTTGGGATAATGTAAGATACATTCCTGCTACCTTTTCTTGTGAGCACCTTCATGGACCCATTTTTGCCTGCTTAGATTACAGTTTCATCATAATTCCATATGCGATCAGGACCATATGGCATGGCTTTGTATGCTGTAGACAGTGTTTTGTAGAATGCATCTACAACATCAGGTCTAAGATTGAATGCCCTATCTTTGTCTAGGCCTTTAGTAGTTTGTAATGCGAGTTGAGGATGTTTATGCTTGAAGCCTGTCCACTAGGACTTCCCTGGAAAGCCATTGGTGAAAGGGTTTGGCCTATTTTGACATATTTGAGCAACCTCAGACTTAAGATTGACTATCTCAAGACCATGACCAATATCAGCCATTTGCTCGCACCATTCCATAATGCGATTTTCTTCCTCTTCTATGAGGACTGTTGGCAGACCTTTCTTGGAAGATGTTATTAGACCCCCTAGCCATTTGGACAGTGTGGCTATTGGGATTGACCACTTTTTGGAAGCCCCCCTTATCGACATGTCATTCTCTTCAATGTCATAGAGTGCCCTTTTCATGTCATCCTCAGACCACAGCTTCTGTATTTGTTTTACCTTCTACGGTATTTGAGGTGTAGTAACCTGAATTTGTGGTATTTGAGGAGTAGAAACCTCATCTACTTGTGCAACATGATCTATATCAGGGGGGAATCTGCATCCTCGTTTCTCAGCAGGCAGCCTTGTCATGGCTCTTTTCTTTTTTTTGTTCCCAGTATGGGTCACCACTGCATTTGCCTTGGCCATCTACATAGAATAATTAGAATCAAAATAGTGATGCTTGAACAGAAAAACAATCACTTTGTAATGTAGAACATATGAGAATATGATAAGCAGAGTCAATGATAATGCATAACCTATTAAATATAAATGGTAAACTATGAAATACATCTATGTGTATGTATGAAGAGAGTGTAAACTATGAAATACATCTATGTACCTATGATGCTTGAATAGAAGAATAATTAGTTTGTGATGCAGAACATATGAGAATATGAAACCAGAGTAAATGATAATGCAGAACCTAGGAAAGATAAATGGTAAACACAATGAAACACAAATGCTTTAACAATTATCTTTATATGTATGAAGAGAGTGATGCTTGAACAAAAGATTATTTAGTTTGTGTATGTGTTATATTTTTAGTTTCTTGCATTTCAATTGAGATTATCTTCTATAACAGGAGTTTGTTATCTTGAGTTATCTATTCTGGAGTGAGCAACATAATGAAGTAGAGGAGTAAGAAGCACAAAATTACAAGCTATGCAAGGGAGTTAGAGTTTAAGAACATCTCATAACCTTTTAAGCGTTTACAACATTAACATTCTCATGCACAGGAAAGTGAAAACCACACTCATGTTTGAAGAACAAAAACTTTAGAGACTGATAATGCAGAAGATATGAGAATAAGATATCCAGAGTGAAAGACAATGTAGAATTGAAAGAAGAATAAGATAAGCAAAGTCAATGATAATGCAGAACCTGTGAGATTATGCTAAGCAGAGTCAATGATAATGTAGAACCTGTGAGATTATGCTAAGCAGAGTCAATGATAATGCAGAACCTATGAGATTATGCTAAGCAGAGTCAATGATAATGTAGAACCTATGAAAATAATATAACTAGAGTGAATGATAATGTAGGACCTATGAGAATAAGATAATCAGAGTGAATGATAATGCAGGGCCATTGAAACAGAAATGGTAAACCTTGACCAATATGTAACATATAAACAATAATGCAGAACCTATGAGACTACGATAAGCAGAGTGAATGATAATGCAGAACCATTGAGACACATGAAAAGTAGAGTGAATGATAATGCAAAACCTATCAAACATAAATGTTAAACTATGAGTGTAATATTTGCAATATAAACCCTACTGAAATAGAAAGGGTAAACTATGACTATAACATTTTCAACATAAACCCTAGGGAAACAGAGATGGTAAACTATGACTGCAATATTTGCAATAGAAACCCTAGGGAAAGCCTTAAATGGTAAACCATGACTATAATATATGCATTATAAACCCTATGGAAAACTATACTAACCTATGACTGCAATATTTGCAATATAAACCCTACCGATACATAAAGAAACATGTAATATGACTGTAATGGGTGTAATGAAGAACAAGTGTGAAAAGGAAAACCTTGTACAATATGGATGTTGGTGCACTGGAATCTGAGCTATTGCCTCCCCTTGATGTTAACTCGTTCAATTATGTGCTTGTCACTCCTCCTTTTCTTATTTCGCTCACTGCAGAATAACTAAATACTTGAAGGTTTTCACGGCTATTTGAATTTAATTGATGGTTGTTTGGTGTGGTGAAATAACTTGCTATCCTCTTTTGAATTTGAGTTATTTTTTGTATGAATTGCAGATTTGATTGATTTCAGCCTTTAATTCTTGACTTGATTGGTTTGGTGGATTGTTTGAAATTGTTTCCATGCTTCTGTTTTGAATAATGGTGGCCTTACAGGAGTGTTAAATGGATGCAGGTGGGATATTTGCATTTGGCTCCTGTACGTGCACACCCTACTTGGAAAGATGGGACAGATTGAAGCTGATACGTGTTGTAGATCTCATGGTAGACATTTGAGGCGAATGCATTTGCGTGTTGGTTTGGTTATGCTATGATGGGAAACAATCTTGTAATGGGTTTCAAAGTTGTTGAGTTGGCATCTTGTTTATTTTTTGTAGTTGTGACTAATGTGAAACTGACGCCTGTATTGGTGTGAAAGTTTGGTTTAATAGTTTATGGGGAAGGTTGTATGTCTTAGTGTTTGGGCTATTTTAATTCCATGTCGGAATGGTACTTGTTCAATGTCAGATACAAGTTGGATACACTTCATCATGTTTGGCTGCCACTGTGTACTTGTTAAGTTTTTATATTAATGTTAACTTGTGTGCATTTTATATCTGATTTATGTTTGATGTGATCAAGCCTATCTATGGATGAAATAAATCTTACCTTTTGGAGGACCAGCGTATAGGTGTGGGCCCCAACGAGCGCATGTTCCATCTCACGTTCGAGCCCCCGCCTACGTATCGGCTCCTGTCCCCTAGATTTAGATTAAATTTTGATTTTCAATTAGGTTTTAGCTTTTTTAGATTTTAATTTAATTAAATGAGATTTACCATAGATTTTAATTTTCAATTAGATTATGATTAATTTATATTAGATTTTAATTAGATTTAATTAAATTAGATTTAGATTAGACTTTAATTAAATTTAGTATTTTGTTTTATTTTCTTAAATTAGATTTTAGATTGTTAATTTTTTAGCTTAATTAGATTTTAGATTCGCTAAATTTTCCTAACTTTAGTTTTGATTTTTATTAGATCCATTTAGATTAAGATTAAATATTGTATTTTCTACTTTCATTTATATTTTGATTAATAACTTGATTTTAAATTAATGATCTTTTAGATTAATTTTAATAATTAACTTTAATCTAGGTTAATTTTGTTAGCTTAATATTTAGATTAATTTAAATTCATTTTTGGATTAACTCAGTTAGGTTTAGATTAAAATTTAATTATATTTAATAATATTAATGTCATATTGCTTCCTAGTTTAATTAAATTGATTTTTGTGACTAATCTTAGACTTTTTTCTAGGTTTGAGTGATCAAGATTTGGACATGTTAAACCTTTGCTTCCCAAAGATTGGAGGCCAAAACTACTAATTGTGCTTTGGAGGGCTATGGCTTTAATTTGTTTTATCTTGATTGTCTTTCTCACATAGCATGATTAGTGGGCCTAAAAAGAACTTGTGTGTTTGAGTTGACATCATAAGAAGGATTAAAATTTACCATTGCTTGGATTGTCTTGTGGTTTGCATTTTGTTTATATGTGCGTATGTGCTTCTCTCATGCCATTTGGTGATCTTGAGACTCAAAAACACCATTCGACATTCTGTACAACCACCCAAACATTTGGATTTGGGCATTCAAAATGAACTTTGTTTTCAAAATTTGTGTAACGCCGATTCAATAATAGAAGTATCCTCTCCCCTTGCACACTTGTGCCATCCTGGGTGCAAGAGAAACTGTTATTGACTCTAGGAATTGGGCCTTCCTTGGTGGAAAAAATTACTCACCCCAAGGTGACTCAGATCAACAATGAAGCTCTTTGGCCGATCTACTCCTGACTGGTATATAAATGTGAATCCTAATGGAAATCTTAGGATTATGAGTGTGGATGTCTTATACGAACAAAGTAGAATTCCCCAAAACCCCGTTGAGCATAACCTCTTGAGGATGGAATTCCTCCTTTAATGAAGCTTAATATTTTACCCATGTGTGGCCACTCAAATGGGGGTCCCAAACTAAAAATTTTGTGTAGTAGCCAAAATCCTTTCTATTTGCTAGTGCAGCAATGGTCGTTGTGAAGGCATCCGCATTCTCGCAATTCTTAGTAAAGGTGATCAATCTGTCATGGGAGTTTCATGGGGATTGGAAGCTTGGTTGGCCTAAGAAGTGAGTGCAATGTAAGGGGGAGCTCATGTGGCCAAAATTTTGAATTCACATGCTAAGAATAAGTGCGGTTGGGGAAACCCATGTGGAATCTAGAAAATAGTTTCCTGGCTTAACCTAGGATTGTTCTTGTTTTCATTGTGCTTGATCAAAGACAAAATATTGTTTTTTCCAAGTTTTTTCTCAAACATTCAAACAAACAAATAGCATCTCACAAATTTGGAAACAAACTTTCAACTTGAAACATTTCACAATTTGATCAAACTTGCAAACAAACTAGGCAATCATTTTATATGCAACACATTTGTTGTCCTCTACAACACATTCGCTTTGTTGAGTCACATTTGAAGCCTTATGTGATGCAATTTCTCATACTAAAAACAAAAAAAAAAAAATTCTCGAATCTTCCGTTTCTTGCACATTTTAGTTCATCTTTGCAAAATTTAGGTGCATCCTTTAGAGCTCATCATCATCATTTCTAGTCGTAAACTAGCCCTTACATGCTCATTTCATTTTCAAATTTTGGGTTAGGAAAACCTTACCATACTTTTCAAAATCTTTTCCTTCAAGAGTAGGTTATCATTGGACTTAGTCATCATTATTTCCTTTAGTCATGGTCCTTTTGTGAGACTTTTCCAACTCATAAGTCAAGTTAGGAAACCTCACTTAGTCATCTTGTCATTGTCATTTAGTCCTTCAAACAAGTCCTTTGATATTCCAAAATTGAGACATAGATCAAGCTTAGGTTGGTTGAGTAACCTTCTTCCAAAACACTTAGACCTTCGCATTTACATATCTTACATTCAAGTCATCTTAGTTCTCATTTTGCATACCTTATTCTAAAAATACAAAAAAAATAAAAAATAGTGTCATAACTTGTCATCTTAGTCTTCATTATCCTTTGAAATTAGTCATTCCCTTTAGACAACATTATCATATTGCATTATTTATTGTCAAAAATCCGAAAAAAAGTTGTATTACATTTAGGAATACCTTATTTCAAAAAATACTAAAAACATAGTCTTAGTCTCATTCCATTTGCATTTTCCACCTTCATTTTGAGCAAGCCTTATATGGTTGAAACTAGATTGCAAAAGAAGCGTCGAGAAATGGACCTATTTCATGATGATGAGAACTATGACAATACCACTGATGATCCTCATGACAATATCAATGTGGGGTCTACATCTTATCAACAACCAAAGACACACAATCCTTTTGAACAATTCCCTATTAGAGACAAAGATGGAAATGTGTTCATAGAAGAAGTAGAGGCTGCCTCATAAAATCCCGAAGTTGCGTCTCTTGTGGATGAAATTTTCATGTTGGACCTCGAACGATATTTGGCCAAACTATTATATGAAGGTGTCAAACTACCTCAAGAATTTGATGTCAACACCTTACATGCAACAACGTCACCCAGGAAGAATACACAAATAAGCCAAGGATAATCTAAATCACAACTCATAATTTCCATACCCATTCAAACCACAAGCCCAAATACCACAACTACCAACACTTCATCCATCTTTGTGATGCAATCTATGTCATAGCCCATGACACAAACCACCCCACAACCATTATTCACAAGATGACCCTTTGGATAAGCATTTACTCCCTTTGGTTCATCATCTCAGGCCATAGGGGCATCCACATCTAACATACTTGGTAGACCTAAGGCAAGACGGATTCTCATCCAAGGATCTCAGCCAAACACAAATACCATGTCACAACGTCCTCATATCAATACAAAAACCTTGAAAGAACAAATCATGAACACTCCACATAGTCAAAATATAAACACGTCATATGGTTATAATACTTTTCAACAAAGACAAGGATCACAAATGACATAACCTAACATATCATATGGCTACACACAAGGAATCCTTTTTGGCAACCAAAATATGCATGGACATCCCACCCAACCAATGCAACATATCTCAAACCATTTCTCACATCCCAACCTACAGATGACACATTCATACTCATGAACATAATCAAAATCCATAGCATCCGCACAACGTTCCAAACCAAAACATATCATCTCAACACAACATGGGAACACACAACACAAATACGAAACCTCATAACTGTAGACACATAAAAATGACTAAGACCTGGAAGCACTATTTTACCACCTGTCGTCCTAACATAATTATGAAATTTTAATTATGTTTCTAACCCACCTTCAACTATTAATTGAATAATTCATAATTATTTAATTAATTCATGATCTTTCATTCTTCATGATTATTAAATAAATAAATCTTATTTATTTAATGTGTCATTAATTGTCAAAGTCTTCTCATAATTAAATAAAGTCATCAATTTATTTAATTAATCTTTATCATTAAAGTCCTCTTAATTATTAAATAAATATATTTTAGTATATTGATTTAATATGTCACTAATTCCTAAATCCTCTCTTAATTAAATAAATTCATTAATTAATTTATTTAATTAACTACCTCTTCCAAATTAAATAATTATTCTTAATTATTTAATTGCCTTTTGTTACATTTCTCTCTTTTTAAATAAAATAATTTATTTAAAAATGACTTCACATTGTTAATTAATTCCTCTTTTAGTAATTAATTTCAAAAATCAATTACTCATTATCTCACAAATCCATATTTTGAATTAATTTAATTCAAAATGGAAATATTCTTCTACAAATCAAGTAATTGCTAAAATTACCGATTTTCTAAAAATCTCATCCTCTTATCTCTTTACTTTTACTAATTTCATCTCAATGTCACATTTATTCTCCACCATTGATTTAAGTTCAAAAAATTGAATATTGTCCACACATTTGGGATTTTTGCCCTAACCTTAATTGAGAGTTTCCATATTAAATCTTGACCTTCGATTTTAGGGAGTTTCTCAATCTCTCATCTCATTCATCCATTCAAGATTGCATTTTCTATAAAATGACAATCTTGATCTCATTTTTGGGATCCCTCTATAAATTATTATTATTATGCTCTTGAATTTCTTAGATTTGAGGTTCGTTGTTTAATGTCATTTTATTACTTTCTAGTATTGGCATTTTAGAAATTTATGCAATTAGGATTCATTTCTTTTCCATAGAGTTTTATACAAATCCTTCAAAGCTTTGTTAAGGGCTAGACATTTGGAGTTTCCTCACACACATAATCTAAGGGCATTCATTATTATAGCAAAGTTAGGAGGTGCAATGGAAATTAGTCATGGAGTATAGAAATGGGTGAGATCTTTCTAAGTTTCTTTCATTTTCTCCTTTGCATTCGATTGCTTGTTGATTCTATTAATATGCATGTGTTACTAACATAGTTTGACCTTGTAGAAGATTATCCATCATTACAATAACTATGTTGCCAACCATCCCGTAATAGATGCATTGACTGCCAAATTGTCTAGCCATAAAAGCAAGCTAAAGGGATGCAAGTGTCAAATAAGAAGATGCACTCATCACATGATCTACATCCTTATCCATATGACACTAGCATAAACATGCCTCCTTTCTCTCTTGGGTATGTCATCCCTACTTTTGCTAAGTATAGGGGAAAGAGAAATCCCATCGAGCACATACAAGAATTCACCACTGCTTGCATGGATGTTGCATACGACCACTCCTACCTTTTGAGACTATTCCCTAGAAGTCTTGTGGGGTCCACACTTGAATGGTTTGACTTAGTTGAGCAAGGCATGACACTTGAAAAGGTTCTAGTTGCCGAAGGTGAACTCACCATGGCAATAAAAAAAACCACAACCATCAAACCTCTAATGAAAAAAGAAAGTTTGGGTCACGCAATAAGAATGTAACACACGATGGAGTCATACACACAAAAGTTATCAATCGAGCAAGTCCCATGTTGACTCTCAAAGCACCCAATGCATAAAAGTATACACAATATTTTTCCAACCAAGTAGCTAATGTTGTCCAAAATACTCAAGAATGAGGACCCCCAAGACAACCAAGGCCATACCCACAGAGACATTACACTCCTTTACTAGAACCAATTGAATCTATCTTGAAGAAGCTAGTACAATCACATGTCATACAACTTCAAGAGCCTAAACTATATGATCCAAGACAGTTTAAACCATCTTGGTGGGATGAAAATGCCTTTTCTGACTACCACCACATCAAAGGACACAAGACCTCATCATGTCGTCAATTGAAGAACATAATTCAAAACCTAATTGACAATGGTACTATAAAGGTTTTAGGACAACAAAAAATTTCCAATAAAGACCATACAATCTTGAAGAATCCACTACAAGACCATGATTTAGGAAAGTCCTCCACCTCAAGTCCACAGACAGACAATCAGGCCAATTATACCAGGAATGCCTTTGATTAATCACAAATAATTGATCACCTTCGTGTTGTTGATGACTATGTCAACACCATTACCATTAAAAAGGTTCTTGAATGTGCTCTCACCACCCATAGGGCTAATATGACCTTATCTAGTTCTTCTTTAAAGCAGCCGCAATCTAAAGCCCAATATAATCTTGTTGATGAATTGGACAAGACACCTGCACATATTTCCATCCTCAAGTTGTTATGCCTATTGCCTAAACACAAAGCTATCCTCGACAAGACTTTGAAAGAAACCATTGCTACTGCCAACCTAGATGTTAACTGATTTGAAGCCATGATTGGACACTTGACCAATTCAATCCATGTCTCCTTTTCTGACAAAGACTACTCTACACAAAATTCTAGCCATAATGACCCATTGCACCTTGAAGTATTTGTCCATCAACACAAGGTCAAGTGAGTTCTAGTAGATGGCGGAGCTGGACTAGACATTTGAACTTTAAAATTGGTAAAGGCATTGGGCTATTCTAAAGCATGTGCAGACACAACGAAAAGTATTACAATCAAATCATATGATGATGAAGAACTCTCTTCCAAGGGTGTTATCACACTCCCTATCAGAGTTCGACCCACAGTTATGGACACCACATTCCAGGTCTTGGATCTTGAACTCCCATATAACCTTCTCCTTGGAAGATCTTGGATTCATGCCATGAAAGACGTGCCTTCCACCTATCATCAATGCTTGAAATTTCCATATAATGGAAATGAATTCACAATCATTGGCGAACCCGATCCTTTCCAATATTGCACCAATTTAAGGGGAGTTCTCGAATGCCGAGTGCCTATTAATTGAGAAGCTTCTACATCTACTTTTGTATCCACTTCATCCATTTATGTAGATCCCTTCACCCTCATCAAATTGTCTAGATCCAAAACCCCATCCGTCAACCCCAAAATCAAGATCCAAGATAGAGGTTGTGGCGAGTATAAACTAAATATTTCCTATTGCATCACAAAGCTACCTAAGTATCCCAAGTCTTATGGTAGGCCTTGCTTTAAGATGGAATGAAGAGTTGTCTTTAAAGTTCCTCACACAAAGGGGAGAGGTAAACAATGAAGACATTGATGATGTTTCAGCTTGGATTTATAGATACGGAGAAGATCTACCACCCCTACCAACGAAACAATATGGAAAAGGTCTTACATTAATGAAAAAAATGGGTTATGATGGAATTAGTGGACCTAGTATACATGAAAATTGAATGAGAGAACCCTTGATGCCTCTTAGGCAACCAAAGAACTCAGGGTTAGGGTTCGTACAAACTAAGATTGGTGCTCTAAGTACTAAGGTGCTTTCAAATAAGGATGAGAGTGCTTCAAAAGATGTTGAGACATCTGAGGATCCTACCTACATCTATTATGATGACACTGACTCTAATGATTATGAGTGGGACTCTTGCAGCACAAGTGACTATGAGCTTGATCAAGTCTTCCAAGAGTTTGACATACCCCACCCATCCCATACCAACCTCATGGATATCAATATTTGTGTTGACTCATTTTATGAACCTAATCCACCAAAGACCACAGACGAAAGAGCATGGAAAAAATCATTTTGGGACCTCAATAAAACCTCTATCTTTACCATATCAACTACTCCCCCATCTTTCCCTAGCACTAATGATGGCATCTCCCTCATTTACCCACAATTGATTGATTTGGACCAAAAAGATCTACCTCACTTGGACATATTTGAAAATGATGAGGCCATTGTTGAATTTATGGGACTATGATGGGGAATACCACATGGGTACCATAAGGTTGGCTTCACTAGAGATCTTGATACTTTAACATACTTCAGTGAGACTATCCCACCCTCTAGTCACAAAAATGAAGAAAATAAAATAAAAACTAAACAGTCTTTAGGTGAAAACTGCAAGGTGCCTTCTAACCAAGAAAAAGTAAAAGGAAAGGACGTATATGAGGGTGAAAACCTCTCTGAGGCACCTGAGGATGGAGGGTTGGAATTTATCCCTACTAATCTAGAGAGAACCCCAATGGTAATAGAAGACATAATAGAGGTCAACATTGGTATGAGAGGTAATCCTAAGACTGATATCTTTGCAACATCCTTGACAGAAGAGGAAAAAAAATAATTTCAAGCATTTTTCACCAAACGCCAAATTAATTTTTCATGGTCTTATGCTAATATGCCAGGGATGGATCCTGAGTTGGTTTTGCATCATCTACCATTACATCCAAATACAAAGCATGTCAAACAAAAGCTTAGAAAAATGCACCCTCAAATAGCTATGTTGGTTAATATTGAACTCAAGAAATTATTGGATGTTGGCTTCATCAAACGTATTGACTACACAGACTTGATCTCAACCTTGTTCTAGTGACCAAACCAAATGGCCAAATCCATATCTACACAGATTTTCTGGCCATAAACAAAGCATGTCCGAAGGATGACTTCCCACTCCCAAATATAGACATCATAGTAAACCTAACAATAGGCTAGGAGATGTTGTCCCTCATGGATGGCTTCTCGGGGTATAATCAAATCCGTATCGCTCCTGATGACTAGCACAAGACATTATTCACTTGCCCATGGGGTACATATTGTTGGAAGGTCATGCCCTTTGGACTGAAAAATGCACGCACAACCTATCAAAGAGCTATGACCACCATATTTCATGATCTCATGCACACAAGACTATGTTGATGATCTTTTGGAAAAATTTTTAACATGTGGTGATCACTTAAAAGTCGTAGACAAGATTTTCACATGCTTAGAAAAATTCAAGGTCCATCTAAATCGCAAGAAATGTGTCTTTGGCATGACATTAGGAAAGCTTTTGGGATACATTGTTTCCCATTGAGGCATTGAAGTAGACCCAAAAAAATTCAAAGAAATATTAGACATGCCTCCACCTAAAGGTATTAGTCAACTCCGAACACTATAGGGTCAACTCAAGTCTATTAGGCACTTGATCGCACAACATGCATATATATGTCAACCTTTTCAATATTTGTTACATAAGGGAGTTCATTTTATTTGGACAGACAAGTGTGAGGTATCTTTTTAGCAAATCAAAATGTACCTCTTGATGCCTCCTGTCCCAATCCCACCTATTGATGGAAAATGCCTAATTCTATACATCTCAACTACTACAGCAGCACTAGGGGCATTGTTGGCTGGGAATGACCATAACGAAAAGGAACATGCAATTTATTATATTAGTCGCACTTTGGTGGGATACAAGCTTAACTAAAGTCCAATTGAACATGCTTGTCTTGTAGTGGTCTTGCCACTCAAAAGTTGAGACACTACATGTTAAACCATCAGACTAAGCTTGTAGAAAAAATATATCCCCTAGAATATCTACTTAGTAGGGTGGCATTAACATAACGATTGGCTAAATGTGTCATGATACTCAGTGAATATGACATTCAGTATGTGGAACGTAAGGTAATAAAAGGACAAGTCATTGCTGATCAGCAAGATGCACCCAAACAAGTTGATCACCCTTTGGTTTCAGACTTTCCTGACAAGTCAATATTCACATTGGACACAAGAGCAACATGGAAATTTTATTTTGAAGGCTCGCACACTAATCATGGATCAGGTGCAGGTATATTATTTATTACTCCTCAAGGTGATACAATCCCTAAATCTTTCAAGATAGCCTTCCCATGCACAAATAACATTGCAGATTATGAAGCCTTGTTGGTAGGATTGCGTATGGAAATAAAAATGAAAATCAAGAGTCTACAAGTCATCGGTGATTCACAATTGGTCATTCAATAGGTCAACGATGACTATGATACTGAGGATGTGAAATTGACCCCATACAAACAAATGGTTGATAGTTTCAAGCAATACTTTGTAGACATCTCCTTTTTCCAAGTGCCACGTATTCAAAATAAAGCAGCAAATGCCATGGCCACTATTGGGTCTCTTTTGGATATTCCTAATAATATGTCATAGTACGATTTCTTAGTGGAACAACTGTTGGTCACTGCCTTTGATGTCCCAGAGTCTGAGATGGTATGTGAGCTTGTTGGCCCCAATTCCCCCTAGTATCAAGATATTTATGACTATTTATATTCCCAAACCCTACCACCTGACCTTTCCAACAATCAATGCAAGTCCTTCATCCATAAAGCTCCTCACTATGCCATCATCGGTGATACCTTATATCAACATAGCTTTGACACCACCTTACTCAGATGTCTCGACACTAATGAAGCCCAGACTACCTTATGTAAAGTACATGAAGGTATGTGCAGAGCCCATTCTAGTGGTTTGAACCTAGCCAAAAGGATCATGTGACTGGGTTACTACTAGCCTGCAAAGGAGTAGGATGCCTATCACTTGTGTAGAAATTTTGACAATGCCAAATACATAGTGACCTCACTCATGCACCTCTACAAGAGTTGCAAACTATCATTTCACCATGGCCCTTCGCTCAATGGGGACTTGACCTCGTAGGAAAAATCCATCCCACCTCATCAAATGGCCATAAGTTCATCATCACCACCACTAAATTCTTCACAAAACTGGCTGAAGCCATCCCTATGACAAACATCACCAGCACACAAATCTCCAAACTCATCGTCAATTACATCATATGTCGGTATGGTGTCCCCCAAACCATCATCACTAACAACGATCGTCCCTTCAAAAATCAGGATGTTTGTGATTTATGCGAGAAATTCCACATTCAACATCACTTTTCCACACCATATTACCCACAAGGAAATGACCAAGCCGAGGCATCCAACAAGACCATAACAAAAATTCTTAAAAAGACTATCAATGATTATGGCCTTGACTTGCACATTCAACTTAAGCCTGCCCTATGGGCATATCATACGAGCATTCGCACACCCACTAGTGCCACTCCATTTTCCCTAGTCTTCAGTTCTAAGGCTATCCTTCCTATCGAGGTCAAAGTTCCCTCCCTATAGGTCTCCATGAAAGGGATTATTGATTATGAGGAATATCGTATATCTTGATTGCATGAGTTAGAATTTCTTGATGAATGCAGACAAAGGGAATTGAATCATCTACAGGCATATCAAAATCGTCAATGTCATAGTTACAACCAAAAATTATTGATTAGATAGTTTGACATCAGTGACTTAGTGTTGATGAAGAATCCAAAAAATCAAGGAAAACGTGAGAAACCTGACAAATTTGAGCCCAACTGGTTGGGTCCATATGTCATAACAACATATTTTCGTTTTGGTGCTTATCAATTGTCCACACTTGAAGGGGAACCTTTGTCAAAGCCTATCAAAAAACTTGCACCTGTGAAAATTCTATACATAGCTTCAGAGTGCCATGCTAAAACCATAAAAATACAAAAAATCATTACCTTGATGACAACCTGGCAAACAAGCATCTTGGTGACAACAAAAACAAAAAATCAAAAAAATCATGAAAATAGTAAAGAGAAATAATCTGTCCAATAGTGAAAACCACTTCAATGGAATTTTGGATAAGTACCATGGTGAAAACATGGAAAATAGGCACCATGTGTAGTTAGTCTCTTCTTTTTCATCTACTATCACTCTACCTGGTCTCCCACCCTCATCCATCACAAAATCTTTACCTCCAATCATCCCCCATTTGACACCCATCATAAGACATGGTCATCTTTATCATGAATTTCAAGTGATTGATATCTTACATCCTTTCTCCTCCATCTTTTGTCCATACTAAACCCCTGACCCACCCCATCCTTGAAGGTTACTCCAAGACCTAGCTTGATGCAATTTCCTAACACCTGGTTTTATTGGGTTTACACTTGTCATTGGAGGTTAGAGTATTCCTAAAAAGACAAAAATATCAAAATATTCGACAAAAGACAAAAAAATCAAATATTAAAAAAAAAAGACAAAAGATCATAAAATTCCAAAACTCTAAAAATAATCAAAACATGTCAAAAATACACAAAAACATCCAAATAACTTTCAAAATCCCAAAAAATAGAGTCAGACTCGGTCAAGTCAGTATTTTTCATTGTTGAACTATGAGGTCTCTGAGTGCACGATGTAGGGAAGACCATCAGTAGATGAGCCCCTGAAGCCACCTAGGTTTGTCCTTTAGGGTTTGTTGCATCAGTCCAATAAGTCAAAAAATCAAACTCGGACACAAGACAGTCATCAAAACATCAACATTCAAATCATGGACCAATAGACAACATAGTGCAATGAAACATCATGCCACAAACGGTCAAATTCCCAGAGTAATATCAACTTAGTCATTTTATGGTCTCCTTCAGGATGTGTCCTTCTTGGAATTGGACCTCGTCAAAATGTCATTTTCCTTTTCAGGATGTGTCTTTCCTGACAATAGGTCTGTGACAATGTCATTTGCCTTTTTAGAATGTGTCTTTCTTGACGATAGGCTTTGTCACATAGTCATTGGCCTTTTCAAGATGTGTTTTTCCTGATGAAATGTATCATCAAACTATCAAAACTATCAGACTATCAAATCGTCAAATTGACAAACCATCAAGCACTCAACCTTCAACAAACAAACATTGGCAAACACATTGAATGGCTATTGATTTTGCTCGTCTATTTTGTCTTATCTTTATATTGTTTTGTCTCTTGGTCACGTTACTAGCTACCTCGAGGATGTCCCATGAATAATTTAGAGGCGCGATGACGTCTCATGACCTATTTTTCCGTGATTGTTTTCTTTGGTGTGTCTTGAAGAAAAGACTGGGGCAACTTGGCCCTTAGTATGAGTTTGAACATTCCTTTTCAATGAATCTCTGCTTTTCACAAGTGGATGACCTTGCACACCTTGATCTATTTCATATCATGGTGTTTATTGCCCATTTGTAACATTTTATTGCCCAATGATGATTATGCAACACCTATTATGTTATTTGGCAAGATATTGAAGTATTCATTTTTCATCCTAACATCCATGTCTTCCACACTAGCATTTCTTCTATTCCTTCATTCTCTAGTCATGTCATTTATTTCAAGAGCCCACTCATGTTCTTTGAACTCGTTTATCCTCTCAAGGGGGCATACCATTACCTCCTTGTCATCCTTCCTCTCCCTAATTTCACACTAGGGCATGTTTTTGACTTTTTTTCTTTGACACAACGTGATAAATTGCATTATGTCAAAGAGGGGCAAAATTTAGACACATAAAAATGACTTAGGCTCCCGAGCTGCATTTTTCTATGTCAAACATCTTCATCATTTGATTATATCCTACTGTCATAATTTCCAATTATCCTTCTATGATTATTTCCTCCATAAAATTTCCATTTATCCCACTTTCCATCTCACCAAATAAATAATTAACAATTATTTATTTCCTTTTGTCTCATTCCCCATTTATGAATTAAACCATTATTTAATTCATAAGTCAACATTCCTCCATAAATCAAATAATTTCTATTATTTGATTTCTATCTCATTTATTGTCCACCATTGATTTAATTGTCTAAATCTCAACCCTTCATTTCAAAGCTTGCCCTCATTTTGACCTAATTTTTCCCTAACCCTAATGCTCATTATCACATTGAATCCTAGCCGTTGATCTTAGGGATTTATAAACTTCCAATCTGGATTGTCCATTGTCAATTTGGAATTCTTTAAAAGGCTCTCTCTCAAGCCATTTTAGACACAATTATCTTCAGCATGCTTGAGATCTTTGAGCACTTGAGGATATAATACTTCAATATCTTGCTTGGCTTAGACATAGGTTATAGTTGCATCTCAAATATGAGGGCAATTATACAATTTGCAGCAAGATGGAGGAGGCCAATGGAGGTCAACCAATGGAAACTTGAAGACTAGGTGATGTTGTTTCAATATTATTATACTTCTAGTTTCCTTTGTGCTCTATTGTTATTATGGATTGAAGTTATTATGTTACTTGCAATTAAATTTGAAAAATTCTCCCTGATACATATATTACTAACATTATCTCATTCTTACTAATATATGAGTAAATTATATCATTTCTTTGGCTTTTCCTTCATTTTCTTGTTGCTTTGGTGATCTTTCATTTCTCATATTTTTATTTGTATGGTTTGTTTCCTTTGCTATCTTTAGGTTTTTCTTTTTTTATCTAGTTTTTTTGTTCTTCTTAGCGTTCAGTGTCTCTCTTTGATTAGGGGCTTATCTTGTTATCTAGTTTTCTTTATTATTATTTGATTGATCTATTTTAATTTTGTTTTCGCTCTCTCTTTCTTGATTCTCGTGTAAACTTCCCTTTCCTCCTTTATAATGGCTTGGATCTGCATATTCTACTCCTTCATCTCTTTTCGCATGATGATGATGGATCACTGAGTGTGATCCAAAACGTTGATCCAAAAATTAATACACAATTGAATCCAGAAACTACATACTTTAATCACATGGATTGTGGAAATCTAATGTCTTTGAATTACCTACTTCTTGATTTCGTATTCCTTGACTGAAATATTTCATTTTTGGTGAAATTATTTTATAATTGCACTTTACATTATTAGCACACAAGATAATATCACACTCATGCTATGATTATTATTGTAATAAACCATAACTCTACATTATTTGTATATTCACATTTTATTCTTAATGCAATACCGCGCCCAAATAAAATTTTCTACCCTGACTTTTGCCGGGATGCGGGGAGAGATTTGAATTACCCGCTCTCCTGCATACTCGTTAAAATTTATATATCCTCAAAATTAAATTAATGTTGTGTCTTAAATAAATATTCTTTAATCATAAAATATTCACGACAATGTTTAATTTCATGGCTCCCTCGCACTACCGCATGTATCATTAAATGTTGTTGTGGAGCTGCGGGGTCAATAAAATGTCAATGCAACTTGTCGTCACCATCTTGCATGCCTCATTTATGTTCATCGTGGGGCTGCGGGTAATGTTCTCTGCCAGACTCATCAATATTTAGCTTTTTTCTCTCTTTGTTTGCAGGTTTTTCCAAATTTGACACTACATTTATCCTATCTTCAATATATTTATCAGGTAAAACAGATGGTGGAGCAACATCTTTTAGAGATTTATTAGCCTCACTTAAATTGATATTATTAAAACTAGACTTAATAGCTTCTACGTCCGTGCCCTCTGTATCATGAACCGTATTATCATCGCCAATCTCTCATAGAGAAGCAGTTGACGATGGCTTTATACTTTCAGAAACAGTGGGGATTGGATCAAATGATTCCTTTGATAATAGAACCCTTTCTGTCTCTACATTCATTTTAGTCGCATGTTCTTCACTAGAGACAGTGCACGTGTATCCTTCTTTGTGAAAAGCATCTTCATTATTGCGAGGTACCTTTATTTCTTTTACGCAAAGATTCACTACGATTCAAGTCAATCACAAGTGGTCCAGTAGGTGTATGACAAATATTTTTAGGCAGGGATCTGATTACACTCGCACCTCCTACACAAGGTCCTTCGGAAATTGATTCGGGCTCTATTGGTAAAGATTGGACAGGAATCTGATCCTGTACATGAATTCCTTTAGATGTATGTTGCATCTGGTTTCGGAACGAGCGAACAGGACTATGATGAGAGTGCAGTTTGTATGATGAGCGACTGCCCTTGCCAGTAATGTCTTTCCCGTTCCAGCAGGTCCATACAGAAGTACACCCTTTGGTTGTGCAGTTCCAAATCTTTCGAATAGTTTTGGATACTTGATGGGAAGTGCAACAAACTCTTCGATTTCCTTAATTTGTTGATCAAGAATCCCATCCACAGTTCTTCCCTTAGATTTTGAATGATACGTAGTTCCCTCTAAATGGTAAACATTCATGACCTCATGCAACCTATCTGAAGGCCAGAGTAAATGGTTTCTATTTTATTCAGAGCTATTGGGTTTGAAGAGTTGATTCGAAATATCTGTCGAAACGTGTTTGTCACCAACTTTTCCCTCGTGCGCAATCGAGCTTGGAAGATTCTTTTCAAAATATGAAGTGCCTGGCTTTGCCTTGTGAGAACACTAGCCACTGTTGTTCCTACACCATCCAACATAACGCGACCAACTTGCTCTGGGACCTTAGCAATAGACCTTTCTTGTGCCAGAGTGCTCTGAGACTGAAATTCAATCCTTTGATTCCTCCCAACAGTGTCACCATCATTGTTCTACGTCTGAATGGATTTCTCACATAAATTCTCAAGAGTCTTTAAAGTCTGTATCTGATATCAGATTCAGATTCAATTTATCTTTTTTTGTTTCTTCAAAGCCTAGACTTGTTGATGGTGCATTGTTATCTAAGAACTGCCCCTCAATTGATAACGTCACTCTCTTATTATTACCTGTACTTGGTGTCTTGCTGCTCTTTGGTAGTTCTTGAGGAAGATGCTTAAGACAAAATGATGATCCATTTTTACATTGATGTGTACATCTCTTCTTTGAAAGAAATACAACTTAGTTAAATTGTTTTAGCATTTTTAGGGGTGTGTAATTTTAAATGGTTCAATTCGGCAATATGTAGGGAGAGTGCTAGTAAAGGTTATGGAATTCAGTATTACACCTGCCAAATGCCATTTCCTCCTATGTACACCCATTTCCCATTCATCTGGAATATTGTAGTGCATTTCTAAGGTCTTTTCTAGGCAGTCTCTCGCAGTCGCATGATGAATATCACTCAGAGGTAAGTTCTCATTTCTTATGAAACCAAGCATATTACTAAATGATTCCACATTTTATTATCTCATCCCTTAACAAATGTCTCAAAGCCTTCCTTGAGGTAAGCTCCTGCTGAGTCCTCTCCTCCTCGTCCTTGACAAGATCCTCTTCTAATTTGATCAGCGAAGAAAGGTTGTTCCCGACACATTACAATGTGACCAAAATAGGTTGGATGGCCTCCGGAATCATCCTGGAAACTGATCAAACATTCTCCTGGAGCTAAAAAAAATGCACCGACATGTTGACTGATGATACGCGAGCAAGATTGCCAAATGGATTTACATGAACCCATCAAGATTGCAAGATATTAATGCTTAAAGTACCCCACTCAGCTATTTCTGAAACTGCACCTATCAAAAACGAACTTGAAGTCATCAAATTGCCACTTTGAAAAATCATCAAATCTCTTCTTGGGAAGCTGCCACTTGAGGGATTAGTTCGTTTAAGTCAAATGAACATGCGTGCATAGGGAATTTTCACAAATCTATATCTTCACAAAATTGTAAAGGTCAAATTTGACCCCTCTAAAACACTCTAGAAATGCAAACACCAAAATTGTGAAAACTCCATTTGCTTTTGATTAATATCAAACGAAATGTTGGGGCTTTGGAAATGGATGTGGGAGCATATTAACATGGGGACAATTTGAAATAGCAATTGGTTCATTACAAAAATCACCCAGCCCATAAATATTGGCCTCCAAAGTTGACCTCCTTGGAAGATGTAACACTATTCAGACAACAAACTCTTCCATAATCCTCCAACTTGGTGCTTAAAAACCTTTCCAAATATGATAATAGGAAGCTGAAATTAATCATACACTTACATATCGTAGATTAATGTTCTTATCAAGTGGTTTGGGATGAAAGTGAACATGTTTCATGTTATGATTTTCCAAAGTAGGCTACAAGGGCAGATCTCACAAGTGCATTTCTAAGTATTGTAATCAAATTTTTCATTATTGGCACCTGAAATTTTTCCAAAATTTAAAAGTTCCAACAATATGGTTGACATTAGAATGCACCTCTTGAATATCGGAGTTCACTAGTCTATGTTGCTTCTTTTCAAAGCCCATCTAGTGAATATCAGACTTCAATAGCCTATGATGCTTTGGTTCATGGGTAACCTAGAAAATATCAAACTTTGTTAGCTTGTGACTCATAAACACCTTGCCTTTGGATCCTACTAATATTTCTAAAGATATTTATAGTTCATTATTATCATAAAACCTTTGCATGTTTACATATTGTGTTTAGATAGTGTTTGCAACATGCTTGTGGTATGGGTGCAATTGTGTTTGTTTTTTATTTCATGTTTATGTTTTCATTATATTATGTTTTGTTTCTTCATTATTTTTGTAATGCTCTATTTCACTTTATATGTGTTTTCCTTTGTCCTTACATTGTCTTCACCATAGTATCTTGACTCTACGGGCTAGTGCATCCCTTTCGTTCGATATTGTCTTTTCTCTTCAATGTTTTGGATGACTAAACCCTTTTTGGATTTTACATAGTTTAGTGTTAATATGAGCATATGTTCATATTCTCACTAAAGTGTGGCATAAATGTGGCATCAATTTTTTTTTACCCTTGACAATATTAAACTAGGTTTAGAACACCACTATGTTCTTAGACCTAATCATGCATTTAATCTACCTATTTTATAAATATCATTAAAAAATTAATAGATCAAATTGAGAATAAATATTTAATATTTAATACCAGTTTTTAAGGCTTGGAAAAGAAAAGGTCTAGACAAGTCCCTCTAGACCTTTTTGGCTAAACTTTACATATGCCAATGTTGGCATTTTAATATTTGAAAATATAAAATTATTTGTCAACTATAGATCTTTGATCTTTGGGTAATCAAAAATTTGCATATAAATACATATCATTCTCACCATTATAATCCTCACTTATTTTAGAACTCAATTTAAATTATTATTGAGTACCCTAAGAGACTTCAAGAGTAGTATTAGTAGAATTACAATGACATTTATTTTAGTCATGCATCATGTTTAATTTTTTTCTGAGTACTAAAAGTTTTATTAATTCAAATCACGAATCAGTTTATCATTAAAGGTAATGAGTAAATAAATTTAGTCCATCAAGGAATGTAGATATAAGTGATGAGTTGCAACAATTGTTAATTTATCACTTGTTTATTATTTATCCTATGCCTCACTAAGGGTAAGCTCTATTTTTTCACCATCATAAGCATTTTGGATGTAGAAATACCAAAACGAGGTTTCGGTTAGGTAATTTCCTAAATGACACAACCCTTCCCCCTCTTTCATATTTGTATGTTATAAATATAAAATGAATCGAGGGAATATTGAAGACTAATTAATCATTCATGCATTCAAGCAATATAAGTCATCAAGGAAAGTAGATTTTATTGGAAATGGAAGAATTTTTTATAGCGAGTGAAAGAGAGTAAAAAATATAGATCTAGAGTAAAAAGAGAGTGAAATTAAATCTTGAGTAGTTTCTACCTAGTACAAGGGACTAAGTGCCCCTATCTAGTGATTTCAGAAATAAATTTATATTCTACGTTCTTTTTTGTCTACCCTCTAGTGTGTTGAACTCTATTTTTATTTATTAGTTTTGTGTTTTCCAAAAATCTCAACAATTTGATATATTTTCATAGTTAAACTAGGGACATCATTTCTTTATCAAATTAACTCAATTAATAACCAATTAATCACATCCAACACATCCCCCCAAACAAAGGAGTAAAACCTTTATCAACAATTTGGCTCTTTCATTGAGGTTTGTATCCAAGTAGGTATTGAGAACATATTTAATCATTTACCTACTGTCATATTGGAAGAAGTGTGATTTAGGATCTAGATCCATTTTTTAAATCAAAAACAATATTCCCAAGGCTATAAAATATCATGTTTGTGTAATTGTTTCCCTAAAATAATTTTAAAGGTAAAATTTTATTTATTTCTAAAATTAATGAGTTTCTATTTTTGTGAAGTCCAAACAAATGAGCACATATGAACCAAAAAAATCACCCAAAACTCTAAAAGTTAAAAAAAATAGTATGCTCAAGAAATTTATAATAATATCTTCGGTAGATAGTATCAAGGTACTAAATTAAAATCCCTAAATCTTGAAAAAAATATTGAAATTGGATTCTAAACCTTTAAAGGAAGGATTTTTCAAGACAATTTTTAAAAAATGGCATTGAAACTTAGAAGAGAATAGATAACTCTAGGATTTTCATTACAAACATTGAAGGTTAATCGAATGACTAGATCAAAAAGCTATGGTTTCTAAAAGTTTTGCAGATTTTCAAAAACTACTTCAACGGAAAAAAAAAAATGCTAGATTTACAAATTAAAGATGAATATTTTTTAATATTGTAAGAAAGAAAAGGAGAATACTTACTCAATATACCATAGACGAAAGACCTAAACATTTTTTAGTATCTTTATTTTCATTATTCTTAAATTTGGATGCCAAATTCAAGGAAATTATATAATGTAAATATATATTTTTTAAACAAAATCTTTTTCTAAATATTGTAATTTAGTTCCGATAAGGTAATAGTGTCTACAATATTGGTCCAATGTGTATGTTGTTACAAGGTTGAGTAGCTGGTTTTGGCATTCATGTCAACAAGGTTATTTTTGTGTTGTCATCGATGTCAACTAGTGATGGTTTTGATGATGCTTTGATTAGTTGCATTATGTTTCCATTAGTAAGTTACTAGTGTCATCCTCTGGAGTTGATTTGATAAGATTTTGTTTATGGATGTATGGATATGTTGCAGTTAGCTTAGTGGTGTTGAGGAAGTAGTGAAGATGATGAGAATATATGTTTGGTGCTTGGTTTCCAAGTTCTTTTGAGAAAATTTGAAAGATGAAATAGTTTGTTGAAGAGGTGTTATGTGTTATAAAGTAGTGTTCTAGTTTTCTTTACATTTCTTCTAAGTTATAAATCTACTTGTGTTGTTTAGATATGATGATCAAAGGTGTTCATAGGTTTTATTTCTATATTTTTTTGGCTTGGATCATGGTGCAAAGAAAGTTATGTTCACCAATTTGTGAATTGTGTGTTGCAATGGTGTTTGGGAGAAATGATTGAACTCCACATTTCTCTACAGTTTATTTTTTGTTCATGTAGATCTAGAAGTGTGTTGATAATTCTTATATCTATCTTCTGATGAAGTTGTTCATGGTTTGACACTCCAAAATCTAGTTTCTTAAGTTGCACTATATAAAAAAATGTCTGAGTGTACTGGGTGTGTACATTCTTCAAGTATATTTTTTGTGAAGGACTTTATTTGATTTCGAGCTATTTTTGGAATATTATAAATTATGTTCTAGTAATGTATGTTTTCCATGAGTCATATTTGGATCAAACGAAGCATGTACTTTAGTGTTTAATGGTGTTTACATGTGTATCACTGATCTTGGTTTTTTACACTAATTTTGATGTTTGTGAATGTGTGGCATGACATGTTTGAGAAGGTTTGGGTTTGAGTTAATTTGAACTTGCACGATTGATATGCATATCCGACCTTCGAGAATCTTTTCAAGGTTGAAGAAGGAATAAATAAGAGTTGGGTTAATATGGGATGAGTAGTAGAAATAAGTGTGGTGCATGTAGTAAGAATTGAAGAGTTGTGAAGCATGAATATTTGAAGTGTAGTGTGAGCTTCAATGTGCTAAACTATTAGAACCAATGAGTAGATGGTGTTTCCAATCTTCAAAAGGCTGGGAATAAGTTAGTGATGGTGTTGTGGATTTTTCTCTCACATTTTAAGCTTATAAGTAGTAACATGACCTCCAAAACATTCTTTCTTCCTTTTTTGTAATGTAGTAGCAAGCCTTAGGTAGTGAGCCCTTCTTTCTTGGAGGTGTTGAACCCCTTCTACCATTTTAAGCTTATAAGTAGTAACATGACCTCCAAAACATGGAGGTTGTCTTTTACTTCTCTATATTTGTTTAATGTATTAAAATTTAATGCAAAATAACTAGTTTAGAGTGTTTTATTTATTAATATATTCTTTAGTATACATTTTATAATTTTTATCTTTTCCTTATGCCCTTTTGTGTAGGTGGTTAGATTTTTTTACTAAAATGTTCTTTTGCACCTATTTTGGATTATTGAATGTGATAATGCATTTATCTAACATCCTATGTAGTGATATATATAACTGCTATTTTAATTTTTCTCTTTTCAATAGAACATTTATATTTTACAAACATATTTTTTATTCTTTTTTTATATGTTATATTATAGAAAATTTATATTTTACAAAAATATTTTTTATTCTATTTTTATATGATATATTATTTCTAGTTTTTCGTAATTTCTATAACTAAGCTCACATAATGTAATATAATTTTAATAATATTTTAAATTACAATTACACTTTCAATAAAATGCTCCAAATGAAATTTCATGCAACTATAATACAAAATCATTAACCAAAATATGAAAATATATAAAGAGTTTAATTTTATGGTGAATTAAATATATTTGTGTTATCCAACAATAGATATGGATGAATAAAAAATATTGACATGTTAACAAAAAATATTATATTGTCTAAATTATATGCTCTATGGTGATTTGTTGCTCTCTAATTATATTGGTTTAGTAAAATATACTTAATGGACTGAATTTAATGTTGTATCATCCTTAAATAGTGAACTTTAATCATAGTCATTGTTTTCTTTATAAATCTCTAAAAATTCACAATGTTGTTTTGTTTCATGATCATTTTACTATTATTTGATTCAAATAGTTTTTGTGCATCTATGTTGGTGTGTATGTGATCCTACAATTATATTTTCTTCATATAATGTAAATAATGTGGCTTGGTTAATGTGATGTATCACTAAGTTAGTACAATTCAGATAAAAGAGCAATGGTGTATGATTTTGAGCTTCTATCTAATGAGATTATGCCATTGATATAAGGGGAATTGTTCATTATTATTTGATTAGCCAAAATTTTAATAGGATCAAAATTGTTTATACGGGTATGTGCAAGATCATCATGGAAAAAATAGGCCCTTAAGTGGCGATGGAAATTCAGAAAATCAAAGTTAGGCAACTTCACACCAAAATTTGAATAAGTTATCTATATTATATCAAAAATATGTAAGAATAGAATTTGTAGAAAATTGAATGTAGTTTCTAAATTACTAGGTTTATTAAAAACATCTATTTCATAAAAAAATGAAACTTCAATGCAGTAGTACTTAAATTTCAAGGAAAAAATAAGAAGTAGGTGTTTGTCTAACCACCCTAACCACAATAAAATGATAATGTTTTTTTATAATATTTTATATATAAGTAGAGAAATCATGTCCCAAAGTGATGCATATTTTTTTGTAAATTTTTTCCAAGTAAATAATTAATTGTGATTTTTTTATTACAACTTTTAAAAAATATAAAAAAATCACATATCTGACCACGTTAACTTGGTTAAAACTTCATGATTTTATTTTTTTGAATTCTATAGAATGTGAGGCATATACTGTGATGCATGTTTTAGATTCAAAAAATGTTATACCATTTGAAAGCTATAGATGTTTTTCAATCAACCTATCAATCAAGAATTTAGTCATACAAATAGAAAATGAATAATAATTATTTATAAAATTCAAAGTAAATTATAATTTATATTGGTGGAAAGTTGAGAATCTCCTTTAAAAACCGTTTTTTTCATCAATTTTGGGTAAAAAAAAGTCATTAGCCACATGGGCCATCATATCACTTACATATCGCCACTTTTTGGCCCATACTAAGGATTATGTGTTAAGTGGGTGGATTAAGATTTTTTGTCTAAAAGGCTAATAGATGATGACTTTGAGGGGTTGATGTGGTTTTATCTAGTTTGATTAAAATAAGTATATCTCATTGATGGAATTAGTCATGTACATTTAATAGATATTTTTTTTGTTTTCGATGGTGGTGTATTCATTATAATGGTCAAAGGCTCTTGTGTAAAGAAAAGGGGATTGTGAGTAAATTTAATATTATATTAGTTGATTTTTAATCTGTATCTCAACATTTTGAATTTTATTTAAAATATTTTTATATTTTTTTTTAATCAAAGGCTTCAAAGCCTATATATATTTATATTATATAACAATGATTACATATATATGTATATTCTGATAAGGCAAAAAAATTGCAAGGTTACTTTTGATTTTGTCATTGTGAAGAATACAACATTGAAGCAGTTGCATATAAAACAAAACATGCTAAAATATCATGTGAGTTCACCATCAGTAGTCACAAAATATCGCAATAATATGAAAAATCACTTCATCCATGCAAAAATATAGATCTCCTTGACTAATTGACAATATTGTAGACCAGTTTAAGACCACATCAGCATAAAAAAAAATTCCTTTTACTAAAATAATTCCTGGTACTCTTTCATTCGCTCAACGTGAACATAATTCTCATATTGGGCTTCAGAAACCTCCTATAACTATATACCACAAGCAAAAAAAATCAAACCCTATTATTGGCTCCTTCTTTATTGTGATCTCCAAGCTATATGCGCACAAGCTATGATACCATGATTCACAATATTTGAGATCTCAACAATATTATGCCTAGCCACCAACACAAAATTCTTCTCAATTGGGGAAAAAGGTAACACTCTTTCCATTGAACCAACAAGATAGGCATTAAGAGGAGGGCTAGGTGTATGATCCTGGAGAAAATAGACTACATAAAATTTCTCGTTAATATCATTTTCCATAGAAACACAAGTCTGCGAATAATTCTTGCTCAAAACCTTCAATAAAATACTATCATTATTGTATTGTAGGACCAATCTGATGGCTTCATAAATTTCCTCAAATCCTAGATGTTGTTTTGAAAAAATCTCTAGGAAATAGACCACCTATATACCCTTCACCATTAAAGACATTATACCCTTGGATAGCAATTAAGATAAAATTGTTTTCAAGAAACTGGACTTTAACAAATTTTCCTACAATTGACTCTAACTCCCCTAAAAACTAAGTATAATTTAAAAGGTGTTAACTAATTTTATTCTTCTAGATAGTATGAAATCATAAATATGTCATGGTTTTATATTTCAAAAAATATAGAGATATTGTTAGAGTTTATAATGAACCTCACATCTAAAGAAAATACCCATTGATATTATCATGCAACCAAGAGAGAAAATATTGATCCACACAATCATTTGTTATGCTTTTTGTACTGAATAATGAATTTGAATACCTATATTGTGAGCGATTTTACAATAAAATAATCAATTCTTATAAAAGGAAAAAGTGCTAATCATAGATGAGGATTTGATTAGATTGTGACAAGCTTCATAATCTCGTGTATTGAGACAACTTACACTATAAATATCCCAATCTAACAATAAAAGTTTACTCCTTAGTTTAGCTTAAATAATTAAAGTAGTAAGGGACTGAATAATTAATTAATGATCAAATGATTATCAAGTTATTATCTCAATTAATCCAACACCCACTCAATATTAATTAATTTTGGTTAATTATAGTTAATTAGCCCCTTTAATTCAAATTTAAGCCTTATTTATTACACCTCTTGGGTGTCTATCATGACACCCATCATTTAAATTGCATTACATTTAATTAGGAAAAATCAAGGTCCTAGAAATTGGTGCTATTTTCCCTAGGTAGTGAATGGTGTTGGATGTTGTGGTTGTGTTACTGATATGTTTTTGTCATTGATGTCAACACTATTAGCAATTTAATCTTCTTAAGGTTGTATATGTCGACCTGACATTGAGAAAATTGTAAAAAATATAGTACAGGAAGCAAGTGGAACTGAGAAGGTCATCATGTTGGAAAGCTCTATTTGTGGAAGATCTGAAGGTGCACTTCAAATGGTTTGTTGTTGAACCTTTCTAGTATGTTGTATGAATGTTTCAGTGCGCATAAATTTATATGGAAGTTATGAAGATCTTTGTGCCTATAGTTATTTAGTTTTTGTAGATCCAGTGTTCTTGGTAAAAGCGGATGAAATTATGGTAATCTCATGTATTTCGCATGTACCTATGAACTTAATGGATGAGTCTAGATTGTAATCTATCCTTGATGTGCATCCACAATGATTGCAGTGTTCGTGATTGGAGATTTTTCTTATATGTGCCTGAGTGTTCATGTTCTTGGCTGACATTGTGGTGTTACCATGTTGTGAATCCATGAGGATTAATATGTTATTTTTTGGCATGTTTGGAGAGTTTTTTTTGGGTCGTCACTATGTTTTGATTGACTTGTGTTGGTACAAATTGAAATTTATTCATGTATCAAGGTCTATAGTTGTAATGTATTCTTTACTTGTGGCCAATTGAATAGTCAATGCAAATCCATGTAGCTGATATATATACAATAGTTTTTTCCTCATTTATGACAAGTGCTCAAGTGTAAAAGTGATGTACAAGTTTGAATAAAGGTTAGATAATTGAAAGAAAAGTGTGGAAGAGTTTGAAGAAGTTTTGTGTGCCTAAATGAAACTGTAATCAGGCTTTTGGAAAAGCTATTTTCTTAGTTCAAATTCATCAGATGGATTTAATCTAATTACTGTATGTAAGACAATGAGCCTTCCCTTTGAGTAGTATTCTCTAGGAAGTGTACCTGAATGCAAGTGCATTCTCTTTTTTGTTCTTCATTCTACCTCTAACAAGGTATATTCTTATGGACTAACATCCACCATGGTTTTTTGACTAACAGGGTTTCCACATATAAAATCTTGGTGTTCATGTGTCTCTGATGTGTCATTCTTATTCTTGCACTGTTAATTATCAGATTTGTGAGATAAGGATTGGTTAATGTTGTATAAGTTTTTTTTTGGTAACAATGGGTCCCTCTATAGGACCCCCCTTTATTTGTAGATTCCACATGGGTTTTTTTAATCTTATTTCATCCTCCAAAGATTTGATCCTAGTAACTTTTTCCGAGAACCATTCACCCTAGGTGGTGAATGGGTCCTCCCTTAATGAAGACCCCCTTTTTGAATTTGATTCTAGAAATATTTTGATAACATTCATTTCTAGATTTGGTGTTAGATTGAATTATTTTAATTCTAGGGTTAATCTCTTGATTTAGTATAAATAAGGGGTTAATTCACATTTTTTATCCTAGTAAGTTCAATTTGTCATAAGAGTACGTACATTCAAAATACCATTAGAGAATTAAAAGATCATTCCAAAAGCATTCTAATGTAGATTATCAAGATTTAATTGTAGCAATTCAAGATCACTTCATCATGTCTAAGGCTTAGATAATTCATGCATGTTGTTGAGCTAAGATAGTTGATGTAGCATTGAAGATGTACTTGAAATCATTGTTACACATCTCATTCAAGATCAAGATCTACATTCTTCATGGCCACTTCATGTTATATTGGAGATTTACACTCCAAGACAACATCCAAGGTATGAACATTGCATCATTTCATGTTTCATGCTTCAATTTCATTATTTCATCATTTGGTTTAATTACCTAAATGGGGTTTGACTTAGGAAAACCCCTATTAACTAATAATAAAGAATTTTTTCTTCCCTTGAGTGTGTGTTTGTAGATTTACATGTTAAAGATCAAGTGGAGAAGAAGATTGAAATAAAATTGTCAAAATTTTCAAGTTTCAAGGCTGGCCTTAATAAAGTAAGAAAAATGAATTGAAGCTACAAAATTAATTATAGGTTTTCAAAGAGATGAAAACTGGAAATCTAAGAGTGCAGAAATCAAGGAAAAGAACCTAGATCTTAGTTTCAAAAACCGTAATATGGACCTATTCTTCACTAAAGGCGAATGATTCCCTTGTGCCCAAAAAATAGATTTCTTGCAGTAAGGTACACATCATTCTAAGCTCTAAAAAATTACCTCCTGGTTTCTATAATAGTTAGGATCAGTTTCTAATTATTATTTATGTATTTTATCCCTCATAAATGAGTGAAAAATCAAAGAAAAAAGTAGGTGTGTTGATTGGGTTAATCTCTTTTGTAATACACCCATATTTTTCTATGTTTCATTTTGGTGAACCCGACTCATTGAATATTGATTTTTTTTTTTTCTTGAAATCTTTTATTACATCCTAGATTAGATCTTGCAATCAATTGCATTGAATTTTCATTGAATTAGATCTCATTTAGGATTTCTTGTTTTGCATTGAAGTCTTCCATCTCATCTAGGATTTATATTTGCATTGTTTTGCATCTCTATAAATCTAAAAAGTCAAAAAGGTTATTAATTTTCAATATCATTTAGATCTCATATATTTTCATTTAAAAATAAAAATAAAATTGCATTTCAAACTAGGTCTTTGCATTCATTATTGCATTACATTTTCAGTTAGCATTTATGGAAAATCTGAAACTTAAAGATATTGCCTCACACCTGGAATTGAAATAGATTAGTAAAAGCTTGAAAATCATCTAAAAATAGTTCAAAAACACCTAACTATGACCTATTCACCCTTACTAGCGAATGAGTCCCTAATCAAGTCAAACTTGCATCTTCTGACATATAAAAAGGCATTAAAAATATTCTTGAAATAAGAAAACACATCTTAGAAAAACCTAACTAGGACACATTCACCCTTACTAGAAAATGAGTCCCTATTAGATCCTAATATTAATTTTCTAGAAATTAAAATCTCAGATTTAGACTAATGCTTGTTGTTGTTACTTTGTTGTTTCAATTTTTTCATATTTTCTATTTCATCCAAATCATTACATTTAGCTTAAATTTCTTCATTTCAGTGAATTGTCAAAAATCAAAATTGTATTTACAACATTTCTTTTTTCAGTTTATCACATTGTGTGATTAGAAATTGTATTGTTTAGAGTCTGAAAATTGTATTGTATTCTAGGATATTGCATTGCCCCTTTTCTATTTTCAGGTTTGCACACTGGGGTTGTAAAAAGTTTATGAGCTTTAAAAATTGGTGACCCATTAGTAATACTATTGTAAGATAACTTAGTTTGAGACTTATGTAATCCCACGATATCTCATTCGCCATGGATCTTGGGTTTTTTAGCTCTCTTTTTGATAGTGTTGATAATCAACCCTCCATGGCTCATAAATTGCATACTTCACTTCCCATGACTTCACCTCCTACAACTAATGGTCTTAATGTTACAAACATCATCCCTACCATCCCTAGTTCCACTCAATCTTCATGGTCTACTCTAAGCCAACGTGAAATTCCAATGGAATCTTCCATGATACCTATGTCCACTCCTACATACACTAGTACATAACCCACAACTGTTGGCATATGAATTCTAGTGTTGTCATTGATAGAAACCTAAAGGAACTCATCCGGTCTATAGTCTAGTATTGGTTCATACCGACATAACAAAATGAATATCATGGCATCTGGCTAAAGACAAAGATGTCGATCTGAATACCTCACCGGACTATTATTTTGAGTTGTGGATCTCAAAGGAAGTTTTTTTGATGTTTCTATTACCTTATTCAAGAATTATATTGATGCACATTCATTGACATATGATCTAGGAGATCCAGTGCACTAATTTTTTGCTTATCAGGCCGACTTGGCAAAATTAGTCGTTGCAGGTGTTCAAGAAGTAATTGGTAAAAAAAAATTGTTGCTGAATATGTTTATTTGGTTCCTCTCTATGTCTTAACCAACTTTGGAGGTTATGCGTAAATAATTAGTGGTAGATTTAGCCGACAAATGAAAAATATTTTATTTTTTATCCAAGCCGACATATGAATGATTAAATCCTTGATAGTAGATATATATATGAGATCAGTAGTATCATTTTGAATAAGAGAAAGTGTATTATGCAAAGTATATGAATGTATGATGTGAAAATCAAAAGGATAGTGGTGCAAACTCATATGTGCATGGATTTGTGTTGTGAATTGCAGAGAAGAGCATAGAAGAGTAGAGTGAACAATAGAATCAGATTGAGGATCCAAAATCTTATCCATGAGCCTAACTTAAATTTAACTTGGCATAAGTAGATGCTACTAATTTAGTTCAACCCTTCACATGGTTTTAATCTATAATTTTGTAAGGCAGTGAGCCTTTATATTGAGTAGTGAGCTCTAGGTAGTGTGTTTGAATGCAAGTGCATTCCCTTTTGTATAATCTTATAATTGAGTACTCAAATTATGGATTAACCTCCACCATGGTTTTTCCCCTAATAGGGCTTCGACGTAGAAATCCTTCAGTTATGGTGTTGTGGATGGTTACTTTGTGTGTTTGCATATTTATTTGGTCTAATGTTGAAATGGTTTAATTATCAGATTAATTTAAGTTAAGATTTTGTAGAACACTGATTCACCCCCGTCTCAGTGTTCCCTTGAGTCCAACAATTGGTATCAGATCATTTGGTTCCTCAGAAGAAGTTTAGTAGCTTGAGGTGGATCTTGGAATGTGATGGACAATGGTAGTCCTCAGCAACAATGTTTCGTGGTGCTTGATGACCTTGATCAGTCTAAAGAAGAAGTTCGGGAATTGAAATCAAATCTGAGGGATGTTGAGAAATTCATTCAAACATTGAAAGATCAGATTGTTAAATCCAGGGAAAAGAGGAAAGATCTTTGTGACTAGATTAAGCAGAAAGAAAGTGAAAACATGTATGATGCTCACCTGAATCAAACCTTGAAGGAAATAACCGAAGAATGTGACAAGCATGCTAGAGACAATACTACCCTATAAAATGAAATATAATCTATGGTGATGAAGCTAACTAAAGAGATTGAAGAAAGGAAGAAGAATGGGGAGAACCTTGCCCAACCCTTAAAAGAAAGATTTGATGAATGCAAAAGAGAAAATGGAGAATTCATTCACTTAGAAAGTGAATTGCAACAATCCATAAACAATAAAGAACTTTAAAAAACACTTATAATTCTCAGGGATGAAGTTGCTACTACAAATGAATATAAGGAGAAGTATAGGATTATTTTTGTTAAGATTGATGAGATGACTCAAGGATTGAATAATTCTAAAGACAAGTGAGATCTAGGATATGAGAAAGGAGAAAAGTGTGGATCTGCACAAAGAAATTTTAGGGAAGAAAATCAAACGAACAAAGATGGAACGTATTTGGTAAGACAACCTAATGCTCAAAATTTTAATGGATATTATTTTTCTTTTAATAAATTTGGTCAATGGCTACTCAGTGTAGAAGAAAATTAAATCAAGTAATCCATCATTCTCTGGTTAGTGTTTTAAATGAAAAAATTTTGGTCATAAATTAAATGAATGTAGAACCATGTCAAACTACTCTATCAATAAAACAAATTATGAATGTTATACCTATGGAGGATTTGGGCATATTTCTAATCAATGGAAATCAAGAAGAAATCAATGGAATGATTGTTCTAGAAAAGGAAAAACTATGTTACAATTGCAACAAATACAAACACATTGCAAGATTTTGTAGAAACAAAAAATGGGTAAAAGAGGTCCAATATACAATGATAGAAATGCACAAAAAAATGATAATGGAAAATAATAAGTGACTACAGATGAAATAAGAGATCAGATGAAGAATACATGGGTAAGAAAGAACAAATATGATTCTGGAAATGGCTCTACATCAGAACTTGCTTCTGGTAATTCTTCTGGGAATTGATCTCAAGTCATTAGCCCAAGGGGAGTTTTTAAGGAAAATATTTTTCCCCTATTCGTAAGCTAGTACTGAAAAGTGATCGATGATTAAAAAAAGTGTATGAATGATATGCAGAGGTTTTGGAAAAAATTCACAATAAATTTCAAGAAATAATAGGTCTGCGAAAGAATTTTTCTCTCACTGTCTAAGAAAATACAGTATCTAGGAAACCTAGGGAAAAATCATTTATTACAAGTGTGTGAACTATAAAAGACAAGTTGGAACTCTCATTTGTTACTTTGCATCAAAGGAGAAAAGAAGGAGAACACCCCGTAGTAGAATTTTGAAGAAGGAAAGTTAATTCAGCGACGAATCTTAGAACACATCAGGTATTTCAGTTGTTTTCGTATTTTCCATATAATTTGGTGTGTGAATGATAAATGTAAAATATGAAAGGAAGAATGGAAAAAATCAAAGGTTCAATCAATTTGGATGAATACAATAGTGAAAAGATTAGGTCCATGAGAAATATATTGTTACCCAATGAATCGAAGTGTTTAAGAGAACCCAAACACAAGAATTTGGATATTTGGAATGAGTTTTTGGACTTTGAGAATGTGGAATTTGTTAAATTCATCTTGAGAAAATTACATAATGACACCTTGATTTTGGACAAACCCTACATCATTTCGAAGGAAGTAATTGAAAATTCGACTGGATTATATAAGTTCAGGGACATACCAAGAAATAAATCCATCTAGAACAAAGAAGTTGAAACCCTAACCCAAATAATTGGAGATCAAAGGGCATTGATAATCTTGACAATCAAGGACCTGGTGAAAAAGTATATTGTGCACGAAATATCATATAAAGGATTTTTAAGAAACATAGAAGGGGCTACTTTAGCTGGTGCAATCTACATCTCTTACAAAATGATAATGGAAATTCAAGACTTCAACCTATGTGGGCTGCTAAAGGATTAATTGATGGAGAATGTGAAATTAAAAAAAGAGATAGGTTACCCTTTGAGGTTTGGTATTTTTTTCATATGTTTGGTAATGTATTTTTTGAATTGCTTGTTGATAATGAACAATGTGGTGTGGAAAGTAAATGAACCGATATGCAAACAAATCTACTCACACTCTAAGAGCTTGGGTAATTGGGATCAAGAATTGAGAAATTTCTTTAAGAGTTCACTTGGAAAGTGTGTCTCAGTTGGTATTTCTCTTCTAGTAAGAGCACTTGAAGTTGGTTCCTCTTCTACTGGCATGGATAAAAAGAAGAAAAGAGAAAAATAAAGAGTTGAATATAGTCCTCTGGAATGCAAGATTCCTAGAATTGAAGAAAAAGGAAAGAAACATGAAATTTTGGATATACCAGATGAAGAATCCGATGAAGAAACTGAGGACATACAAGAAAATGAACCAGAATTAGGTGAATCATAACCCAAAACAGAAATTTCAGAAGCAAGTGAAGAAGAAGATGACTTGACAAAAGAGAAGCTACAACAACTTCTTCACAAGGAAGGTGGAATGCAAAAAATGCCAAATTATGGTCTATTAGAGCCTCATATGGTCAAGATATGATTCTAAGTGTTCTAAGTGCTCATATTGTGCAAAGTTAGATCAAATTGAAATTTTTGTAAAATATATCACCTGAAGAAATGATTGAATGCATAAAAGAAACAATGAGTTCACTTTGAATCTCAAGACAAAGAAGAAGGTGAATGCATCTCTCATTTGAAGGGGAAGTTCAAGCTATCTGTCACCAAATTGAAAAAGAAAATGAATGAGATGAGGTAATGCATAAGTGTAGAAAATAACATCTACAACTATTGCATCCATTCACCTCATGTAGTTGGAAAATACAAAGACAAATTGGAGTAAATTGACACAAAGTTGAATGGGATTGGAAAAAGTTTTGATATGTTTTAGGATCAAGATGGTAAAATCAAGAACATAATTCAAGAACTACAGTCTGAGCACACAAAATTCCAGCTCACTAAAAACACATTTGTGGACACTTTTTGGAAAGTGAAGGACCTAACTAAATGCAAATTGGAGCAGATGGTTGACATACCGAGGAAAGGTGAAAAATTAGAAGATGTGATTACAATTTTGGAATCGCTCACTAAGATTGTCAAAAAGGCATACAAGAATAACATCATGATTATAATAATTGGGATTGCAATAGATTCTTGGAAGAAATTCCTCCCAGAGATGAAGGAAAATCACAAGATAATTTTCTAGGTTGCAGTTGTTCTTTTTCAAAGTTTTAAATCAATTTTGAAGTTTTGGTTATTTTTGAAAAAGGGGGGGAGAAAGCAGCACATGTTTTTTCAATTGTTGGCATAGATTTTTCATTGATGTCAAAGGGAGAGAGAAATCAACGAAAAATGCATCATCAATCTAAGGGGGAGCTATGTTTTGGAATTTTGAAGTTTTGGCAATGTATTCATATTGATTCTGATACTTCGACATTTTTCACTGTGTTGCCATCAATGCCAAAGGGGGAGATTGTTGGCATATGATTTCTAGTGTTTTCATTGATGGAAACCTAGAGTCACTAATATAGTCTACAATCTACTATTAGTTCATATTGGCATAACAGAATGAAGAACAAGGCACCCGATTAAAGACAAAGATGTTGATCTGAATACCTCATCAGACTATTATTTTGAGTTGTGGATCTTAGAGGAAGCATGTTGACTTTTTATTACCTTATTTGAGAATTATATTGATGTGCATTCATTGGTGTATGATCAAGGAGATCCGGTGCACTAATTTTCTGATTATTTATGTTAGAAGGCCGACTTTGTGAAATTAGTCATTACAAATGTTTAAGAAGTAATTGGTTAAATTTTTTTATGCTTGAATATGTTTATCTTGGTCCTCTCTATGTCTTAACTGACTTTGGAGGTTACAAATAAAGAATTAATGGTGGATTTAGCTAATATTTGAAAATTATTTTATGTTTTATGCAAGTCGACATAATAATGATTAAATCCTTGATAGCAGATATATATATGATATTAGCAGTATCATTTTGAATAAGCGAATGTGTAATATGAGAATTATATGAATGTGTGATGAAAAAATCAGAAGGATACTAGTGTGAAATAATTTGTGCATGGATTTGTGTTGTGAATTTTAGAGAAGAGCAGAGCAAAGAGGAGTGAAGAACAAAATCAAACTGAGGATCCAAAATCTAATCCATGAGGCTAACCAAAATTGTAACTTGGCATAAGTAGATTCTACTACTTTAGTTCAACCCTTCAGATGGTTTTAATATGATATTTTGTAAGGTATTGAGCTTTTATATTGAGTAGTGAGATCTAGGCAGTGTTCCTGAATGCAAGTGCATTCCCTTTTGTAAAAATGTATATTTGAGTACTAAAATTATGAATTAACCTACACCATGGTTTTGACCTAATAGGGTTTCTGCACAAAATCCTTGTGTTATGGTGTTATGGATGATTAATTCGTTTGTTTGCATCTTTATTTTGCTTAATGTTGAAATGGTTTAATTATCACATAAACTAAGTTTAGATTTTATAGAGTACTAATTGACCCCCCCTCTCAGTGTCCCCTTGAGTCCAACAACAACAACCTTTCAAACCAAAAAAAACTTGTAACCTACAACAACCATTCAACCAACCACAACAATCATGCCTACTAGGACTGTGTACATTTCCTTAGGTATTAGTGTAGGAAACCTTTCTAGTTTTATCCAAACAATCACAGTGAAATCCTCAACAATCCACCTTCACCAACCTTGAATTCACTATCCCTCCACATACATACACTACTCCTCCTTATTCCACTCAACATTACAATCAAAATGATCCTATCGTTAACTAAATTTTGTGAAGTATGACATCCCTCCAAGAACAAGTTACAACTTTACACACAAACAACAATAAACCTTTGTAATACATTAAATGGACAATCCTCTATCCTTGGACATATTCAGAGAAAAAATTCCACAAGGTATAGAACTTCCCTGATTTGAGAAATATGATGGGAAAGGAGATCTTTTTAGCCATGTTTTTCACTTTTATGGCCTTGTGTAGTGATTTCATATTTGAAGATAAACTATTTTCTAGGCTATTTCCTAAGTTCTTGAAGGATACTACTCTAGAATGGTTCTCTTCTTTTCAAAAAATTCAATTGGTTCATTTAATGAGCTCATTGATTCCTTCTACAACCACTTCCATATTCACATGGGTCTTAAGATGGCCCTTATTGATTTAGTGACATGCAAACAAAAAGACAATGAGAAAGTGACTGATTTCATAGCTAGATACCAAACACTTTACTCACAAGTAAACATTAAGATTCTAGATGTTGACCTTCAACTAATTTTTATTTCCAAATTACAAAGTCCGAAGAAAAATTTAAATTTTGAGATTTCCATCATTTACAAATTTATGCACAAACCTTTGTGATTATTAATAATTGACTTGTGGTTGTGATGTGAAAAATCCCCCTAGTTGTACTGAAAATTCTGAATCTACAACTTAAAATAATTATCAATCTTTCAAGAAATATAATAAGGACTTTTTACAACTAAATTCCCCTCAAGCAAGTCAACAAACTTATAATCAAGTAACTACTATAAATATGACAACTCATTTTGAGGAACGGGAGAGAGAGTTCACTCCTTTGCCTTATACCATTCATTATATAATGTTGCAACTTATTAACAACAACATTTGTATGCTACACCATGTTATAGAATGTGACCCTAATATACCACTTCCTAAAAGATTTTAAAAAATGCTTATTTTCATTACCATCAAAAAAATGGACATGGTACAAAATATTTTAAGTGTCTTAAACATCTTGTGCAATAAATTATTGAGAATAATCAACTTAAAATCGAAGGTGTGAATGATCAAGTTAATAAGTCTATAGCCCCTCCTAATCAAAATTTGTAAATCTTTACAAATCCCATGCCTAAGAACACTAATTCATTTGTGAAAGCTAGTGAAACTAAGAATGATGTGATGAACATTGACATAGATGATTACAATACATATACTATTGAACAATGTCATGTAGATACTATGGTAGCATTTATCAAAACTGGGTACGTGCAGGATCATCATGGAAAAAACAGACCCTTATGTGGCAATAAAAAGACAAAAAATCAGAGTTAGACAACTTGATGTAAAAATTTGAATAAGTTATCTATATTATTTCAAAAAAATGTTAAAATAGAATCTGTAGAAAATTGAATGTAGTTTCTAAACTACTAGACCTTTATTTTTAAAAAAAAAATCTATTTGGTGAAAATTTGAAATTTAAATGCAGTAGTATTTAAATTTCAGGGTAAAAATAAGAAGTAGGTGTTTGTCTGACCACCCTAACCACAATAAAATGATAATATTTTTTTATAAGACTTTAGATATAAGTAGAGGACTCATGTCTCGATGTGATGAATATTTTTTTATAATTTGTTTCCATGTAAATAATTAATTATGATTTTTTTATTACAACTTAAAAAATAAATAAAAGCTCATTTGTCTAACCACCTTAACTTGGTCAAAAATTCATGAAATTCATTTTTTTTTTTTTAATCCTATAGTATGCGAAGCATAGAATGTGACTCATGTTTTAGATTAAAAAAATGTGATACCATTTGAAAGTTATAAATGTTTTTCAATTAGCCTATCAATGAGGACTTTATTCATAATTCTAATAGAAAATGAATAATAATTATTTATTAAATTCAAAGTAAAGCATAATTTATATTTGTGGAAATCTAAGAATGTCCTCTAAAAACCCTTTTTGTTTCATCAATTTTGGGTAAACAAAATGTCATCAGCCACATGGGCCATCATATGGCTTACATATCACCACTTTTTGGCCCATCATGATCTTGCACATAGCCAACTGTACCTTGTAAGTGCTCAACTAAAAATCCCCTTGATATTTATTTCTCACAAAATGACATACTTAAACATGCTCTCGATGGTCCTTTTTACATAGCTGGTTGAATCAATGATAAGCCCACTAATGGGATATTGATTGATCCCATTTGTGGAGAGAATGTGATCACCAAAGACTTCTTATATGTCCATGAACTATATCAAGATACATATGAAAAAATGAAAGAATGGATCAAGACGCACAATGAGATGTCTGTCCCTATAATATGCTCGATAGATCTCCTTTTAAAAGTCGGACCAAAAACATTAATTGTCTCATTTTCCATCATTCTGCAATCATACCAATTTCATGTGAAGCTAGGGTATCCATGGCTTCAATCCATGAATGTCATCCCTTTGATTATGCATAAATGAATAAATTTTCCATTTGGAAATGAGATCTGTATTGTGCATCATAGTGGATTTAATCTTGCCTCAGTCCAAGGGAAATTTTCATTATATTTTTTTGGCCCAAGCCTATGGAACCTATTAGATCTCATGAGGATTTATTTTTCAAATCATATCAAAAGTTCAAGACAAATACAATAGTAGAATTATCCCTTCGAAACATGCATCAACCTATAAAGCTAGCAATCCTTGATGAAACAATGATTGAACCAAAAGCCTTTCCAAACATACAAGAACAACCTATAGAAGAGCCTCCATAAATTTCCTACAAGAGACCGTGAGATAAGAAAAAACATCACATTGTCCCTCCTAGAGTCAAAGAAGTTTACAAAGTTAAAGATAAAGTGGTTGAACAAGCTATTGTTGTTTCTTCTATTCCCCCAAAGGAATATAAGGAACCTATCATTTCCGAACCCACTCTTTGACAAACAAAAATTGACAATAGATTGAAATGAAATCAAAGTGCTAAAGAGAATAGTTGTAGATGACGTGTTATTGCTCATAGATTACAAACTCAAGAATACAAGAACAACATAGAAAATAAAAATCCAAACCTACCTAAAGCAATGCATGATGATTCTATACCCTTTCACAACATAAATAAGAACATTCTATAGACACTATCATTCGACCTCCCATTGTGATTATTCTAGATGATGACATTAAAATGTTCCAAAGATTGATGAAGAAGTGCACAATGAATTCAATACATTATTTTCTTCTTTTATGATCTTAAATAATAAATCTCCTAAAACAAGTGTTGAACTTGATGCTTCCCCTAGTTGGACACTTTCTCTTGTTGCTTTGGCTATTTGGCTATTTTTCGTTTATAAACACTAAGATTAGGATGCAGATGACCTACTTTAGGTTGACTCAAATGTACCTAACTAGTATTTTTTCATTTTTATTCTTTCTTGTGCATAATGTGATCCCCTATAATATTTCGTTTGATGTGTCTCTCTCTTTTTGTGCATTCCTCTATATATCTCTCCTTTCTTCTATATGTCGTAATTATTTTCCATTTTTCTTGTATTTTTCTTTTGGGGATGATAGAAGATGTCAAGACATTTAGGTCTCTTCCATGTTGACCCAAAAGCTTAATTTCATCATTTTTCATTTGTATTTTGTTTTCCTTTTGGGGATGACGCAAGGCATCAAGACATTTATGTCTCTTCCATGTTGAACCAAAAGATTTCATTTATCATTTATCATTTGTGTTGTCTTTTCCTTTTGAGGATGACACAAGGTTTTGAGACATTTAGGTCTCTTCCATGTTGACCTAAAATGTTATTTCTTTGTTTCCACTCTCTTTTCATCATTCTTCTAGTTCTATGAGTATTTGGGGAATGATGATAGTTCCATGCTCTATAAAAACATTGTAGCAAAGACATACATACCCTGAATCCATGGATCACTTATGTATTTTTGGGGGCAACCATTCCTATTTCATGGCTTAGCTTTATTTCAAAAACATATGACTTGGCATAGGGTTCTTTGAGGAAACCTCTCATGTCTTAGGCAAAACATTAGCTACTTTAAAGAAATTTATCATAGTAATGGTGTATCAACTAATTTAAAGTGGGGGAATACATCGATGACATATTTAACATATTTGATGGTGTGATTTTTTTTCTTTTCTTGTGATGTGTCATTTTCTTGGTGGTGTCATTAGGTTTGATGTCCTCAAGAGTGCATGAACTACCTTTGTAGCATGATACAAATGAGGCATCCCATAAGTGATGATCTAATCTTGAATTGTCCTCTCTTAGAGGCATTAGGCACAATTCTCCCTAAGAAGACCTTACATGAACAAAGAAAAATCCCCTTTAACAATTTTTTTACATGTCATTCAAAATAATTTACAAAAATAATTACTTTGTGGTACCTTATCGAGGTTGTCAAGAGGATAACTTTAGCATGGTGTGAGAGGCTAATTTGATTCTCTTATTTGCCAGCTCATTAAGATAACTCACCTAGTGGACACACTAAGGTTCCACTACCCTAGAGTGAGAATACATATTTGGGATAACTCACCTATTGGATAAACTAAGGTTCTACTACCACAGAGTGAGAAACAATGCAGACAAACAACCCCATTCCACATTACGTTGAGATGGTTGTTCTTGATCTTTCTTTTTTTTCTTTTTTTTTGGCATTTGATAGGGTATGAGTATGAATCTTTGTTATTATTGCATACTAAAGAATCTAAAATGTTTACTTTAGTGTGAGTTTTTCATGGGGGAAAATATAGTGATGGAAAAATTATCCATTTTACTCACTTGATTTGGGAATAAATATAATGGAATTAACCTAATTTTTCATACGTTTAATGTTGTAGTGTGTTGTAACACATTCACATTGATATTGGTCCCCTTTCAAACAAAATATACTTAATTTGTACCTTATTTAGGTGTTGTAAAGTTTTATAACACACTTTCACATTTATCTAGGGTCCTCTTAATTATTTGTGGTTAATTAGAGTTAATTATCCCCTTTAATTCATATTTAAGCTTTATTTATGACACCAATCATTTAAATTACATAAAATTTAATTGGAAAAAATAAGGGTCCTAGAAATTGGTGCAAGGACCTGGTGCAGGAGTACCTAGGGAAAAAACACCTAGTAAATACTAGGCTTAAGCAATTTTGATTTTGGAGGTATAAGGTCATGTTGACCATTGCTATAGAGATAGAGACTTATTATAATGCCTTGGTCAGGAGCTATCAAGAGTGGAAAAGTTTAGGAGTTTAGATACTCACTTTGTTAGTTTCTAGGAGATTGGCAAAGGTGGCAAAATGGAACATTTTGCACTTTTGCCACCTTGTAACTAACATGTATGACGAAGGAGGTTATAACCACTTTGGGAAACCTATTTAAGGATTGCCTCAACCTGTGTGAAAGGTTGGAAGGCATTTGGAAACTTTTGAAAATTTGAAAATTCATGAATACTAAGTGTGGATAGTGAGAAGAAAGTATGAAATTATGTGTTTTGTGTTGAGTTTGTGTTGTGCAGATGTGATCATGGCACTATGAATACTGTAGAAAATAGTTCATTTTCTTTCCAAGCTTTGTGTGGGTTAGTAGATAGTTAATGTGTCCATTTCAAGCTTTTGTTTTTAGTTAATTAGTTTCTTCCTTTTGTTGTTCTGACTAGCAAACCATCAGAAATGGAGTTCTAGTCCACTCTTCCCTTGTACCTGATGTATGCACTTTTGGAAATGGTGGCTAGGCTCCATTCCTGTATCAATAGTAGTGGTAGGAGTCTTTAGGGGTTAGGAATTCATGAAGGAAGACTTATCCCAGGCAAGCTTGACAGAGCCCGACTAGGAAAGTCTTGAAGTGCAAAGCACCTACCTTGTAGGGGTTACCTTTCCTTGATAAATCCCATGGTAGAAAGGTGAAAGGAAGCCTTGTAGAGGCTTGGTACCAAGAAGGAGGTCCCAACAATCCATTTGATGGGAGAACAGAATAATAGTTCACCGGGTGGTCAGAAAATGGCTTAAACAAGCCTAAATTTGCTAAACTAAGGGTTAGGATAGAGTATGGACAGTGGAGGCTCCAAGATCCATAAATATTTAAGGTGTGGGAAAGGGTATCATTAATTCCAGGAAAATATTGGAAGTATTTTGGATAATTTAGGAGATTTACCTCATTCTCTCTGGAAAAGACCTATTTTGGAAGCCTAGAACTAAGGAACCAAAACCCTAGATGAGGTTTTGGTGAACCTACAAGAACCCTAGGAGGAATGTTGGAAGCCTTTAGAAACCTTTCTACACCCCTGTAAAGAGAAATTGAAAGGATGGGAGTATTTAGCATTTAGGGGAGATTAAGGAATAAGGAAGAGGTAGTCGCAAGGCACCAAGCTTGGCTTGGTAGACAGAGGGTTTGATGATAGTGGGGTTGGCCAGTAGAACCAGGGGAGCCTACAATAAAGATAGGACCTAAAGGTTTAGGTGGAGAGTCACCTAGGTGTTCTTGAGAACAAGGACCCAGAGCATGGAACAGTGAGTGTTCCATCCAACCCTACCCTATCGGATTGGTATCAGAGCAAGTTAAAGGTTTGGGATAGTGACTTTTATGTTAGAGGTTGAATCAAGTGGTTCCAATACCATGGTGACCAATGCAAAATTGGCAAGAGGCCTGACAAAGAAACAAGAGAAGAATAGGAAACTTGAAGAGACAGTTGAAGAGATGAAGCAAAGGTTAGAAGAGGTGGTACAGGCTGCAGGCAAGATGAAGGTACAGCTAGCAGGTAGTTAGAGACAAGGCTGAGGATTAGGTTGAGGATGAAATTGAATCGGACCCTGATCCTCCACTAAAGGAGGAACCCTTCCTCAAGGCATTGAAGGCTTTGAGTGGTAAACCATTAGAAGGCATTCCCATCTTCACAGGTAGAATGGATGCAGAGTTGGTTATGGAGTGGATAGAAGGAATGGAGAATCACTTTGACTGTGATGAAGTGACTGAGGCACATAAGGTGAAGATAGAAAATCAAGGCTAAGGGGACAAGCATTGACTTGGTCAAATTTTCTACAAGAAGAAAGAGAGAATGAAGGCAAGAAATACATTTCAAGTTGGAAAGCTATGGTGGCTAAAGTGGAGTATTATCTACCTGAAGAATATGAGGTCTAATTGCATAAGAAGAGGCAAAACCTTAGGCAAAGAGACCTAGATGTAGCTGCTTACAAAAAGGAGTTCCAAAAACTAAGCCTTAGGTCTAGGGTGCAAGAAGTGGAAAGCATCAAGGTGGCGAGGTATCTAAATGGCCTCAAATGGAACATCCAAGAAAAGTTGAGTTTATTTACACTCACCAATCTCCATAGTTGTTCTCAAATGGCTTTTAAGGTGGAGGAGAAGCTAAAAAAGAAACAGGACTCCAATTCTAAAGGTAGAGGCAAAGGCAGAGAACAAAGAGATCAAAGAGGGAAAAGGGGTGGCTACCAAGGTAGAGGCAATGACTAAAGAAACCAAGGAGAGTTTAAATCCATAGATCATGGAAATGAAACACCTTCTAGAGGAGGGTATAACAGAGGTAGAGGGTCTCAAGGAGGATCCACTAGAGGAAGAGGAGTAGGCAAGAGCAATTCATACTTTGCAAACATGAAATGCTACCATTGTGGTCAAGTAGGCCATCCAACTTATAGGTGCCCGGAGAAAGCATCATCTTCAAATGATGAGAAGAGGGTCGCATATGCACAAGAGGACACCATGAGCACTAAATCACCTAAGATCAGCCATATTGAATATGAAATGGGAGAGAATCTGATGTTTAGGAGAGTTCTAATCAGACAACCGGTCAAGGAGGAACCAAAACAAAGAAGAGCTCTATTTAGTGTACGGTGCAAGATACTTGGTAAAGTATGCAAGGTAATAGTAGATTCAGGTTGAACAAACAATATTATCTCAGAGGAGGCGGTAATGAAACTAAAATTGGAGAAGGTACCCCACACTAACCCCTACAAGGTCACATGGCTAAATAAAGGGCAAAGTGTTTTAGTGAATGAGAAAGTAACGGCGGATTTTTCCATTGGAGGGTACAAGGATAAGCTAGTTTGTGATGTCTTACCCATGGATGCATGTAATATACTATTAGGAAGACCATGGCAATATGACAGGAGTGCCATGTATGATGGAAAGGAGAATACAATTTTATTTAAGAAGGATGGAAAGACTTTTAAGTTGCAGTCACTGTCATAAGAAGATGAAGGATAGTCAAAGACACCAAGTGTTCTACTAAGTAGTGAAAAAGAGTTCCTCAACACCCTACATGAAGGTGGAGAAGGATATGTAGTATTGTTGCAATCCAAGGAGGAAGATAAGATTGAAAAACCAGTCATGCCCGAAGCAGTCTAGAATTTGCTTGAAAAGTATAAAGACATAGTAAGTGATGGTGCACCTACAAATTTACCTCCTAAAAGAGCTATTAGTCATCAAATTGAATTCATACCTGGAGCATCATTGCCTAAAAAAGCAGCATATAAGCTTACACCTGATCAAAATTTGGAAGTGGCTAGACAAGTGCAAGAGTTGTTGGATCAAAAATTGATTCAAAAGCGCATCAGCCCATGTGCAGTACCGGTAGTCTTGCACCTAAGAAGGCAGGTAAATGGAGATTATGTATTGATTCTAGAGCAATAAATAGAATCACAGTTAGGTATAGGTTCCCTATTCCTAGAATTGAAGACTTAATGGATTGTCTTGGAGGAGCTCAGTATTACACCAAGTTGGATCTCAAGAGTGGATACCATCAGATCAAAATTAAGGATGGTGATGAGTGGAAGAAAAAATTTAAGACAAATGATGGGTTATATGAATGGAGAGTGATGCCATTTGGTCTCTCTAATGCCCCTAACACATTCATGAGGCTCATGAATGAAGTGCTCAAAGATTTCATAGGGGTATTTGTGGTGGTATACCTTGATGACATCCTCATATTCAACAAGACATCAAAAGAGCATTTAAAACATGTGGAATTGGTTCTTAGAAGGTTGCAAGAGGAGAAGTTGGCAATCAATCTAGAGAAGTGTGAGTTCTTTAAGCAAGAGCTTGTATATTTGGGTTTTGTAGTGTCCAAAGGATCATTGAAGATGGATCCAAGCAAGGTGGAAGCTATCCTAAATTGGCCTACACCAACTACAAGGACTGAGGTAAGAATTTTCCATGGATTGGCTCAATTTTATAGAAATTTCATAAGGAGCTTTAGTGGTATCTATGCATCGGTCCTAGATACAATCAAAGGTGGTCTAAAAACCAAGTTTAAGTGGACATAAGAAGCTGAGAAAGGGTTTGAGAAAATGAAACAAGAAGTGGCAACTCAACCTATTCTCTTGTTACCTAGCTTTGACAAGTTGTTCACTGTGGAATGTGATGCTAGTGGAGTTGCAGTAGGAGGGGTGTTAAGTCAACAGGGAAGGTCTATAGCCTTCTTTAGTGAAAATCTCAATGAAGCTAAGAATAAATACTCAACTTATTATCTGGAACTTTATGCTTTGGTTTAGTCACTTAGGAAGTGGAGGCACTACCTTCTACCCAAGGAGTTTGTGGTCTTTACAGACAATCAAGAACTTAGCTATATCAACACTAAGAGAAGTTGGGCAATAGGCACTTGAAGTGGATGGAGTCCATCCAAGATTTTACCTTCACTATCAAGCATAAGAAGGGACAAATGAACAAGGTAGTAGATGCATTGAGTAGAAGATTGTTGACAGTCCAAGAGATACAGGTCAAGAGCATTGGAATAGAGAGTTTCAAGGATCTCTATGCAAAAGATGAAGACTTTTCAGAGGCCTACAAGGTATGTTTAGAATTTGAGAATCATTTTCATAGCCAATACTCTAAGTATACTTTGCAAAGTGGTTTTTTGTTCAAGGGAAATTAGTTGTGTGTTCCAAGAGGATGAATGAGAGAAAACCTCATTCAAGAGAAGCATAATGGCAGTCTTAGTGGACATTTTGGCATCAATAAGACTTTAGAACTAGTACAAAGGTTTTACTGTTGGCCTAAGTTGGAAAGAGATTTCAAGAGATATGTAGAGCAATGTGTTGTGTGTATGAAAGCCAAGGGAGGAGCTAGTAATCCTGGCCTATATCAACCCCTACCCATTCCTAACAGACCATGGGAGTGTGTGAGTATAGATTTTGTGGTACGACTCCCTAAGACCAAGACTGGTTTTGATAGTGTGTATGTAGTAGTGGACAAATTTAGCAAAAAGAGTCATTTTATCCTTGTAAAACCACTCATGATGTTAGATACATAGCTCACCTTTTTTTTAAGGAGGTTGTAAGGATTCATGGCTTACCGTTAAGCATTGTTTTAGACAGGGATGTTAATTCATGAGTCACTTTTTGAAGACTCTATTGAGCAGATTGGGTACCAACCTATCTTTTGGATCAACTTACCATCCTCAGACCGATGGTCAAACATAAGTGGTTAATAGGGTGCTAGGTAACCTACTAAGGTGTCTAACTAAAGAATATGGATAGTCATGGGACATGGTGATCTCATAGGCTGAGTATGCTTACAATGATAGTGTGAACTAGACCACAGGGAAGAGTCATTTTGAGGTTGTGTATGGAATGTACCCAAGAGGTATTTGTGAGCTCAGGGATCTAGGAGCTATGGAGAATAGGAGTGGACATGCTGAAGACTTCACTCAAACCATGAAAGAGATCCAGGAGCAAGTAAAGAGGATAGTCACCAAGGCCACTCAAAAATTGAAACATAAAGTAGACATGTCAAGGAAGGATGTGTAATTTGTAGTAGGAGACTTTGTCCTGGTTCACCTTAACAAATCAAGGTTGTAGAAGGGAATGTCAACCAAGTTGCAAATGAAAAGAGTAGGACCATGCAAGATATTAGCCAAGTATGGAAAGAATGCATACAAGGTGGAGTTACCTTTTGATTTGGGAATTTCACTAGTTTTCAATGTTGCAGATTTGATCAAGTACAAGGGATCAGTCAATGATGTAGCTCAGACCACTAGGGAGGTCTTCAAGGAAGTCAGCAACATACCCTTACCTACTAAAGACAAACTACAAGTAGAGAGCATCTTAGAGTCAAGAGTGCAGAAAACTACAAGGAAGAAAGTGTACATGGAACACCTTGTCAAGTGGAAGAAAAAGCTTGAATTTGAGGCTACATGGGTACAAGAGGATTAGTTCAAGAAGAATGGGATTGATATGTCATTGATGTCCCCTTCCATTCCTTAGTTTTGGCTGAGAGGGGGAGAATGGTGCAGGAGCACCTAGGAAAAAAACACCTAGGAAACACTAGGCTTAAGAAATTTTGATTTTGGAGGTATAACATCATGTTGAAAATTGCTATAGAGATAGAGACCTCTTATAATGCCTTGGTCAGGATCTATCAGGAGTGGAAAAGTTTAGGAGTTTAGATACTCACTTTGTTAGTTTCTAGGAAATTGGCAAAGGTGGCAAAATGGAACATTTTGCACTTTTGCCACCTTGTAACTAACATGTATGACCAAGGAGGTTATAACCACTTTGGGAAACCTATTTAAGGATTGCCTTGACCTATGTGAAATGGTGGAAGGCATTTGGAAACTTTTGAAAATTTGAAAATTCATGAATACGGAGTGTGGACAGTGAGAAGAAAGTATGAAATTATGTGTTTTGTGTTGAGTTTGTGTGGTGTAGATGTGATAACGACACTATGAATACTATAATACACAGTTCATTTTCTTTCCAATATTTTTGTGGGTTAGTAGATAGTTAGTGTGTGCATTTCAAGCTTTTGTTTTCAGTTAATTAGTTTCTTCCTTCTGCTGTTCTAACTGACAGACCGTTAGGAATGGAGTTCTAGTCCACTCTTCCCCTGTACTTGGTGTATGGGACTTTGGAAACTATGGCTAGGCTCCATTCCTATATCAATAGTAGCGGTAGGAGTCTTTAGGGGTCAGGAATTCATGAAGGAAGACTTCTCCTAGGCAAGCTTGACAATGCCCGGGTAGGAAAGTCTTGAAGTGCAAAGCACCTAACTTGTAGGGGTGACCCTTCATTGATAAACCCCATGGTAGAAAGGTGGAAGGAAGCCTTGCAAAGGCTTGGTACCAAGGAGGAGGTCCCAACAGTCCGTTTGATGGGAAAACAAAATAACAGTTCATCGGGTGGTCAAAAAATTTCTTAAACAAGCCTAAATTTGCTAAACTAAGGGTTAGGATAGAGTATGGAGAGTGGAGGCTCCAAGCTCCAAAAATATTTAAGGTGTGGGCAAGGGTATCATGAAATCGAAGAAAATATTGGAAGTCTTTTGGATAATTTAGGAAAGTTACCTCATTCTCTCGGGAAAAGACCTATTTTGGAAGCCTAGAACTAAGGAACCAAAACACTAGATGAGGGTTTGGTGAAAGCGAAGGAAGAATGGAGTTTGGTGAACCTACAAGAACCCTAGGAGGAATTTTGGAATCCTATAGAAACCTTTCTACACCCCTGCAAAGAGGAATTGAAAGGATGGGAGTATTTAGCCTTTAGGGGAGATTAAGGGCTAAGGAAGAGATAGTGGCAAGGCACCAAGCTCGGCTTGGTAGACAGAGGGTTTGATGATAGTGGGGTTGGCTAGTAGAACCAGGGGAGCCTACAACTAAGATAGGACCTAAAGGTTAAGGTGGAGAGTCACCTAGGTGTTCCTGAGAACAAGGACCCAGAGCATGGAACAATGAGTGTTCCATCAAACCCTACCCTATCAGGACCCATTCGCACTAGGTAGTGAATGGGTCCTCCCTCTATAGGACCCCCTTTATTTGCAAATTTTACATGGTTTCTTGATCTTATTTCATCCCCCAAAGGTTTCATCCTAGTAACTTGTGTTTGAATTTGATTCTTGTATTATTTTAATAACATTCATTTCCATATCTAGTGTTGGCTTTAATTGTTTGAATTTTGGGGTTAATCTCTTCATTTAGTATAAATAAGGGGTTAATTCACATTTTTTCTCCTAGTAAGTTCAAGTTATCATAAGAGTAGTTTAACAAGAGAATTAAAGCATTACAAGAGAATTCCAAAGGAATTCTAAGGGAGATTATCAAGAGTTTATTGTAGAATTTCAAGATCATTTCATCATGTCTAAGGCTTAGAGCATTCATGCATGTTGTTGAGCTAAGATATTTAGTGTAGCATTGAAGATATACTTTCAAGAATTGTTACACATCTCATTCAAAACCAAGATCTGCATTCTTCATGGCCACTTCATGTTAGATTGTATATTTACACTCCAAGACAATATCCAAGGTATTAACATTGCACCATTTCATGTTTCATGCTTCAATTTCGTTATTTCATCATTTGGTTTACTTGCCTATATTAGGTTTGACTTATGAAAACCCCTATTCACTAACAATGAAAAAAAAATTCTTCCCTTTAGTTTGTGTTTTCAGATCTATAGGTCGAAGATCAAGTGGAGAAGAATATTGAAACAAAATTGTCAAATTTGTCAAGTTGCAAGATTTACCTTCATAGTGTAATAACAAAGAATTGAAGCTACAAAATTAATTACAATGTTTTGAGAGTTGAAAACTAGGAATATGATAGTGGAGACATCAAATAAAATAACCCATATCTTTGTTTTAGAAACCCTAAAGGGGACCTATCTTTTGTCACTAAATTATAATGAGTCCTTTGTGCCCTAAAAATAGGCTTCTTGCAGCAAGGTACACATTATTTTGAGCTAGACAACCTTCCCTCATTGTTTCTATAATAGTTAGGATCATTTTCTAATTATTATTTATGCATTTTAGGCCTCATAATTGAGTGAAACATCAAAGAAAAATTAGGTGTATCCATTGGGTTAATCTCATTTGTGGTACACGCATATTTTTCTATGTTTCATATATCAATCCAAAAACTAGAAAATAATGGTGTAGAAAAATTTCCAAAGATGATGAAGATAATGGGTCAACAATGATGATTTGTCTATAAAAAATTTATAGATGAATTTCCTCAAACTAAACCTCCAAATATGCAACCTGATACTCTACAAACAAGAATGATATGTCTACAAGATATGAATCCAATGTAGATATTCTTAGAAGAAGAAGAATGTCATACAAAAATAACCAATAGGGGAAAATATGTGATGTAAATATAATGAGATCTGAAGATTGGAAATATGAAGACAAGTCTATAAACCATCAAAACATAAAATACCTATGATATACTCAACCTGCTCAAGTTTATTGTCATCAAAGGGTATGTGATTTGTATCTACAAAAGGAATTGGATATTCTAAAATAGGATCCTCTAGGTATGGAGGGATATGACTGTATGATCCAAGGATTTTAAAAAAATATAGTCCAAATTTTAAGGGGATAATCAATGTCCAATATAATAGAAAATTTAAGATTGACACTAGAAAAATTCACTCCTAAACATGATCACTTAGAATACCACATGTTGAATAAATCCTTGGTGTTTCTAGTGTAGGTATGATTTTATGAAGATAAGGAAAAATATCAAGAAAACTAATATCTATCAATATTTCATTTCAACAAGACTCATAGTTATCCTTTGTCAAGATGACTAGAGAAAGATGAAAAAAACCCATGATACATCCTCAAATGATAAAGTATGAGACTAAAAAGATGTATATATAAGCTAGATCAAATGAATTAATCTCATACAAATATACCCTTTCCAAGTGACAAGACAAATAGGTAATAGAAAAAGTAGTGAAATAATAAAAAAAATGAATAAAATCTTCCAAGGGTAAATTCTAGAAAAAGTGCATGTATGGATCTAATTATCTCAAAAATAAATTTCCAACACTGATACACTCATGAAGATTAAAGATATAGGTGAAAATTATGAGCTTCAAAATGAAAAATGAAGATCTAACTTTGGCTGGGAATAAAATTAACTATTAAAAAAAAGTTATTATGAGACGTACACTACTACAATGTTCTTGGAGCCATATTTTTTATGATATCTCATTTTCTCGATTTTGACACCATATTCTCATGTTGTACCAAAATGAAAAAAACTCCTTTAGGGAAAATTAAGGCTAGGATTGGGTCTTGAAGTCCTATTCATATGATGAAGTCACACTAACATCATTCTCACAACAACAAAAATTTATGAAATATTCCTCTCTATCATGAGGAAAAATGTAGTGGTCAAAAAACTCTCCTTGCTAGAATATGCTTCATCAGCCTAGAGAATTCTCTCCTAATCATTTTTCCATTTTTGAGAGAATATTAACTAGAGTCTGTTTGGTAGGCCTAAAATTTTGATCATTTTAAAATTATTGGTTTTGAAGTTGTTGTGTATTTAATAGCTTTCCAGGTGGTTTGATATGATCCTCGTTTGAATAGTGCAATTTTTGCCAGTGTGTTTCAGCAGTAATTCCACTACTATGTAGCATGTCATGTATATTACAAGGTATACATATACTAATGCAAGAACTCAAATAATTATGCCCCCCTTTTTTTCCTTTTCTAATTTGATTTTTTTGAAAACCTATTTTTTGGAAAAAAAAAATATTGGTAAAATTTTTTAAAACCATATTCTTTTAAAATATTATACTTGTAAATTTTTGCATAGTGGTGTGTATATCCAGATGGTATGACTATATGGATCCATACAAATCTATATAGTTGTATGGATTTACATAGGCATCTATGCAACCCCTAAATGTTTTTTACAACTATTTGGATTGAAGTGATTTGATATGTGCTCTTAGGTTAATTATCATTTTGGACTTAACTGTAATGCTCATTTCATCCTAGGATGAGTCAATTTTTTCTTCAAGGTTGAACCTCAACAATTTCGATAGAAATTCATAGATCTGGTGATCTAATACCCTACTAATGTTGATAGTGAACCACATAGCTCCTAGAAATCACTTGCAACAAAAACACCTATCACATCTAAAGAGGGAGATTCATTGATATGTTCATGCAATGAAGAGAGAAAATAATGACCCACACAAGCACTTAATATGCCTTCTTTTATTAAATAATAAATGAAAATTTACCTAGAATATAAATTATTAAAAAATAAAATAATGAATTCCTATAAAAGAAAAAAATGCATACCTTAGATGAGGATTTCATGAAATTGTGACAAGTGACCTAATCTCATGCATGATATAACTTAAACAATAAATAACCCAATATAATAATAAGTATCTTACATAATCAAAAGATAATAAAATAACTTTTGCAGGTCATGTGACATAATTTAAGAACGAATTGTGATTTGACAATTGATATATCTAAGGAAAATAAGATTTTATAGGTTTGAAATAAATAAATTCCCCTATTTGATGCCCTAGTTTCATTTAATGGATGAATAATAGAGGTTTACACCATACTATTTAATAAAATTACTTTGAGTTTTTTTAAAGTTTTCAACAATAGTGTCTATGAAGGAGGTTTATTCTACATTTGTGAAAATAAAGTTCATTTATTTGAAAATAAAGTGAATATTTTTATATTTATTGACTATATTTTACACATCTATTTATCTTTGTGAGTGATTGTTTCATAAAATTCATTTGATTAATAAAATATGATTTAATCTAAAATAATGTTAAAATGATTATATATTCTTATAAAATTTGTATTGAAAACAATACTTATATCATGATGATGGATCATGGAGTGTGATCTAAAACGTTGATGCAAAAACTAAAAACACAATCTAAGCCAGAAACAGTCACTATAAATACCATATCATGTTTAAATTAATTATTTGTCATTAAAATTTTGAGAATGCTTTAAATTGGTGTCATTCTTGGGTAAATTTATGTTTCATAAATTTTACTTTTTATACTTTTAAGAAATGTATGATTTCTCCATGTTTCATTTATTTTTCTCCATGAAAATAAGAATAGTTTGAGTTCAAAATCTTATTTCTTTAAGATGATCCCAAATCATGATTTTGTAATTGATAACTAATTAGAGGTTATTTTTTATTTCCTATACCTCTTTTCAATATCCTTCTCTTAAAAAAAAAATGAGTAAAAGTTCTATCACCACACAAATTATTTACTAGTAGGAAGCCGTAATTTTTGAATTGCAAGAATAGTTAGTGCATCGAAAAAATATTGTTACCACTGTAAAAATAATTTTAAATAAAAAAATTGTGCACTATGTTATTATTTTCTATATTGAATTAACTGGAAATTATGTAAAAATTGTTAAAGATAATTTATTAAGGTTTATTGTGACCATATTTCAAAGATATTTGATTATTTTAAAATTTTATAATCATCGATAAAGTATAAATAAAATATCAATAAAAGGAAATGATTAAACCATTCAGAAGAAGTGGATCATGATCATATTTCTATTTAAAAATGTGAATCACTAATGTAACATCTAATCTTTTAAAGATTTGATTGTTTTTATATTTTTTAATTAACTTATAAGAAAACTAGTCCATAAACTTGAGATTTCAAAAATTTTGTTTTATAATAATTTTTAATCTACTAATTTTTTGTAAAAGTAAAATTATGAAATCAATTTTTATATAACTACCTACATAATAAATAAAATTCAAAAAATAGTTAGTTTAGGTCAAATTATGTTGTCTATACACACTCATTTTTAAAAACAACAATTAAAGGCCAATAAAAAATCAATTAAAAATTATATTCATCAATCTTTAGATTTTTTTATTATGATAAATAGGTTTTGAAGGGTTCTTGAAACCATGTACAAAAAAGAGGAGTGCAAAAAAAGATAAAGCAACAGGCTACCCTCCCAAAACACCAAAAAATAGGCTGATTACAGAGACATCAACACACCATCAACAAGAAACAACAACACAAAAATAACGAGACCAAACAAAAGTAACAGAAAAAACAACCATTAGAGAAGTTCCTTGAGAATTATAGCCACTTCCAAGGCCTTGGAAATAATATTTTCACACATTTCTATGACTTCCTCCACATCTTGACTAGGCACCATTTAACATTTCTTAGTTTTTATTTGAGTGCACTCACTCGGCTAGTACCCAAGTCTATGGTTTGCAACTCCTTGTTAGCATTCTACCTTAACTCCTTGTTCACCTGCTCACTTAAGAAAGATCTAATAGTCCATTCATTTTACTTCTTGTTGAGGAACACAAGCCCTTCAACTAATGAATCCAATTTCTCCCTGCTGAGATTGATGATCATGTCCATGTCCTTATGCAACTGCCAATAGTTCTTTTCTAACAAAGATAGCCTTGATCCATAATCTCTCGTCAAGTTGGCCAACTCATCAACTACAGAACCTAAACTGGAATTCATCAACCTAGCCAAATTGAAAATGGAATCCTTCTCCTTAATACTATGACCTATGGAAATATTGCACCGAGAAATAGTACCATGCTTGTTTTGGAGGTTTTGAGCCTCCTAAACAAGCCACATTAGAAAATTCAAAGAAATGACCACCCCTTCCTTAACTAGACCCAAGGCTTGTGAATAGTCCATGCCCCCCCAGAATAAAACTCTCCCCTGATGGGAGCTTACGAGGAGATCATTATCATTACAACCATCAGGATTAATTTTAGAATTTCCTTTGTCTTTGGAGGATGATACATGAATAGAATCATCCACATCAACCACACTATTCAAATTTCCAATAGCAGGGGTCCCTCCATCAACACCAAAACCTAGGTTCATGTTCTCCAAATTCACCACCTCACTAACTTGATTACCCACTAAGACCACTAGAAACTTATCCGCCACATCCTTAGAGCACACCAACCCTTGAATCTTAGCCTACTTTCCACTGCAAAATCCATCCTCAATGTTTCACCATAGACCTCCTTAATTTTGTGTTGAACACATGGCAAGGAGGGCTTAGACTTACCAGTAGAGGGTTTCTTCCCACTAGTCGAGGGAGTATAGTCAAGGAAAGTCTTGTACCAATCTAACCACGCCTTAGACTCCACCTCAATTTTAGTCCCCTCACTCTCAACCACCTCCTCAACCATGCAATTCCCACTACCTATCTTCTTCCTTTTCAAATCAGGGGGGCTAGGAGCTTCACCAGTATAGTTAGTCTTAATTTAATCAACTATAAGCAGTATTAAGACCTCATGTAAAAAAGGGTTTCTACGATTCTTTCTAAAATTTTCAATCCTCTCTTCCAATGAAAGAAATAGGTAGAAGGAGAAGGAAATGATCTTACCATGTAAAAAATGATTAAACATAACAAAGCGGTAACCATATAGGGCCATGTACCTATCATCCAAGGTGAGATAGTGCATCACTACCATGGAAATGTCCTACCAAATAGGCTTAATATTGGAGGTCTATCATATCATCCATAGTCCAACCTCACCATTTTCTCTCTCTCTCTCTCTCTCTCTCTCTCTCTCTCTCTCTCTCTCTCTCTCTCAAAGAAAATTCAACCTAGTAGACCCCCAAAAAAAATTGTTCCTATAGAGCTTTCTATCCTCAGTCGACATCCTAGTAACCACAACAATGGAATATTCACTAATAGTGGTATCCCAACAAAACATGCTTAGAACCTTCTTATGCCAAGCATCAAAAAATTCTTTGGATACACTATTTTCAAATCCATGCAACCTTTCCATATATGTGGTAACCCCTCCCTTCTATAGGATATCCCACACATCGGAATTGGCCTTGAAATCATCATAGGAAAGTGGCTTTGTTCTATACCTTTCCTCACCCATCATCGAATACTTCACAAAAGTAGGGAAAAACAACAATCAATTTTGAATAAACACTAAGGCAAGAGGAAAAAAACACCCACAAAGCATACATGTGCCTACCAAGTGTAGTATTGAGGAAAATAATGGTGAGGAGGCTCTTGCATTTACAATTTGTATGCCCATAGATTCCAATGATCATCAAAAGCTTGAAGTGTCTAATCAAATAGAGATATCCATGATAACCACAAGCCTTTAGTTGAGGAGATGACTTCCACCCATGAGCGAAGATTTGTCATTATTGATCAAATTAATTAAATCAAAGGTTGGGATATCATTAGCCTCGCAATGCCTAGCTGATGTCACCCCATGATTTGCCACCCAATCAATGACCTAATTCACCTCACAAAAGGAATGGAATATATAAACTTCATTAAAATCCTAGAAAATAGAAATGGAATCCAAAATGAAATTTTGAATAGTCCATGAAGGGGGAGACTCCTTCCTTAGGAAATTAATATTATTAAGGTCCACTCCCCCGCAATCCATAACTTAGAGATCCACTTGTCCCTATCCATAATTTTTGCATGGTAATATTTAGGTTGTTACATATCTTTCCCCAAAATAAATTAAGAAAATACTTTTATTTGGGTCAAATTATGGTGCTTGATCTCATGCATGGTATGGTAAAAAGTGACTTTTAGAAAGTTGTTTTTATGTATGCCTATTAAATTTAGTTTGTATTATATGGGTTTTAGAATAAATTACATATTTGGAAACTAGATTCAAAATAATAACTTTTTCTAAGATTGAATTTGTAAGTGCTCCAAATTTTTAGTCCAAACTTGTGATCTTTTTTGAAAAATTAGAAAGATATTTCCACTTTTCAGCTTTTTATGGACCCAACTTCTTGCAGGAACCTATATGAAGCAATCTCAAATGTGTTAGGATATAATTTTTCCAAGACTCATATTCATCCCTTGCTAGGATGGCTAGAGAAGGATGAATATGAAAACCAATGATACTTCATCAAATGACAAAACAAAAAACTAAAATCCTCTGTGCACAAAAAGTGAATCAAATGAAATCCTCTCACAAAAATAGATCCTTTCTAGGGACCAAGAAATATATGTAATTCAAGAAAAAAAAGAACGAAATCATGAAAAATTAATAAAATGTACATAAGGAAGATTAGGAAAAAAGTGCATGCATGGATCTAAAGATGTCAAAAATAACTTTCCAACATTCCTATAATCATGAAAATTGAAGATATAGGTGAAAATTTATGAGTTTTAAAGTGAAATAGGAAGATTTGGCTTTAATTGAGAATAAAATAAGCTAGTATAAAAATCTCACAATGAGGCATATACCACTAAGAGTTCTTGGAATTTTTTTTTTTGATAATATCTTATTTTTTCAATTTCAACATAGTATGCCCAAGTTATGCCAAAAAAAAAACAACTCCTTTACAATAAATGAAGGGTAGAATAGGGACCTAGAGAACTATATGTACGATGATGTCACACTTAGATCATGTTGATGTCAATGAATATTCAAGCAATATTCCCCTCTATCATAAAAAAATAGAGTGGTCAAAAAACTCTCCTCAACAAAATATGCATAATTAGTCCAAAATATTCTCTCCTAATTCTTTGGTTATTTTTGAGAAACTATTCACAAGAGTCTTTTTGGTAGGCCTTAAATTTTGGTCATTGAAAACTATTTTTTTAACAACTATTGGGCACTTAATAAGCTATTTGGTGGCTTGATATGGGTGTTGACCATCTAGTACAATCAATGTAAGTTTTTTTTAGTATTCACTCCACTAACATGGGGCCTACAATGACTATTGTGGGGTATAAATTTTCCCTATACAAGAAGTAAAATAATTTTTCCCTCTTTTTTAATTTTTTTACTATTCTAATTTGATTTTTTTAAAACATTTTTTTTCCAAAAAAATCTTGATAAATTTTTTAAAAGATTGTACCTTTTTTTTTCATAGAAGTGTGTAGATCTACATGGTATGAATATATAGATTTGTACATATCTATATGGTTGTATGAATTTATTTTGGGATCTATGTAGCCCCCTTTTTCTTTTTAAATGTTTTGATTTGACCAATTTCATAGCTGTTCCTTAAGATTTTTGTTGTTTTGGATTCAACTATAATGTTTGGTTCACCATAACATGGGTTGATTATTCTTTCAAGGCTATATCTCTCAAAATTTTAATAGGAATTCATAGATTTTCTGCTCTTATACCATGTTGGAGTTGATGGTAAACCCCATAGCTCTTAGAAATCACCTACAATGAGAACACAGGTATCACACTTGAAGAGAAAAAATCATTGATATGTTCATGCAAACAAGACATAAAATATTGATCCACAAAATAATTCAATACATGCCTTTTGTATTAAATAATGAATGTGTATACCTAGATTGAGAATTCTTATAAAATATAATAATGAATTCTTATAAACGAAAAAGTTCAAACATTAGTCAAACATAGAAAAATATGGTGGTCAAAATTAATTGATGAACAATGGCCTATTTATCTAATTTCATTCAAAATGTGTGTTAAAAAGTGCAAATGAGAAATAGTAATGAAATCTAACCCAAAAAATAGTCAAAAGGGAGATCTGGAAATGGTAAATTGTTGTGTACCTATCACCAAAGATTCTTTTTTCATAGCTAGTGTAGGGGTACCCATGTGCTGCAAGGTGGTGAAGAAATAAGTTTTTTTATGATAATTTTTTGTTTGTTTTTGAGTTTTTCATGTGTAATAAGGTGTTTTAAGACCAAGTTTTATGTTTTTGGGTCATTTGAGATTAGTGGGTGAAATGTTGTTAATTTTGCAAAAGTTGCAAAGAAACCTTTGCATTTTTTATGTAAAAGGGGAAGTTGAATGGTTAGGGAGCTATAAGTCAATTGGAACCGATTTTTTATGCTTGGGAATGGTTCAAAAGTACCTTTAAACATTAAGAAATATGTTAATAATGTAAGTTTAAAATTTGAATAACAAAGACTCTATTTTCCTATGTTTTTCAAGGAAATTTTCTACTATAGAACTTTGTACGACCTTGTACAACTTGAAAGTGAACATAATTTGAATGGAGGTGATGGTGCTTTTAATCCTAATTCATTTTATTCTTTTTTCATTTGATTTCATTAGGTTTGCTGAAATTTAGAGTAGATTTATTGGAAACTACTTGAAACCCTCACTAGGTGACTTTGACTGCAAACAATGAATTCCTTACCATTCCATAGATGAATAGGCCTCAAATCTAGTGGGATAGGTGTAAATATGGTATTCTTTGTGTTATTAATGTGTCAGGAGTAGGGGAGGAAGATTGTTGCATATTTGTCGATGCCCAAGGTCATAAACTATCATGTTTTTCCATAGAAGTTGCCTGAGGGTTAGGGTTTGGTGAAAGGATCTTTGAAAGTTGTTTGAAATGCATGGAAGTGTTGGCAAAGACCATACACACATTTTTTTAAGTGTTGGTTTGAAGTTTTGAAGAATGGAGGTCAAAATCCCTATTGAGACCTAGTGAAATGAACCTAAATTTTTTTGAAGGTTGTGTTCCAAAGAATGCCCACCTTCATTTGAGATATGTTATTAAAATGGATAAATGGTATCAAAAATGAGTTTTATATTGTGGGTTTGATTTGTTCCCTTAAAATTATGTCAAAAATGCCCCTTTTACTGCCCTGTTAGGAGAATAGGAAGTTTGTGAGAGAAACCCATCAAATTAGGGTTCTATATTTGTAAAGGTTGTTTGTTTGAGTAGGTTTCTAAGTATTTCACCCTTCTCTAAACCAAATTAGTATTAGAGCATAGGTCTGATCTTAAGAGGGAAAAAAATTGAGTTGAAGAAGAACAAGATAACTCCAAAAGGTAACACTATGGCTAGGAAAATGAATGAAATGGAAGAGAAGACTGCAAGAGAGATTAGGATATTGTAGGAAATTCAAGATTGGATTATAGAAAAGATTGAAGCTATTGAAATAGTTCAGAGAAGTGGTATATTCACTGGTGAAGAGAGTGACAATGAAGAGGAAGGAGAAAAGGAAAACCCCCAAGAACAGACACAAGAGGAAGAGGAGTTGGATCATGATGAGTGGAGGATGGCCAAACTATTGAGAGAATTCAAGGAAGATAAACACAAGGTGAAGATTGAGTTACCAATGTATGGAGGTAATTTGAATGAGGAAGATATTTTGGATTTTATTACAACACTTGATAACTATTTTGAATGTGAAGATGTACTTGAGGAGAAAAAGATGAAGATAGAAAAAACAAAGTTGAAAGGTCATGACTTATTATCATGGTATTATGAGAAAAATGAAAGGAGGAAGAAAGGAAAGTCAAAGATTGTCTCTTGGGACCAAATGGTGGAAAAACTTAAGGTTAAGTTACTATCGAGTGATTATGCAGATTCAAATGTATAAGAAACTTCAAGGTTTGAAGAAAAGAGACATGGATGTCAAAGCTTACACTGACAAGTTTTATAATTTGAGCATAAGAGCGGGTCACATGGAGGATGATGTGGGGAAGGTGGCAAGATATCTTACTAGGTTAGGATTCAACATGCATGATGAGTTAACTTTGGAAAATCAAAGAATGGCTGAGGAGTGCTTTCAATTTCCAATAAGGGATGAAGAAAAGCTAAAGAGAAGGAAAGATAAACAATCCAGGGGAAGATGCATCAATACTAGAGGAATAGGTTCATTTTATACTACAAGGTATTCATATGAAAGCCAAGAAGTTTCAGATCGGAGAGGTGGATTTAGAGGAGGAAGATTAGGTTTTAGATGCATATTTGGAGGTCAAGGAAGAGGAACTAGTGGATTCACAGGGAGGTGCTATCAATGTAACAAGTTTGGACATCAAGCATGGCAACGCAATGAAGTTCAAGCCTCTACTTCACATGGAGGAGAAAGAAGAGCTCAATTGGTTAAAGAATATGACAAGGAGAATGTGGGCTCAAAATCACAACATGTTTCTCTAGAGGTTGGTGATTCTCTTATGGTAAGAAGAAGTCTCATCAAGGAATCAAAGAAAAAGGAGCCATCACAAAGGAGAACTCTCTTCATGACAACTTGTAAGTGCTTGGGTAAGGTATGAAAAGTTTTAATTGATTTAGGTAGTACAAATAACATGGTTATAGTTGAGATGGTGGATAAACTTAAGTTACCTAGAATACCACATGCTACTCTTTATAAAGTTTCTTGGTTGAATGAGGTTCAATATGTTTTGGTAAATGAAAAAAGTTGGGTGGAATTTAACATTGGAGGACATAAGGACATAATTTTATGTGACATATTTCCTATGGATGTATGCCATTTTTTGCTAGGGAGGCCTCGGAAATTTGATAGGCATTCTATGTATGATGGAAGGAGAAATACCTATGAGATAGAAAAATATGGGGAAACTTATACATTGACACCACTGAAAGAGGGGGACAAAGGGAAAACCATGAAACCTAATGCAATGATAGTAGGTAGGAAGGAATTCATCAAAGTAGAAGAAGAGATGTACATGAACATTGCAGCCACTAATAAATCTAAAGATTGGAGGACATAAGGACATAATTTTATGTGACATATTTCCTATGGATGTATGCCATTTTTTGCTAGGGAGGCCTTGGAAATTTGATAGGAATTCTATGTATGATGGAAGGAGAAATACCTATGAGATAGCAAATTATGGGGAAACTTATACATTGACACCACTGAAAGAGGAGGACAAAGGGAAAACCATGAAACCTAATGCAATGATGGTAGGTAGGAAGAAATTAATCAAAGTAGAAGAAGAGATGTACATGAACATTGCAACCACTACTAAATCTAAAGATATCATGACAGTAGACATGAGGAATGGTTTGATTTTTGCAATTCAAGGTTGGATTAAGGAGTATGTAACTATGAGGATACAAGAGATGTTCCATTCATTTCTTTGAAAAGGGGATATTGATCATACAATTTATTCCATACCAAAGCTTGGGTATGTGCGAGCTCATCATGTAAAATATAAGCCCTTAAGTGGTGATGAAAATTCAAAAAATTAGAGTTAGGCAACTTGACGTAAATAATTGAATAAGTTATCTACATTATTTCCAAAAAATGTAATAATAGAATTTGTAGAAAATTTAATTTAATTTCTAAATACTACGTTTATTTTCTAGAAAAAAATCTATTTCCATTGAAAATTTGAAATTTCAATGCAGTAGTACTTAAATTTTTGGGATAAAATAAGAAGTAGGTGTCCATCTAACCACCCTAACCACAATAAAATGATAATATTTTTAATAAGATCATAGATATAAGTATAGGACTCATGTCCAAATGTGATGCATATTTTTTTGTAAGTTTTTTCGTAGTAAAGCATTAATTATGAATTTTTTATTACAACTTTTAAAAAATATAAAAAATCGTATGTCTGGCATCTTAACTTGGTCAAAACTTCATGAAATTCAATTTTTAAAAATTCCTATAGTATGTGAAGCATAGAATGTGATGCATGTTTTGGATTAAAAAGTTGTGATACCATTTGAAATCTATTAATTTGTTTCAATCAGCCTATCATTTAAGAATTTAGTCATAATTCAAATAGAAAATGAATAATAATTATTTATTAAATTCAAAGTAAAGCATAATTTATATTTGTGGAAAGACAAAAATCTCCTTTAAAAACCCTTTTTGTTTCATCAATTTTGGGTTAAAAAAAGTTGTCAGCCACATGGGCCATCATATCACTTACATATCGCCACCTTTTGGCCCATCATGATATTACACATACCCGGCTAAGATATCTAATGAGGTAGCAGCTATAGAGGGAAAACATCAGATGGAAGAGAGGGAAATAAAATTTGAAGAGATTAAAGATAAAATACAAGGTAAAAAGAGCAAGTTCAAGCATACACCAAAAGTGGAGAGAAAAGACGCTCCTTATAAAAATGAAGGAGATAGGGTAGAAGGTAAAGATGTAGATTCAACAACATTAATAGGTGAATAATAGGTCAAATACTATCCATCAAATAGGTCTTTCAAGTTGGAAGGTGTTGTAGGTGCCAAGGAGTTCAAAGCCACAAGCAATAATTCTTATTTCAAGTATTTAGTCCATTAGAAGGGTGTAACAAAAGGTGATATCACTTGGGGGTTAGATAATGACCTGATCAAGCTTGAATCTATTGCAACACTGTCCTCAAGGTGGCTTGAGTCTATTTTTCTTGGGGAGTATCTTGTAGGGGCACCCATGGGTTGAAAGGTGCTCAAGCAATAAGATTTGTTGTGATAAGTTTTTATTTTTTATTTTTTATTTTTTCATGTGTAATAATGTCTTTTAAGACCACTTGTTATGTTTTTGGGTCATTTGGGATTACTGGGTGAAAATTCAAGTTAATTTTGCAAAAGCTGATTTTCTATGTAAAAGGGGAAGTTGAATGGTTAGGGAGCTATAAGTTAGTTGGAACCAATTGGTTATGGTTAGGAATGGTTTAAAATTACCTGTGAATGTTGATAAAAAGGTTGATGATGTAAGTTTAAAATTTGAATAACAAAGACTATATTTTTTGTGTTTTTGAGGAAAATTTTCTCCTACAAAACTTTGTATGGAATTATACTTCCTAAAAGAGAAAAAAAATTGATTAGAGATGATGGTGCTTTGAATAGTCATTAATTTTATTTTTTCTCATTTGATTTAATTAGGTTTGGTGAAAGTTAGAGTAGATTTACTAGAAACTACTTGAAACCTTCACTAGGTGACTTTGACAACAAAAAAATGAATTCCTTCCCATTCCACTGATGAATAGGAATCAAACCTGGTGGAATGGATGTACATATGGTTTTATTTGTGTTCTTAATGTGGAAAGAGTAGGGGAGGAAGATTATTTTAGATTTGTTGATGTTGTAGGTCATAAACCATCATGTTTTGGCATGGTTTGGTGAAAGCATCTTTGAAAGTTGTTTGAAATGCTTGGAAGTCTTGGGATAGACCATTCAATAGTTTTTTGAAGTGTCGGTTTGAATATTTGAAGCTTGGAGGTCAAAATCCCTATTGAGATCTAGTGAAATGAGCCTAATTAAGAATTTTTCAAGAATAGTAGCAGATTTTGGAAGGTTTTGATCCAAAGAAAGCCAACCTGTATTTGATATACATCATTAAAGAGGGTAAAAGGTATCCAAAATGACTTTTAGATTGTGGGTTTGAGTTATTCCCTTCAAATTATGTAAAAAATGCCCCTTTTGCTGCCCTATTAGGAAAATAGAAAGTTTGTGAGAGAAGCCCATCAAATTAGAGTTCTATATTTCTAAAGGTTGTCTTTTTGAGTTGGCCTCTAATTATTCCAGTTTGATCTACACCAAGACCTCACGAAGGGCCCATTCACCCTATGGAAAATGGGTCCTCGCTAGGGTTCCTAGAAAATGCTTTATGGGTTCTCTTTTGCAAGGTTTTCACTCTCAAATTATAGATGTTCACTGTCTAAAAGGGATAAATAAAGCATGTAGATAATTTTTCATGATTTGACAACTTTTCTTGCAACTTTGCAACTTTCCTTAATTTTTCTCTTCAATTGATATTCAACCTAAAAACTACAATCACACATCCAAGAGAGAAAAATGTTGTTTATTAGGGAATGTGGATTTGCCCTGGTCAAACCAGATTTTAGTATTTAACCTTGAAATAAAATGAAACACAAAAGAATGAATGATAGATGAACAACAATGTCACAAGTCACCAACCCTTATTTGAACCTTGGATAAATATGCAAACAAGCATGAAGTGGGTTTTGTTGGGTCTCAAAAATGCAGGTTTGAACCATGAGAGGTTACCAAGCTCTCATAATGCTATTGACCAACTAACAAGGACAACTAGTATAGTTGAACATTCTACTCTTAAGGCTTTGGTAAACGTAGGCGGGTGTACTATATGAATGATGCAGATTTTGGATTATGCTTTCTACTTGACCTATCTATCCATGATGGAAATTTGATAGTGGAAAATGTGATCTAAGTTTGGTATAGATTGTATATACAATATTAGGGTAAAATCTAAAATGTTCAGTTAATAGATGTCAAATAAAACAGATAAAAATCAATGATGAAATATGGAAGACCAGTGCATTGTTGGATTAAATGGAGTCAAATGAAAGTCTTAGATGAATCGATTCTATATGGAAAGTTCTCTAATTGCTTGGAATACAAATATGAGTTTATAACTAGTATAAATAGGCAAGAATATGATTGATACACCCTACTTGAGGCAGAATATCAATCCTAAATATTTGATTCTTCTTACTGATCCAATTAACATTCTAAGATTATTGTAATTGACTGAAAGGAGTTTAATTCTTCTTTAAAGAACCTAGTTAATCAAATAACACAGGTACAAAAAATGTGCACTGATAAATTGAACATATGCTTGATATTTGAATTTAAATAATCAAGAAACATCAGTTTGGAGACAATCAAATAACTGCAAAAAATTCAACAAACAACCGGTACTAGTTTGGAGCCACTGAATCAAAATTATTTCATTATATTCCTTAAGGTCTTATACATGCAACATGGTCTTCTCAAATATGAGCATTCTAAAAAAATTATATTTCGTACTATCTCTCTTCTGTCCCTTTTCAATTGGTTTTTTACAAGTATTTATACAATAAAAATTAGTCATGACTCTTCTCTATCTGCTACAATCATTTGAATATTTGTGAACTAGAATTTAAAATATTTAATTAAGTTGCTTACGAAAAATTAAATAATTCTTACTAAAGTCGAGCTTTTAAATTTTCACTTTAATATTTTTCTTGCCTTTACATTTCTCTTTATATTTTATTCACTTTTAATATCTCATCACTTTTATGCCTTTTACCGTAATACCGCAGGCTTCACATTGGCTCCCTATGGTTGTGTGGTGACCATCTTCACATTGAATGTCTCGGTCTCCACCATTGCTTACCGCTCTACCATGGGTTCATTCTTAATTGGCCGCGGTATAGCGGTAGCCGTTCGCTAACCGCCATCCACTGATGTGTTACTACTTACCTTCGTTCTATCGCACTTCCACGGGTTTCAATTTTGTTGTTGGTAGTATGGCGGTGTCTAGCATTCATTGTTATCTCTCCCCATTACCTGTGTTGGCGTGGTTTTCTCATTGCGTCCTTTTGGTACCGCAGTAGCCACTAGTCGTTATCTTCCCTGTTACTGCGGTATGTGGTTTGATCGTGCGCTATACCAAGATATGCTTGTTGCTGACCACTAACCATTTACCGCTATCATCATGGTCATTGTTTTAGCAACAATGGTATAGTGGTAACGAATTGCCTCCAACCACTGTGCTACCATTGTCAATCTAATGACTATCCACAATGTAGCGGTATGAATTAGATAGGTAAAAAAAATTATCTATGAAGTAACAAAAAGAAATATATGCTCTTCTAGCATTTAGGAGGAGCAATAAAATGAAGAATTTTTTATGAAAAGGTAGGAAAAATATAATGGAACTAAATGTGGAGGAAAATGTGAGGCTATATATACAAAAAATAAGGCGGTGAAATAAGGGTAAAAGTCTTTATTAACATTGTAGAGGGTGGTGAATGAAATTTTATGAGAAAATGTTTGAAAGTATTAAGCTCAAAATTGGAAAAATTTGTTAGGATTTTAGTGAAAATTCTTAGTTCTAACAGTGGCTACTGTTGGGGATGAGTGATTGTACAATCACTGCAAGAATCTATAATTCTACTAGGAGAGTAGACCAAGACATGAATGGACAAGAAAAAATGAAGGCAATGGAGAATGGAGGGAATGAAAGAGTGAAGGAGATGGAAAATGGAAAGTGGAGCATGGAGAATGGAAAGGGAAAATGACCCAATCTACTGTTCATGGAAAGAAATATATTCTTTCAAAAAGGGAATTCCTGAGAATGTCCATGTATTGGCAAGCTCAGACCCTTCAAAATTCCTAGCTACTATGCATGGAAAATAATACTTAAAGAAGGTTATTAAGAATTGTCAATGCACTGGTAATCCTTAACCCTCCATTGACCCTCAAGAGAAGATATAGTTTAAGAACTACCCATCTACATGCAACTCCTGCTCCTCCCCAGACATGTTCTGCAAGAAATATCAATCATCACCTCCTTTACTAGTTATCACAAAAGGGCCCAGCCATAAAGCTTCAAACTTGCCATGTTTCCCCTTATCCTTACACCGAGCATTCCACATAAATACCAGATCATTTTCTTCAAATTTTATATCCTTTTCCTTTTTATCAAACAAATAATTCATTTGTGCTTGCAATTTCATATTCTAGTTTTGAGCTATTATTTTCATTTCATGAAGTTATGCAAGTTGCTCCATTCTCTCCTCCATTGATTCTGGAACATCTATATCTTCTTCAAGGATCTAAATTTGTAAACTAGCAAATATTTTTGTAAAGGCATCCTAGCTTGTGTTCCATACATTAATTCATATGGGGATTTTCCAATTGCCTTTTTTACAGTAATCCTGTTTTCCCATACAGCCAATCTTAACTTTGAATCCCAAGATTTTTTATTTTGACCGAGCATTCTCCTTATGATTTTCAAAAGACTCTTGTTGCTAGATTCTTCCTGGCCATTGGCTTGTGGCTAATATGGGGCAGAATAAGAAACATTAATGCCATATGTTCTACAAAAATCTCTTAACTCGTCAGATCTTAAACACATCCCATTATCTGTAATCATTCTCAATGGTGTACCATATCTAGTAATAATGTTATCCATAAAAAAGTTGATTACAACTTTACTTGTTGTTTTCTTGGTTTGGATTGCCTCTACCCATTTGGTGAGGTAATCAATGGCCACTAGTATCCACCTATGTCCTCCACTTGATTTCTCTTGTATCTCCCCAATGAAATCAATCCCCCACTGGTGAAAAGGGGATTCAACCTGCATAGGTCTAAGTGGTAAGGCTCCCTGATATTTCATTTTTCCTAAAAACTTCTAACATGCCTCACACTTTCTTACATATGAAAAAGAATAATTAAAGACCTTTGGCCAATAATAACATGCCCTAAGAATCTTATGTGCGGTTGTCTTTGTAGAATAATTGCCTCCACAAAACCCTTCATGCATTTCTTTTAAAAGATGATCAGCCTGTGACTCATCTAAGCATAACAATAACATCCCATTCCTGTTCTTCTAGAATAAATCACCTTCTATGAATACATATTTAGATGCTTTTAATTTCAAAGTTCTTCTCTAGTTATCACTAAATCCTTCAGGGCACTTCATGTTTCTGAGGTAATACATGATGTTTGTATACCAAGGTGTATGCTTGATACTTGCAATTGCATTTCCTTCATCTTCTACATTGCAAATTTGATTTGCTTCAATATTTTCTTCTGCCATTAGTTTGGCCAAACCCTGTCCTCTTACCAATTTGGTAATCTGAATCTCCATATTGGATTCTTGGATTTTATTAATCCATCTACATCTTTTCCCTATCACCTATGTCTACACCAAGATATCCTTCATAGCTGCATGTGGGACATAAGCAATTAACTCAACACCAAAAAAGGATAAGGTCTGAAATCCTTTACTGCTTTGACCAATGCCTAAGCTTGTTTTTCCATAATATCATACTTCAATTCCGCCCCCTACAAAGACTTGCTGAAATAGGAAACAAGCTGCTCATGGCCTTCATGATTTTTTTGCAACATGACAGCTGCTATGGTGTGAAATGAAGCAAAACAAAATATCTGAAATGGTTTGTTAAAATCAGGGGACTTCAAGATAGGAGCTTCTTTGATAGCTCTTTTTATAGATATGAAGGCATCCATAGCTTTAGCAGTCTAGTCCAAATTTTCTCCTTTTTTCAACATCCTAGATATAGGTTTAACAATTTGAGCAAAATTGGACACAAACCTCCTAACAAAATTAATTTGGCCAAAAAATGATTGGATGGCTTTGACAGTTCTGGGAATATGAATTTTATCTATGGTATCTACCCTTTCAAGATCTATTCTAATCCCATATTTTGACACAATATGCCCCAAAATTTTAACCTCTGTGATAGCAAAATGACATTTTTTAGGATTAAGGCTAATACCATATTCCAAAGCTTTGATGAAGATCTTCTCCGAGTCTCCCACATGATTCTCTGCCGTTTTGGAAGAAGCAGTGAGATCAACTTGATATACCACCATTATAGAATTGATTAAATCTGAAAATGCCACATCCATGGCCCTTTGAAAGGTAGCTCCTACATTTGTGAGACCAAATGGCATTCTTACATAGACATAGGCTCCCCATGGTGTAGTGAATGTTGTCTTATATTGCTCAAATTCTTTGACTTTGACCTAGTTATATCCAGAAAATCCATCCATCATTGACAATAGCTCACATCCTGTTACTTTGTGCAATATTGCCTCCATGTTTGGAAGAGGATAATTATCTTTTAGGGAAGCAACATTCAAATTTCTAAAGTCAACACATAGTCTTATGTCCCCATTTTTCCTCCTGACTGGAATAAAATTTGAAACCCATGTTGAATCCTGAATGGGTTTTATGATACCCCCATCTTTGAGCTTTGCTAGCTCCTCTTGCATCCTAGGTTCCAGAGTTGGGTTGATAGGCCTCTACTTCTATCTGAATGGCTTTGTGTCTGGCTTAAGTGGAATCTCATGCTGAAAAATATCTTCTCTATATGCCTTCAAATCCTCATAAGACAAAGCAAACACATGCTTTTATTTTCTCACTAATGTAATCAACATTCTTCTAATAATTGGGCTTATTTTATTTCCAATATAAACTCTTTTTGGTGGTAATTTAGTTCCCAAATTTATTTCTTCAATATTTTCTTCATTAATAGGTGTCTGCTTTATGAGAGAATGATCACTCCCATCATAAACTCTTTCCAATGCCACAAGCCCTTTGGGAAGATTGTTAGTTTTAAGCTACAAAACTTCCTTCCCAAATATAGTCTGTTTTCCATCCACTTCTTCCACAAAACCATTGAAATCAATCTCCTATGCTTTATACTGGTCTATACAATGAAGAAACTTCAAAAGGTCAGTATCATCATTTAGAACTTTCCAACTATATATATTTTCAGAAACTATTGGTCTTGTTTTGAATTCAACTTGAGACACTCCTACCAAAGTGATATCATCTTTCTTTAAAGCTACATTAGCCAGTGAGTCAACCATCAAATTTTCAGATCTATCTATCCAATCAATTGAAAATGCATCAAACAATTTTATTGTATCCCAGATAACATTTCTATATTGTTTCAGCCTCTTGTTCTTTGTAGCATACTTTGATCTAACTTGTAATACAACTAGCTTGGAATCTCCCAAGACAGACAATAACTTAATCTTATGTTTGACAACCATGTTCAAACTAGTCAACAAAGATTCCTATTCACCCTCATTATTGTACATTCAAAAGCCAAAAAGAACGAATATTTAAATGTTGTACCTCTAGGTGACATGAAAACTACCCCAAATCCATTACCTTCTTGACTGCATGCCCCATCAAAATAAATTTTCCACACACCTTGTTGATTTATAGAAACAAGCTTATCAATTGGGTCAGTATTGACTAATTCTAGCTGAGATAATTCTACTCTGAAACTCCCTAAATCCACATCACAAAAGCCATTAAGTTGTTCTTGAGGAACATATTCAAAAATTTGATTCGTTCTTGGTTCTCTATACAATTTTAATTCTTCACCATAAATTGGTATGATAGCATATGATAAATCAAACTGCACATTACCTCCAATTACAATAGTCCATTGTCTTGACAAAAGCATTCCAAACTGAGGAGGTGCATCAATCATAGTTATGCCAATATTATAGGTTGCCTGTGGGTATATTTCTAATTTTACTTCTATACTTTTCATAATCCCCACAACTCAGATGTGCCTACTATCCATGGCATAACATTTACCACCCTCAATGTCTATCCACATACCAAGTTGTTTCATTACCTCTACTGGCATAATTTTCATAGAAGCTCCTAAAACTATCATGCAATTTCTTACCAATTTACCATTTATGAGTAAGGTAGTAAAAAATGGATCAATCTATGGTGTGTTTATTAACACATTATTTAGGAAAACTTCTGAAATTTTTTTTTCCTCTTTCTTATCAACAACTCCGAGATTCTCCTTTTGTTCAAAGTTCACATTTTGATTCCTTCCACTAGACATTAATTAAATAGAACTTTCCCTATACTCCTTAATTTTCATCAATTCAAGTAATGGGACAAACATTTTTAATAGAGATAAGGCTTGTATGAAATCAAAAGATGTACCTTTAGTTCTGACGAACTTCTTTGGTTTTATCAATTCTCCTTTGTTTTCTTCCTTTTCCCCTTTGCATGTTTGACTTGGGTTTTGTTCATCCTTGGGGATTTCTCTATCTTCTTCTTTAGGAGCACACTTTTGTTATTTTTTGTCAGATTGCTTATCACCTCTCCTCTTTGATATATCATGGGATAATTTTTTATTTTTTAAAAATATTCCTCTTGGGACACGCTCATCCTCGTTTACTTTTTTTTTCCTCAGCCGCTATTTTCTTCTAGATTCTTCCACTGCTGCAATAGTCAATCTTTTAATCTCCTCCTCACTTGGTCTCCCTATACAACATCTATCAGTCTGATGTGATATAGTAGGGGGATCTTTCTCATTTTCACTTTCTTTATAGCCAGAAAAGAGTTGTTCTACCATATGAATATTGTATTTTTGATGATCAACATCATACTCATATCGTCTTTCCTCTAAAGATGAATACCCCTGCTCAGTTGAGTGAAGAGTATGAGAAGTCAAATAGATATTATGATCTTCTTTAGTATCATCCTCTACCATGTCATTTCTTGACACTGACTAAGCTACAACAGAATGCTCTGAAGAGTATGGCAAGTCACACACCAGACACTAAGGACCATTATCAACCATGTACATCTATCTCTTCTTTAGAGGATCGGGTGTCTTTTTATTTCTTGGCCTATTATCCATCACTGGCATTCCATCTCTCCAATTTGTATTATATGGCATGTCATGTAGTCTAGGCCTTTCATTTCTATATGTGTTTTCCTATTTATTTAGCAGAGAATATTAGGGAACCCTTGGATTTTCCCTTTTAGTAATCATCCCTGTAACCTTCCTGTTATTTTTAATAGTGAGTGTTCATCCAAACTTCTGGGACCCCTGTTCCTAAGCTCATATCTTATCTTAGTTACAAAAGACTTTAAATAAATACTCAATGTAGTAGGATAAGCTAATTTGGATCTAGGAGGTATCTTATTATGTAATTTAGAAAACCTTTGATTGAAATCATATGCTAACTCATTTTGATGCTTCTCAATACTCACCAGTTCATGCAAAGCAAATTCTAGTGCATATTGATACCCATATTGCTCAAGGAACCGTTCATAAAACACATGAATAGAATAAATAAAGGTTGTTGGTAAACTATTAAACCAATCTCTAACATCTTCAATCAGTGAAATCATAAACAACCTCATCTAGACATCTTCATATTGCATATCCAAATCTTGCATGAAAGCATTAAAGCTTCTTAAATAGTCTTTAGCTATAATTGCATAACTCCCTATGAATTTTGGGACAAGACTTCTCCAACTATTATCCATAGGATAAGGACATATTTGAAATCCTATCAAATCAAACTGCCTGATCATGGTTGCATATTGTGGGGGAGGATTTTGGTAATGCTGATGCTGGTACAATGGATTTCTATTTGCCACATATTGTTGACCTTGTGCAGGTATATGTTGTTGATAAGGATGTGGTTTAACACCCCTACATTGTGGTGGAACATTTTGATGTCCATGTTAGTTCTTTGGCTGATTTTGGTCGGCCTGTGAGGTATTTGATAGTCTCATATTGTTATTTTTATGAGGAGGCACATATTTGGGTGAGTCATCCATTGGTGTTTTCACTTGAGCCTTTTGCAGCTTCAATTTCTCAAATTCTTCCATTGTCTGGAGCCTTTTCTCATATTCTATTCTTGATCTTTTTGTTTCTTGTCTCATGCGTTCCCACTGTGCATCTTCCTCATTTTGGGTCATAGGTTCATGATTTTCTTTAGATGCTTCTTCATATTCAAGTCCCTCCTCAAAAAGCACTGCTCTTTGATCATACTCAAACTCTCTCCTTTTTTTAGCTTAAAAATCAGCAACGAACTCGTCAATTTTCTCATGGTCTATTCAGTGGAGGCGGTTTCTCATCTCCTCAGGAGTGTGAGGTTCTTTAGACAAATTGGTCTCAATTGGTAGTGCATCATATGAATTATGTGTTTCCATCAGTAGCTTTGATGTTTTGTTTTTAGTTGATGTGCCCAAGTTATTAAACACTTACTTTTTCCATTAGGGCCATCACCATCTCTGTACAAAGATCTTCTTCCCTACATGTTATGAGTAATTATGATAGTCTAAAATCTAGGATGATTTCTTTTTGATCTGTATTTTATTTTATCAGTCTCAATGCACTTGTTCATTTAGAGTTGCCACCCACTTTTCAAAGTGAGAAAAAAGGTTATTATTTCACCTAGCAGAGTCAATTTAAAAAATTCTTATCTATGAATCTCTCTTTAATGACTCTATATGGAAAGGTTTCCTACCACTAGATTTTTTGTTGAGTTAGTTCCCAATAGAGTCGCCAAACTGTTGGATCTCAAAAACACAGGTTTGAACCATGAGAGGTTGCCAAGCTCTCATAATGCTTTTTGTCAACGTACAAGGCCAATTGATGCAATTGAAACTTCTTCTCTTAAGGCTCTGCAAAAACCAAGTGGGTGCACCTATGTGTATATTCCAGATTTAAGATGTATTTCCTGATGCAACAATCTACCCACAATGTTAAATGGAAGTGGATAGACAAAATCACTAAAACTACTCCTACTCCTACTGCACAAATGAAAGGTTTTGAAAAAAAATATTTGTATGATATCTTATCTCTAGGTTGAGGCAGATCAGTGCCTTTTATCCACATGGGCAATAGAGTCAAATTATCAAGAATTGTATGTTTTTCCCTCTCTCTCATAATTCTAGTTGTTTGGCACTATGAAAAATGAAACCTAATAACTAGCACATGACTTCCTTAATTTATGGCTTGCATAAATAGTGCTATAATATTTTCTTATCAGGTTCTACTTACACAATCCAAAAGAAATACTAGATCACTATGACTTGTTTAAGAGAATTGAACTTTGACTTGCAGACACCAATCAACCAAATAACAAAGAGTGAAATTTTCACTATGATAAATCAAACATATGCTTGATACATTGATTTAAATGATTTAAGACTTCAAGTTGGAGATAACCCATATAAGAAATATAAATTATTATATCACAACAACTGAAAAGAGAAAAAGTTTCACCAATTCAAAATGATATGTACATTGATCTGCTTCAAAAAGGCTATGTCATTATTTACATTCCAGCCCCTTCTCGTGAGAAATCTAACTCCTACTCTAATTTCCCACCTTTTCCCTTATCTGAATACATTTTATACAACAATATTTGAAGAGTCATGACCCTATATATACCCATTACAACTATATGTATTTTATTACAAAGATTAAAATATTTAACTATATTGCCTCTCAGCAAATTAAATATTTTTTATAATAGTTCTGCCTTTTATTTTTCACTTTATAGCTTTTATATTTCTCTTGCCTCTATTTACATTATTCCCTATGGCTTTCTTTATCTTATCGCTTTACCGCGGTCAACATGTTGACCAGCCACGGTATTGCAGTGTGACTATCATGGTCTCTTCTTCTCCCAACTGCCTTACCATGGTTTTATTTTACACTATGGTAGTTGCACGTTATTTGAATTTCCATGCTACCTCCTCCTCGCTTTCCTATTACGGCACCATTGCAGTCACTATGTTAAATGCATGCGGTATAGCGGTTGGCATTTCTTGTTATCTTCCCTGTTACTATGGTCTAGATTTTGACCACATGCGGTACCATGGTATGCTTGTTGCTGACCGCTAGCCACTTACCGCTATCACTATGGTCATTGTTTTAGCGGATACGGTGTCGCAATAATCACTACCTGTTTTTCATCTCCCTTCACCATCTACTAACCGCTACCGCGGTCACCACAATCACCTTGATAACGACCATCAGTAGTGTAGTAAGTGCTATACACTGCCTGGATGACTGTTCTTCAACTGTCACTACCATACCACAAGCCCCTTAATGGGAGGCCATAGTAAAGTGATAAAGACATAAAAATGATTGTTAAAGAAGCGGTATAAGATATTAGGTGTATGGGAAATTTTGGAAAGCGTAAAAAATAAATTTTATATGAAAAGGATAGGAAAATGTGAGAGAAAAATGGGGAAATGCTTAGTTTTTCATATGGATTTTTTAGGTTCTATCAGTGGCTCCTATTAGGGATGAGTGATTTTTCAAATCAATGAAAGAATCCAAAATATCTTTGTAAAGCAGACCAAGTAAATGATATGAAAAATGAAAGCCATGGAAGATGAAGGGAATGAAAAGTGAAGGACATGAAAATGGAGCAAATGGAGGGAATGAAAAGAATCCTAAACTACTGTACATGGAAAATAATTTTTTCAACAAGGGAAATTTTGAGATTGTCCATGTATTGGCAAACTTAGATCCTCAAAATTTATTGTGCATGGAAGTAAATTATTAAAGAGGTTTGTTAGGAATCGTCCATGCACTGGCAATTCCTAATCCTCTGTACCTACCATGGTTCCAAAATTTAAAGCATAAAGGATGGCCCCAGGCCACCCAGAAGAAAAACCTGCATTTTCCTCTATCATAGACCTTATTTTGTTTCGAGCTCACTAGAATTTTCTTGAAGCTGTCCATTCCACCTTTCCTCCAACATGCATTTTCATTTAAAAGCCTTCAAAAAGGCATTGTATTTAGCTTGATTCATATTCCTTTCATGACTTTGCATTTCATCATTCTCATTATCACTTGGAAAATATTTATCACCCTCAGCATACCAAGTGTATCCACATTCAACAAAACATTCATAGGGATGTTGCTGAATGATCAAGTAGTTGTACTAGGACCAAGAAATCTGAATGCTTTTCTTGGAAATTAAAATATTCTACCTCATCAACATCTTCTAAAGTATTCAAATCAAAATTACTTTCCATTTCTTTCCTATCACCAGTTGGCACTGACACACACTTTTGATTCATTTAGTCATTCTCATATATACTTGAATCAACAAATACTGGGCACTCATCATCAATTACATGTAAACCAATATCTTCCTTTTGCAAGAAAAAAATATTTAAATCACATACCTCCTTTTGGACACAAACAAACCTTTGATCAGCTTCAAAGAGCTCCTCATCACTATGATAGATGCACGTGGGGTCACATGAATTGTTAATTTCACTATCAAAAAAATGTAGGCTGAAGCCAAAAATTTAGAATCATCTTCATGTGCGTACTTCTAGTATTCAAGAGTTAACAAATCTGAAACTTGCTCACTATTGAGTGAACAATTCTTTGCTTCCATATCTTCTATCATGTCCCTAACCTCTTCTTGATCTTCATAAGGACTGCAACATTCATCTTGTTGTAGATCAAAATCCATAACTTCATCCTTGCAATTTGAGTATTAGATGGATCTCTCATAGATCACACTGTTACAATTTTCTATGCAGGAGATATCTTCTATATCTTGATCCTCCTCATGCAAGATTTCTCCCATGATTTTTTCCTTATCATCAATTGTTCCATGATGGTGTTGGTTTGAGAATGACGGTTCAATTTGTTCATTTTTGCTTGCTTTGTCACCAATATATTCCTTATGAAGTGTATCTTCAAGAACATCTTCATCATTGTAGTGCTCATCCAATATGTATGATTGACCACCCATATTATCACCATCTTCCAAATCTAAAGAATTATCATTGGAAATATCAATTGCACATTTATCCTCCATTGGCTGCATTATTTGATCATTCATGATATCACTATTAGGTTCATTGTTGACAATGTCCATATACCCTGTCTCAAGCATGGAATCAATAAATTCATTCCCTACTTTAAGGGCTTGTTGTTCTACTGACCTTGACCAATAAACTGATTCATGCTTGGCTGCTTTTGATAATTATGTAAGAAATGTGGGTCTTATAGGCCTATGATGAGGAGGTAATTGTATATAAATGTCTACCATCCTATTGTACAAAGAATTCATAGATTCTCCCTTATATCTCCTCATGTTAAAAAAGGCATACATCAGATCAATACCTTTTTCTTGAATTTGAGGATAGTCATCAATAGTACTTTCTTGCGAATAGAGTACACTACCTTTATTACCAATGTTCTTAGTTGTATCATGTGGTGGCTGTGGTGCCCATGATCTCTTAGTATTTGTGTCTCCAATCTCACCGTAGGATGGCCTATTTGGTGATGTATTTGGAACATATTCAAATCCCAATTGTAGCATTCCTTGTTTCAATTGTAGTGTTTTTTGTTTCGAGTATAACATTTGTTGTTCCATTTCTTCCAATTCTTTCATTGTCTGGCGTCTTCTTTATGCTCCTCACATCTTGAAAAAATGTTATTGCTCCACAATATCTATGCATTATTTATCAATGTTAAACAGAGTCGCCACCTACTTTTCCAAAAGTAGGAAAAATGAAAAAGATTGATTTGGTTTGCCCCAGTGGAATCTCAAAAAATGTAAAACTTTGTTGACTCAATAGATGGATAGGCTGAAAATTTTCTGGAATGTTTCCCTAGCAGAGTCACCAATTTGTTGGGTCTCAAAAATGAAGGTTTGAACCAATAGAGGTTACCAAGCTCTCACAACACTATTGGAAAACAAACATGGCCAACTAATATAGTTGAACCTTCTCCTCTTAAGGTTCTACTAAACCTAGGCGGGTCTACCGATATGAATGATGCAGATTTTGGATTATGCTTTCTACTTGACCAATCTATCCACAATGTTAATTTGATAGTGGAAAATGTGATCTAAGTTAGGTATAGATTGTATATACAATATTAAGGTAAAATCTAAAATGTTCAGTTAACAAATGTCAAATAAAATAGATAAAATTGAATGATGAAATATGGAAGACCAATGCCTTGTTGGGTTAAATAGAGTTAAATGAAAGTCTTAGATGAATGGATTCTATCTGGAAAGTTCTCTAATTGTTTGGCATACAAATATGAGTTTATAACTGGTATAAATAGGAAAGAATATGATTGATACACCCTACTTGAGGAAGAATATCAATCCTAACTATCTGATTCTTCTTATTGATCCAATTAAAATTCCAGGATTACTGTAATTGACTGAAAGGAGTTTAATTCTTCTTTAAAGAACCCAATTAATCAAATCAAACAGGTACAAAAAATGTGCATTATTAAATTGAACATATGCTTCATATTTCAATTTAAATAATCTAGTAACATCATTTTCGAGACAATCAAATAACTGACGAAAATTCAACAAACAACCGATCCCAAATTAGAGCCATTGAATCAAAAGTATTTCATTATATTCCTCAAGGTCTTATACATGCCACATGGTGTTTTTAAATATGAAGATTCTGAAAAAATTATATTTCCTACCATCTCTCTTCTGTCCCTTTTCAATTGATTTTTTACAAGTATTTATACAATAAAAATCAGGAGTCATGACTCTTCTCTATCTGCTACAGTCGTTTGAATATTTGTCAGCTAGAATTTAAAATATTTTATTAAGTTTCCTTTTGGAAAATTAAATAATTCTGACTATAGTCGAGCTTTTAAATTTTTACTTTAATATTTTTCCCGCCTTTGCATTTATCTTTATATTTTATTCACTTTTAATATCTCATCATTTTTTATGCCTTTTACTGCAATACCGTAGGCTTCGCATTGGCTCCCTTAGGTTGCACGGTGATCGACCCCACACTGACTATCTCGGTCTCCAAATTTTCTTACTACGCTACCACAGGTTCATTATTAATTGGTAGGGTATAGCGGTAGCCATTCGCTAACTGACATCCACTGATGCCTTACTGCTTACCTTTGTTCTACCATGCTACTGCAGGTTTCACTTTTGTTGTTGGTGGTATGGCAGTATCTATCATTCATTGGTATCTCTCATCGTTACCCACATTACTGCGGTCTGCCTGTTGCCTCCTCTCGGTACGACAGTAGCCACCAGTTGCTATCTTAACTATAACCGTGGTTACCACGGTCTATGGTTTAACCATGCGCGGTACCATGGTACACTTGTTCCTGAAAGCTAGCCATTTACCGCTATCACCGTGGTCATTGTTTTAGCGGCTACACTATAGTGGTAATGGTTTGCCTCCGACCATCGTGCTACCATGGTTAGTCTGATAACTATCAACGGTGTAGTGGTATGAAGTAGATAGGTAAAACATTTGAAATATTAAAGCAACAGAAAGAAATATATGATGTTTTAGCATTTACGAGGAGTAATGAAATGTATATTTTTTGATGAAAAGGTAGGAAAAATATAATGGAATAAAAACCAGAGGAAAATGTGAGACTATATAGACCAAAAATAAGGTGGTGAAATAATGGTAAAATTCTTTATAACCACTGTAGAGGGTGGTGAATGAATTTTTTATGAGAAAATAATTGAAAGTATCAGGCTCAAAATAGGAAAAATCCCTTAGGATTTTAGTGAAAGTTCTCAGTTCTAACAGCTTCAATGTATGTAGATCTTGATCACGAAACCTTAAGTGAAACAAAGCCTTTGATATGCTTGATTGATCTTGAACAATACATGACTATAGGAATCTTGATTTCTGAAATATTCTTCTATAATTCTACCCTTGTGAAAAGGTGAAAATTGTGGTTTGTTTCTTTCACCTCTATGGGTGTACCTAGATGAATGATGCAGATTTTCAATTATGCTTTCTATTTGACCAATCTATCTACAATGGAAATTTGACAGTGGAAAATGTGATCTAAGTTTAGTATAGATTGTATATACAATATTAAAGTAAAATCTAAAATGTTCAGTTCACAAATGTCAAATAAGAAAGATAAAACTCAATGATGAAATATGGAAGACTAGTGCCTTTTTGGGTTAAACGGAGTCAAACGAAAGTCTTAAATGAATGTATTCTATGTGGAAACTTCTTTAATTGTTTGGCATAGAAATATGAGTTTATAACTCATATAAACAGGACAAAATATGATTGATACACCCTACTTGAGGTAGAATATCAATTCTAACTATCTGATTCTTCTTACTGATCCAATTAAAATTCCAAGATTACTATAATTGACTGAAAGGAGTTTAATTCTTCTTTAAAGAACCCAGTTAATCAAATAACACAGGTATAAAATATGTGCACTAATAAATTGAACATATGCTTATATTTCAATTTAAATAATCAAGAAACATCAGTTTGGAGACAATCAAATAACTGCAGAAAATTCAACAAACAAACGATACCAGATTGGAGCCAGTGAGTCAAAAGTATTTCATTACATTCCTCAAGGTCTTATACATGCAACATGGTCTTTTCAAATAGGAACATGCTGAAAAAATTATATTTCCTACTATCTCTCTTATGTCCCTTTTCAATTGATTTTTTACAAGTATTTATACAATAAACATTAGGAGTCACGACTCTTCTCTGTCGACTATAGTCGTTTGAATATTTGACAACAAAAATTTAAAATATTTAATTAAATTTCCTCTCAGAAAATTAAATAATTTCTAGTACAGTCGAGTTTTCAAATTTTAACTTTAATATTTTTCTTGCCTTTACATTTCTCTTTATATTTTATTTGCTTTTAATATCTCATCACTTTTATGCCTTTTACTGCAATACTGTAGGCTTCACATTGGCTCCCTGCGCTTGTGCGGTGACTTGCCACACACTTAATTTCTTGGTCTCCACTGTTGCTTATCGCTTTACCATGGGTTCATTCTTAATTGGCTGTTGTATAGTGGTAGCCATTCGCTAACCACCATCCACTGGTTCCTTACTACTTAACATTGTTGTACCACGGGTTTCACTTTCATTGTTGGTGGTATGGTGGTGTCTATCATTCATTGTTATCTCTCACTGTTACTCGCATTACCACGGTCTGCTCATTTCCTCCTCTTGGTACCATGGTAGCCACCAGACATTATCTTTAGTGTTACCATGGTTACCACGGTCTGTGGTTTGACCAAGCGTGGTACCATGATACGCTCGTTGCTAATAAGTAGCCATTTAACGCTATCATTGTGGTCATTGTTTTAGCAGCTATGGTATACCGGTAATGACTTGCCTCTGACCACCATGCTACCATGGATAGTCTGATGACTATCCGCGGTGTAGCAGTATGAAGTAGATAGGTAAGAAAATTGAAATATTAAAGCAATAGAATGAAAAATATCATGTTTTAGCACTTAGGAGGAGCAATAAAATGAACAATTTTTTATGAAAAGGTAGGAAAAATATTATGGAACTAAATTTGGAGGAAAATGTGAGTCTATATAGACCAAAAATAAGGCTGTGAAATAAGGGTAAAAATATTTCTTAGCACTGTAGAGGGTGGTGAATGAATTTTTTATGATAAAATGTTTGAAAGTATTAGGCTCAAAATTGGAAAAATCCTTTAGGATTTTAGTGAAAATTCTTACTTCTAACAGCTTCAATGAATGTAGATCTTGATCATGAAACCTAAAGCGAAAAAAAGCCTTCGATATGCTGGATTGATCTTGAACAAGACATGACTATAGGAATCTTGATTGCCGAAATAATCTTCTATAATTCTACCCTTGTGAAAAGATGAAAATTGAGGTTTGTTTCTTTCGCCTCTATGGGTGTACCTATATGAACAATGAAGAATTTTTAATATGCTTTCTACTTGACAAGTCTATCCATAGTGGGAATTTGATAGTCGAAAATGTGATCTAAGTTTTCTATAGATTGTATATACAATATGAAGGTAAAATCTAAAATATTCAGTTAATAGATGTGAAATAAAATAGATAAAACTAAATGATGAAACTTGAAGACCAGTGCCCTATTGTGTTAAACAGAGTCAAATGAAAGTCTTATATGAATGGATTCTATTTGGAAATTTCTCTAATTGTTTGGCATATAAATATGAGTTTATAACTCGTATAAATAGGAAAGAATATGATTGATATACCCTACTTGAGGAAAAATATCAATCCTAACTATGTGATTCTTCTTACTGATCTAGTTAACATTCCAAGATTACTGTAAGTGACTGAAAGGAGTTTAAATCTTCTTTAAAGAACCCAATTAATCAAATCACACAGGTATAGAAAATGTGCACTGATAAATTGAACATATGCTTGATAATTCAATTTAAATAGTCAAGAAACATTAGTTTGGAGACAACAAAATAATTGTAGAAAATTCAACAAATAACCGATAATAGATTGGAGCCATTGAATCAAAAGTATTTCATTATATTCCTCAAGGTCTTACACATGCAACATGGTCTTTTCAAATATGAACATTCTGAAAAAATTATATTTCTTAGTATCTCTCTTTTGTCCCTTTTCAATTGTTTTTTTACAAGTATTTATACAATAAAAATCAGGAGTCGTGACTCTTCACTGTCTGCTACAGTCATTTGAATATTTTTCAGCTAGAATTTAAAATATTTAATTAAGTTACATTTCTAAAAATAAAATAATTCTGACTACAGTCAAGCTTTTAAATTTTAACTTTAATATTTTTCCCACCTTTACATTTCTCTTTATATTTTATTCTCTTTTAATATCTCGTCACTTTTATGCCTTTTACCGTAATATTGTGGGCTTGACATTGGTTCCTTGTGATTGCGCCATGACTGACCCCACACTGACTGTCTGGTTCTCAGTCATTGCTTACCGCTCTACCGTGGGTTCATTCGTAATTGGTTGTGGTATAGCGGTAGCCATTCCCTAACTACCATCCATTGACACATTACAACTTACCTCCATTGTACTGCACTACCGCAACTTTCACTTTCATTGTTGGCAGTATGGCGGTGTCTATCACTCATTGTTATCTCTCACTGTTACCCCCATTACTGTGGCCTGCTCATTGGCTCCTCTTAGTACCGTGGTAGCCACAAGTTTTTATCTTCCCTGCTACCATGGTTATCGTGGTCTATGGTTTTACCGCGAGCGATACCACAATACGCTCGTTCCTGACAGCTACCCATTTAACCCTATCACTATGGTCATTGTTTTAGCAGCTACAGTATAGCAATTACAGCTTGCCTCTGACCACCACGCTAACGCGGTCATTCTAATGACTGTCCATAGTGTAGTGGTATGAAGTAGATAGGTAAAAAAATTGAAATATTAAAGAAACGAAAAGAAATATATGATGTTTTAGCATTTACGAGGAGCAATAAAATGAAGATTTTTTTATGAAAAGGTAGGAAAAATATAATGGAACTAAATGTGGAGGAAACTGTGAGTCTATATAGACCAAAAATAAGGTGGTGAAATAAGGGTAAAAATATTTCTTAGCACTATAGAGGGTGGTGAATGAATTTTTTATGAGAAAATAATTGAAAGTATTAGGCTCAAATTAGGAAAAATCCCTTAGGATTTTAGTGAAAATTCTCAGTTCTAATAGCTTCAATGAATGTAGATCTTGATCATGAAACCTAAAGTGAAACAAAGCCTTTGATATGCTTGATTGATCTTGAACAATACATGACTATAGGAATCTTGATTTCCAAAATAATCTTTGTATAAATCTACCCTTCTGAAAAAGTGAAAATTGTGGTTTGTTTCTTTTGCCTATATGGGTGTACCTATATGAATGATGCATATTTTGGACTATTATTTCTACTTGACCAATCTATCCACAATGGGAATTTGATAGTGGAAAATGTGATCTAAGTTTGCTATAGATTTTATATACAATATTAAGGTAAAATCTAAAATGTTAAGTTAACAGATGTCAAATAAAACAGATAAAACTGAATGATGAAATATGGAAGACCAGTGCCTTATTGGGTTAAATCAAGTCTAACGAAAGTCTTAGATGAATGGATTCTATCTAGAAAGTTCTCTAACTGTTTGGCATACAAATATGAGTTTATAACTCGTATAAACAAGAAATAAAATGATTGATACTCCCTACTTAAGGCAATATATCAATCCCAACTATCTGATTCTTCTTACTAATCCAATTAACATTCCAAGATTACTATAATTGATTGAAAGAAGTTTAATTTTTCTTTAAAGAACCCAATTAATCAAATCAAATAGGTACAAAAAATGTGCACTGATAAATTGAACATATGCTTGATATTTCAATTTAAATATTCAAGAAACATCAATTTGGAGACAATCAAATAACTGCAGAAAATTCAACAAACAACCGATACCAAATTGGAGCCTTTGAATCAGAAGTATTTCATTATATTCCTTAAGGTCTTACACATGCAACATGGTCTTTTCAAATATGAACATTCTAAAAAAATTATATTTTCTACTATCTCTCTTTCGGGTATGTGCAAGATCATGATGGGCCAAAAACTGGTGATATGTAAGCCATCTGATGGTCCATGTGGCTCACGACTTTTTTTTTACCCAAAATTGACGAAACGAAAAGGGTTTTTAGAGGAGATTCTTAGGTTTCCACCAATATAAATTATTCTTTACTTTGAATTTAATAAATAATTATTATTCATTTTTTATTAGAATTACGAATAAAGTTTTAATTGATAGGCTGACTGAAAAACATCTATAACTTTCAAATGGTATCACATTTTTTGAATATGAAACATGCGTCACATTATATGTTTTTCATACAATAGGATTAAAAAAGAAAAAAATAAATTTCATGAATTTTTGACCAAGTTAAGGTGGTTAGACAGACGAGCTTTTATATTTTTTAAAAGTTGTAATAAAAAATTCATCATTAATTATTTACTTGGAAAAAAATTATAAAAAAATATGCATCACATAAGGACATGAGTCCTCTACTTATATCTAAAATCTTATAAAAAAATATTATCATTTTATTGTGGTTAGGGTGGTCAGACATACACCTACTTCTTATTTTTACCCTGAAATTTAAATACTACTGTATTGAAATTTCAAATTTTCACCAAATAGATTTTTTTTTTAAATAAAGTTCTAGTAGTTTAGAAACTACATTCAATTTTTTACAAATTCAATTTTTTAATTTTTTTGAAATAATATAGATAACTTATTCAAATTTTTATGTCAAGTTGTCTAACTCTGATTTTTTTTCTTTTTATTGCCACTTAAGAGCTTGTTTTTTTCATGATGATCCTCCACATTCCCTTTTGTCCCTTTTCAATTGATTTTTTACAAGTATTTATACAATAAAAATCAAGAGTTGTGACTCTTCTCTGTCTGCTACAATCGTTTTAATATTTTTTAGCTAGAATTTAAAATAGTTAATTAAGATGCCTTTCAGAAAATAAAATAATTCTGAGTAGAGTAGTGCTTTTAAATTTTCAGTTTAATATTTTTCCCGCCTTTACATTTATCTTTATATTTTATTCCTTTTTAATATCTCATCATTTTTATGCCTTTTACCAGAATACCGCGGGCTTCACATTGGCTCCCTGCGGTTGCATGGTGACCGGCCCACACTAACTATCTGGGTCTCCATCGTTGCTTACCACTCCACCATGGGTTTATTCTTAATTGGTTGTGGTATAGCAGTAGTCATTCGCTATTCGCCATCCACTAAACCCTTACTACATACCTTCGTTCTACCGTGCTACCATGGGTTTCACTTTCATTGTTGGCGGTACGACGGTGTCTATCATTCATTGTTATCTCTCATTGTTACCTGCATTACTGTAGTCTTATCAGTGCCTCCTCTCGGTACCGCAGTAGTCACCAGCCGTTATCTTCCCTATTACCGCAGCTACGGCGGTTTGTTGTTTGACCGTATGCCATACCATGGTAGGCTCATTGCTGATAGCTAGCCATTTAACTCTATCACCATGCTCATTATTTTAGTAGCTACAATATAGCGGTAACAACTTGCCTCTAACCACCACGCTACCGCAATCAGTCTGATGATTATCCATGGTGTAGCGGTATGAAGTAGATTGGTAAAAAAAAATATATATTAAAGCAACAGAAATAAATATATGATTTTTTAGCAATTAGGAGGACCAATAAAATGAAGAATTTTTTATGAAAAGGTAGGAAAAATATAATGGAACTAAATGTGGAGGAAAATGTGAGTCTATATAGACCAGAAATAAGGTGGTGAAATAAGGGTAAAAATCTTTCTTAGCACTATAGAGGGTGGTTAATGGATTTTTTATGAGAAAATGTTTGAAAGTATTAGGCTAAAAATAGGAAAAATCCCTTAGGATTTTAGTGAAAATTCTCAGTTCTAACAGCTTCAATGAATGTAGATCTTGATCATGAAACCTAACGTGAAACAAAGCCTTTGATATGCTTGATTGATCTTGAACAATACATGACTATAGGAATCTTGATTTCCCAAAGAATCTTCTATCATTCTACCCTTGTGAAAAGTTGAAAATTGTGGTTTGTTTCTTTTGCCTCTATGGGTGTACCTATATGAATGATGCAGATTTTGGATTATGCTTTGTACTTGACCAATCTATCCACAATGGGAATTTGAGAGTTGAAAATGTGATCTAAGTTTCGTATGGATTGTATATACAATATTAAGGTAAAATAAAAAATGTTCAGTTAGCAGATGTCAAATAAAATAGATAAAACTAAATGCCTTCTTGGGTTAATTGAAGTCAAATGAATGTCTTAGATGAATTGATTCTATCTAGAAATTTCTTTAATTGTTTGGCATACAAATATGAGTTTATAACTCGTATAAACAAGAAAGAATATGATTGATACACCCTACTTGAGGTAGAATATCAATCCTAACTATCTAATTCTTCTTACTAATCCAATTAAGTTTCCAAGATTACTATAATTGCCTGAAAGGAGTTTAATTCTTCTTTAAAGAACCCAATTAATCAAATGACATAGGTACAGAAAACGCACACTGATAAATTGAACATATGCTTGATATTTTAATTTAAATATTCAAGAAACATCAAGAGTCGTGACTCTTGCCTGTCTGCTACAGTCGTTTGAATATTTGTCTGCCAGAATTTAAAATATTTAATTAAGTTTCCTTTCGAAAAATAAAATAATTCTGATAAAAGTCGAGCTTTTAAATTTTCAATTTAATGTTTTTCCCAACTTTACATTTCTCTTTATATTTTATTCACTTTTAATATCTCATCACTTTTATTCCTTTTACCATAATACCACGGGCTTCACATTGGCTCCCTGCGGTTGCACGGTGAGCGGCCCCACATTGACTGTTTTGGTCTTCATCATTGCTTATTGCTCTACCGGGGGTTCATTCTTAATTGGCCGTAGTATAGAGGTATTCGTTCGCTAACCACCATCCACTGACGCCTTACTACTTACCTCCATTCTACCACGCCATCATGGGTTTCACTTTCATTGATGGTGGTATGATGGTGTCTATCATTCATTGTTATCTCTCACCATTACCCGGGTTACCATGGTTTATTCGTTGCCTCCTCTCGGTACCATGGTAGCCACCAGCCATTATCTTTCCCATTACCACGGTTTTTGGTTTGATAGCATGGGGTACCACAGTATGCTCATTGTTGATCGCTATTTACCGCTACCACCGCGGTTATTGTTCTAGCGGCTACGGTATAGTGCTAACGGCTTGCCTCTGACCATCGTGCTACCATGGTCAATCTGATGACTTTCCGCGGTGTAGCAGTATGAAGTAGATAGGTAAAAAATTTAAAATATTAAAGCAATGGAAAGAGATATATGATGTTTTAGCATTAAGCCGGAGCAATAAAATGAAGATTTTTTTATGAAAAGGTAGGAAAAATATAATGCAACTAAATGTGGAGGAAAATGTGAGTCTATATAGACCAAAAATAAGGTGGTGAAATAAGGGTAAAAATCTTTCTTAGCACTGTAGAGGTGGTGAATGAATTTTTTATGAGAAAATGTTTGAAAATATTAGGCTAAAATAGGAAAAATTCCTTAGGATTTTAGTGAAAAGCCTCAATTCTAACAACTTCAATGAATGTAGATCTTGATCATGAAACCTAAAGTGAAACAAAGCCTTTGATATGCTTGATTGATCTTGAGCAATACATGACTATAAAAATCTTGATTGCCCAAAGAATCTTATTTCATTCTACCGTTGTGAAAAGTTGAAAATTGTGGTTTGTTTCTTTCGCCTCTTTGGGTGTACTTATATGAATGATGCAGATTTTGGATTATGCTTTCTACTTCACCAGTCCATCCAAAATGGGAATTTGATAGTCAAAAATGTGATCTATGTTTCGTATAGATTGTATATACAATATTAAGGTAAAATCTAAAATGTTCAGTTAGCACATGTGAAATAAAATAGATAAAACTGAATGATGAAATATGGAAGAACAGTGCCTTGTTGGGTTAGTCGAAGAAAAATGAATGTCTTAGATGAATGGATTCTATCTGGAAAGTTCTTTAATTCTTTTGCATACAAATATGAGTTTATAACACGCATAAAAAAGAAAGAATATGATTGATACACCCTACTTGATGCAAAATATCAATCCTAACTATCTGATTCTTCTTATTGATCCAATTAACTTTCCATGATTACTATAATTGAATGAAAGGAGTTTAATTCTTCTTTAAAAAACCCAATTAATCAAATCACACAAGTACATAAAATGCACACTAATAAATTGAACATATGCTTGATATTTTAATTTAAATATTCAAGAAACATCAGTTTGGAGACAATCAAATAATTGCAAAAAATTCAAGAAACAACCGATACCATATTGGAGCCACTGAATCAAAAGTATTTCATTATATTCATCAAGGTTTTACACATGCAACATGGTCTTTTCAAATATGAACATTCTGAAAAAATTATATTTCCTACTATCTCTCTTCTGTCCCTTTTCAATTTATTTTTTACAAGTATTTATACTTTAAAAATAAGGAGTCGTGACTCTTGCCTGTGTGCTATAGTCATGTGAAGATTTGTTTGCCAGAGTTTAAAATATTTAATTAAGTTGCCTTTCAGAAAATAAAATAATTCTGAAAAAATTCGAGCTTTTAAATTTTCACTTTAATGTTTTTCTCGCTTTTACATTTCTCTTTATATTTTATTCACTTTTAATATCTCATCACTTTTATTCCTTTTACCGCAATATCGTGGGCTTCACATTGGCTCCCTATGGTTGCACAGTGACCAACCCCACATTGACTATTTTGGTGTCCATCATTGCTTACCACTCTACCACAGGTTCATTCTTAATTGGCCACGGTATAGCGGTAGTCGTTCGCTAATCACCATCCACTGACCCCTTACTACTTACCTCTATTCTACCATGCTATCACGGGTTTCACTTTCATTGTTAGCGGTATGGCAGTGTCTATCATTCATTGTTATCTCTCACCATTACCCAAGTTACCACAGTCTATTTCCTGCCTCCTCTCGGTACCACAGTAGTCACTAGCCGTTATCTTTCCCGTTACCTTGGTTTGTGGTTTGATAGCACGTGGTACCACGGTACACTCGTTGTTGACCGCTAGGGATTTACCGCTATCAATATTGTTATTGTTCTAGTGGCAATGGTATAGCAGTAATGGCTTGCCTCTGACCGTCACACTATTGTGGTCAGTCTCATGACTTTTTGCGGTGTAACGGTATCAAGTAGATAAGTAAAAAAACTGAAATATTAAAGCAACAAAAAGAAATATATCATGTTTTAGCATTTAGGAGGAGTAATAAAATGAAGAATTTTTTATGAAAAGGTAGGAAAAATATAATGGAACTAAATGTGGAGGAAATTGTGAGTCTATATAGACAAAAAATAAGGCAGTGAAATAAGGGTAAAAATATTTCTTAGCATTGTAGAGGGTAGTGAATGATTTTTTTTTAGAAAATGTTTGAAAGTATGAGACTGAAAATAGGAAAAATCCCTTAGGATTTTAGTGAAAATTCTAAGTTGTAAAAACTTCAATGAATGTAGATCTTCAACAAGAAACCTAAAGTGAAACAAAGTCTTTGATATGCTTAATTGATCTTGAACAATACATGACTATAAGAATCTTGATTGCTGAAATAATCTTCTATAATTCTACCCTTGTGAAAAGGTGAAAATTGTGGTTTGTTTCTCTTTCCTCTATGGGTGTACCTATATGAATGATGCAGATTTTGGATTATGCTTTCTACTTGACCAATCTATCCACAATGGGAATTTGACAGTTGAAAATGTGATCTAAGTTTGGTATAGAGTGTATATACAATATTAAGCTAAAATCTAAAATGTTTAGTTAACAGATGTCAAATAAAATAGATAAAACTGAATGATGAAATATGGAAGACCAGTGCCTTGTTGGGTTAAACGGAGTCAAATGAAAGTGGTAGATGAATGGATTCTATCTGGAAAGTTATCTAATTGTTTGGCATACAAATATGAGTTTATAACTCTTATAAACAGGAAAGAATATGATTGATAGACCCTACTTGAGGCAGAATACAATGCTAACTATCCGATTCTTCATACTGATCCAACCAACATTCCAAGATTACTATAATTGACTGAAAGGAGTTTAACTCTTCTTTAAATAACCCAATTAATCAAATCACACAAGTACATAAAATGTGCACTGATAAATTGAACATATGCTTGATATTTCAATTTAAATATTCAAGAAACATGAGTTTGGATAAAATCAAATAACTACAGAAAATTCAACAAACAATCGATACCAAATTGGAGCCACTGAATCAAAAGTATTTCATTATACTCATCAAGGTCTTACACATGCATCATGGTCTTTTCAAATATGAACATTCTAAAAAAATTATATTTCCTACTATCTCTCTTCTGTCCCTTTTCAATTGATTTTTTACAAGTATTTATACAATAAAAATTAGTTGTCATGACTCTTCCTTGTCTGCTATAGTCATTTGAATATTTGTCAGCCATAATTTAAAATATTTAATTAAGTTTCCTTTCGGAAAATAAAATAATTTTTACTACAGTCGAGCTTTTAAATATTTACTTTAATATTTTTCACACCTTCACATTTCTCTTTATATTTTATTCACTTTTAATATCTCATCAATTTTATGCCTTTTACCACAGTACCATGGGCTTCACATTGGCTCCCTACGGTTGCGTGGTGACTAGCCCCACATTGACTATTCTGGTCTCCACCATTGCTTACCGCTCTACTGCCGATTCATTCTTAATTGGCCACGGTATAGCGGTAGCCATTCGCTAACCTCCATCCACTGACGCCATACTGCTTACCTCCATTCTACCGCGCTACCACGGGTTTCACTTTTGTTTTTGGTGGTATGAGGGTGTCTATTATTCATTTTTATCTCTCATCATTACTCGGGTTATCGCAATTTGTTCGTTGCCTCCTCTCGGTACTACTATAGCCACCAACTATTATCTTTCATGTTACCATGGTTATCATGGTTTGTGGTTTGACAGCGTGCAGTACCGTGGGATGCTCATTGTTGATTGCTAGCCGTTTACCGCTATCACCGCGCACATTGTTCTAGCAACTAAGATATAGTGGTAACGACTTGTCTCTGACCATTGCGCTACCATGTTCAGTTTGATGACTATCAGTGGTTTAGCGGAATTAAGTAGATAGGTAAAAAAATTGAAATATTAAAGCAACGAAAAGAAATATATGATGTTTTAGCATTTTGGAGGAGCAATAAAATGAAGAACTTTTTCTAAAAAGGTAGGAAAAATATAATGGAATTAAATGTGGAGTAAAATGTGAGTCTATATGGACCAAAAATAAGGCGGTGAAATAAGGGTACAAATGTTTCTTAGCACTGTAGAGGATGGTGAGTCAATTTTTTATGAGAAAATGTTTCAAAGTATGAGACTCAAAATAGGAAAAATCCCTTAGGATTTTAGTGAAAATTCTAGGTTCTAACAACTTGAATGAATGTAGATCTTGATCACAAAAACTAAAGTGAAACAAAGCCTTTGATAGGCTTGATTGATCTTGAACAATACATGACTATAAGAATCTTGATTGCTGAAATAATCTTCTATAATTCTACCCTTGTGAAAAGGTGAAAATTGTGGTTTGTTTCTTTCGCCTCTATGGGTGTACCTATATGAATGGTGCAGATTTTGGACTATTCTTTCTACTTGAACAATCTATCCGCAATGGAAATTTTATAGTTGAAAATTTGTGATCTAAGTTTTGTATAGATTATATATACAATATTAAGGTAAAATCTAAAATGTTCAGTTACTGGATGTCAAATAAAATAGATAAAACTGAATAATGAAATATGGAAGACCAGTGCCTTGTTAGTTAAAATGGAGACAAATGAAAGTCTTAGATGAATGGATTATGTCTAGAAATTTCTATAATTGTTTGGCATACAATTATGATTTTATAACTCTTATGAATAGGAAAGAATATGATTGATACACCCTACTTGAGGCAGAATATTAATTCTAACTATCTGATTATTCTTCGTGATCCAATTAACATTTCAAGATTACTGTAATTGACTAAAAGGAGTTTAATTCTTCTTTAAAGAACCCAATTAATCAAATCACACAAGTACAAAAAATGTGCACTGATAAATTGAACATATGTTTTATATTACAATTGAAATAATCAAGAAACATCAGTTTGGAGACAATCAAATAACTGGAGAAAATTCAACAAACAACCGATACTAGATTGGAGCCACTGAATCAAAAGTATTTCATTATATTCCTCAAGGTCATATACATGGAACATGGTCTTTTCAAATATGAACATTCTGAAAAAATTATATTTCCTACTATGTCTCTTTTGTCCCTTTTCAATTGATTTTTCACAAGTATTTATACAAGAAAAATCAGGAGTCGTGACTCTTCTCTATTTGCTACAGTCGTCTGAATATTTGTCAACCTTAATTTAAAATATTTAATTAAGTTGCCTTTCAGAAAATAAAATAATTCTGACTACAGGCAAGCTTTTAAATTTTCACTTTAATATTTTTCGCGCCTTTACATTTTTATATTTTATTTGCTTTTAATATCTCATCACTTTTATGCCTTTTACCACAATACCAAAGGCTTCACATTGGCTCCCTGCAGTTGCACGATGTCCAACCCCACAGTGACTTTCTCGATTTCGATAGTTTCTGACCACTCTATCGCGGGTTCATTCTTAATTGGCCGCAGTATAGCACTAGCCTTTCGCTAACCGCCATCCACTGATGCCTTATTGCTTACCTTCGTTCTACCGCACTACCACAGGTTTAACTTTAATTGTTGGTGGTATGGTGGTGTTTATCATTCATTTTTTTCTCTCACCATTACCTGCATTACCGCAGTCTACTAGTTGCCTCCTCTCGATATCACGGTAGCCACTAGCCATTATCTTCATTAATACCGCAGCTACCGCGGTATATGGTTTGACCACCCGCAGTAGCACGGTATGCTCATTGCTAACCGCTAGCCATTTACTGCTCTCACTACAACCATTGTTTTAGCTGCTACGGTATAGCGGTAATGGCTTGCCTTCGACCACCGTGCTACCATGGTCAATCTGATGACTATTCGTGGTGTAGCGGTATGAAGTAGATAGGTAAAAAAATTGAAATATTAAAGCAACAAAAAGAAATATATGATGTTTTAGAATTTAGGAGGATCAATAAAATGAAGATTTTTTTATGAAAAGGTAGGAAAAATATAATGGAACTAAATGTGGAGGAAAATGTAAGTCTATATAGACCAAAAATAAGCTAGTTAAATAAGGGTAAAAATATTTCTTAGCACTGTAGAGGGTGGTGAATGAATTTTTTATGAGAAAATATTTGAAAGTATTAGGCTCAAAACAAGAAAAATCCCTTAGGCTTTTACTAGAAATTCTTAGTTTTAATAGCTTTAATGAATGTAGATCTTGATCATGAAACTTAAAGTGAAATAGAGCCTTTGATATGCTTGATTGATCTTGAACAATACATGACTATAGGAATCTTGATTTCTGAAAGAATCTTCTATAATTCTACCCTTGTGAAAAGGTGAAAATTGTGGTTTGTTTCTTTTGCCTCTATGGTTTGGGACCTGGAAGGAGAGAGACCAATTTTCTTTCTATTTTCAGTAAAGAACAAGCCCTAGAGATTTCAATACAAAGGATATTGAAATCTGACAAAGAGAATGTTCTAGGGGATTAATAATGTCAAATGAGGGGTTCCCCACCAAGTGTAAACTTAGAAAATAAAATGTTGGAAAAACAGATTGTGGTGTGCAAAATGACATAGAAAGATGAACAAAATATAATAAAAAAATATGAGATTGAAAGTGTGTACCTAGAAGACTAGAGAAGGTAGAATGGAGGTTTGGATCACTAAATAATCTATTGGTTATGTTGACCAAGACTCATTCATCAAGCTGGGTGAATCAATCCAATTTTTTGGAAAATGTCTAGGAAAAAGTTTCAGCCAAAAGGATATCCAAATCTATAAAAACCATTGTTAGGCCTATGTAGTGGGACTCATTCAACTTTTTGGTTTTTAGGAGTTCTAAACTAGATTTTGTGTCTCTTAGTTTTTTCTACTCTTTTTTATTGGTTTTCGGATATGAATCTATTAAATACCACCTATGAGTCTGTAAAATACCACCTATAGGTTGTCTCCAAGATTCTCCTAGGTTGAATGTAAACTTTGACAACTTTTCTCCCTGAAAAATCTGTAATCTAGACCTACAAATCACACACAAGAAGACGGGAAAATGTTTTGGGGGTTAGAGAATAGGGGTTTGCATTTCTCAAACCCCTTGCTGGTAATTAAACCTTGGAATGAAATAAAATGTAAAGGGGGAATGATGATTGAATAAATTGTAATGTTGCAAGTGACCAAACCCTAGCAATTAAGTGTTCCAATTATACTCTAAATTTTTACAATGGATTTGGTTTTTAATTCTTGCTTGATGTTTGTAGATCATGAATTTAATGCTTGCTTGAATCATGAAATCTACATAACAATTGTTTGCACAATAAAAAACATGAATAATGCAATCCTTGAAATTATGATTGATGCTTGAATAATGCTCTTGAATGATTGATAATATTCCCTTGAATCCCTTGAATTCTCTTGCTCAAATTCTCTTGTCAACTCAATTTTCTAAGGATTTTCTCACAAAAGTCTTAATTGAAAATGACTGAAAGAACCTTGTATTTATACTCAATTATGAAAGAATTCCTTAAATTACAACACTACAAGCCAGCATCAAATATTCCCGAGAATAAAATCCCAGCAAAAATTTGATTTAAAATTTGAATTTTGGTAACACGAGACTCATTCGCCCAAGGTGGAAAATGAGTCCCATCACACATAATGTATGGGACCCAAAATAAAAAACTGTGTACAAATGTGTGGAAATTGCATCAGGGCTAAAAAGACTTAGGCGAGACTCATTCACCCAAGGTGGTGAATGAGTCCTAGACACAAAATCTAGGCCACACAAGCTAGGAACACTTGAATTATGATTGGCAACTTATTGGTGTTGTGATTATCCTTGAAAATATGTAATAAATGGGCCTTGTAGATGCAAAGCCAATTAAAGCATGATAAATCCTAATTATTAATGACAATCCTATGAGAATGTGAAAGTGTGTTACAACACTTTCCAAAACAACAAATAAGGAAAGATTAAGATTAATTATGGTTGAAAGAATGTTTATTATGCTTAGGGTAAGTGCAAGAAGTTGAGTCCACGAAACGTGGAAGTTTTTGCCTTAGCTAAAAAAATGAATCGGCATTGCAAAAACGGGATCCCGTTTTTGCATAAATGGGATCCTGAGCCTAAAATAAAAAAACGGGATCTTGTTTTAAAAAAAATGGGATCTCGTTTAAAACAGGATCCCGTTTTTAAAAAATAAGGATCTCGTTTAAAATGGGATCCCGTATTTTAAAAATTTCCATTTTGGAATATTTTGAAACGGGATCCCGTTTTGGAAATTTTCCAAAAATGGAATTTTCCATTTCTAGCAACTTTTCAAAATGGGATCCCGTTTTGAAAACTTTCTAAAAATGGAATTTTTTCCATTTTTGGTGCCAATTTGTAAACAGGATCGTGTTTTCTAAAAGCATAAAAAATGGATTTTTAATAAATTTTCAAAATTTCAAATTGGTTTTGCTTTGTGGCTGAGTTTTAGCCTCGAATTTTGGTTCGGGAAAAGCATTGGGAGTCCAAACCTAGGCCTTCAACCTGGTTTGACCTGCAAGTTGAAAGTTCTAACAATGTCAGAGAAAAATATTGAGTTTGGACATATGGCTGACGACTTTTTTTGTAGAATTTTTTGACGAAATTAAAATTCATTTTAGATGAGACATTGTAGATTCCAAATATGTAATTTTTTTTACAACTAGATTATTTTTTCTATTTTTTAATTAATTTATGATGAAATTGGTCCATAAACTTTAAATATTAGAGTTTTTTACTATTGTAATAACTTTTGATCAACATAACATTTGGCCGAACGGATTGCACAAGGGCAAACTTTAGACAATTTTTTTCAATTTAAAAAAAGAAATTTGAAAAAAATGATAACTTTAGGTCATCTTATGCGTGTCGTACACGACAATTTTTCTAAATGACAAATATGCCTGATAAAAATTAACAAAAAAAAAAAATTCAATAAAAAATTACAAAAAATATCCAGGGCAAGTTTCAACGAGTCAAAAATCTTTTCCCAAAAGGATTTAGAAAAATATGATAATTTAAGTCAAAATATGGATGTCGTACACGTGCATGGTATGGTAAAAAAAAATGACTTTTAAATAGTGTCTTTTACAAATGCCTATTGAAAATCAATTTGTACAATCTGGGTATTGAAATAAATTACATATTTAGAAACTAGACTCCGAGTACTAAATTTTATGATCAGTGACTTTTTCGAAGATTCCATCTCTAAGTGCTTCAAATTTTAAGGTCAAAGTGTCAAATTTTGAAAATTAGGGAAAACACTTCCACTGTTTGGCCAAAAAGTGGACTCAACTTCTTGCCAGCACCCCTTAGTTAATTGATAAAGCCTTAAAAAAATGTAAAAGTGTGTTACAACAGTTTACAACACCTTTGCAAGATACCATTTAAACCCATTAGTTCACAAGGGCCTAAAACCTAATGTGAATGTGTTATCCACATTACAACACTAAATCAAAACAATATTGAGCCAAAATTCCCAAGGATGACCCAAACGAGTGGGAAAATTTCAAAGGACCATTTTTTGACACTACACCTTCAATGCCTTATAAAATAATCTTGAACACTCTTAACCTCATAGACTTGCTATTAGGACTTCTTGTTGGGTGAAACTAAGTGAAATAGCCTTGTATTTATACATATCTTAAAATTAGTTCTTAAAATTTAAATATCACAAAATGAAATTGAATTATTTATTTGAAATAATTAAAATACTACCAAAATCATATTTATAAGAGGATTACTAGTTCTAAGTGAGAACCCATTCGCCATAGGGTGAATGGGTACTAGTCCACTTACCTAGGACACACATCAGACAATGTTAACCATTATGTGAAATTCGGATCTTATAACTAAGTGAAGATCCATTAACCCTATAGAAAATGGATCCTAGATAACCTACCCAAGACACACATCTTCCAAAGTTAAGAGTAGTGAAATGGTATTTATGATTTTCGGGTTTTATCGCTTGGAATTTTTATTTAATTGGGCTTGGATTTGAATTAAAGGGGGCAATTAAGGAAAATTAACCTCAATCAATTATTAAAGTTGTAGATTAGTGTGAAAGTGTAAAGACACACCTTAGAGAACAATATATAAGGCACAATTAAGTCCATTTAAACTAAAAGGGATCTAAACCTAATATGAAAAACATATTACAACTCTAAATCAAGGCAAAATTAATGTCATTTTATTATTAATTATTCCCAAAATAGGTTTGAAAAGGGAGTACTTTTTCCTACACTACATTTTTCCACCACTTTAGTGAGAGTATGACCCCATGTCAAACTCACACTAACGTAGACATTCAAGGAACTTAAATATGCAGCAATGACAAATATACACAATCATAAAAAAATAAAGATCAAGAAGATCAAGCCTACACTATCCTTGAGCATAATATGTGGAAAACATCTAAGCTACCTATCTGTGCTCACTCTAAGTTAGTGGAACTTCAAGATGTCCAATAGGCAAGACTTCCAATAGTGTGGAAAATTTGAGGATCATATAAGGCTTCCATATCATATCAAAGCTATTTTCTTGACAACTTCAATAAGGCACCACAATGCTAGGCAAGGCTCCACATGCAAACAAGATGTGCTATGTTAGGTGACCTTGAATTTAGGTTTTCAATTTTAATAGTACTTAACAAGGTACATTATCAAAAACACCTATAAAAATGGGGAAGGTTACATAGGCAAGCAAAGTGTGTTAAGCTTGGTGGCATTTATTAGGGATGCATTCAAGCTTCACAAGGTTAGCAAGTTCCATTAAGGCACACTTATGAAAATTATATATATATGTATATTTAATTTTTTTCAAGGGGATTTTTTTTTATTCGTAAAAGTTCTTCTTCTTACGGAACATCATGCTTAATGTCTCCAAGAGAGGAAAAATTATGAGTAAAAGATTCAAAAATTATGGAATGCAGTGCATTGCATCACCACTAAGGGGAAAGTGTTACACTAATAAATATCACACTCTTGGAGGAAATCAAACCCAATTCCACCACTAAGAAAATGACACATCACAATAAGAATGAAAATTCCACCATAAAACATGAGATGATGTCAAAAGATATTTATGATGTATTCCCCCATTTTAAAGTGGTTGCTAACACCATTATTGTGAGAAATTTATTTCAAGTATCCAATATTTTCCTCCTAAGACATGAGAGCATCCTCACAAAGGCCAATTCCAAATCATATGTTTCTTAAATGAGTCTACATCATGAAAAAGGAGGGAGGGGTTGCCCCCAGAAAGACATAATGGATCTATGGATTCAGGGTCAGTATATCTTTTCTACAATGTTGTTATAAAGCTGGGAAACACCATCATTCCCCAAATACTCAAAGAATTTGAAGAATGACACGTAAATAATTAAAAAAAAGAAAAGAAAAATACTCTTTGGTCAACATGGAAGAGACCTAAATGTTTCGATGCATTGCATCATCTCTAAAATTAAAACATAAAACAAATAAAAAAAAAAGGTAATATGTTTACGACATAGAGAAGAATGTAGGTACATAGAGAGGAATGCACATGAAGACCGAGAGATACATAAAAAAAATAGTATAGGGGATCATATTACATACATGCAATCACATAAAGAAACATTGAAAAGAAAACAAAGAAAAAGACTAGTAAGGCACATGTGAGTCAACCTATAATAGGTCCATTTGTAGCCACCTCTTGATTGATGTATGCGAAAGGTGGATAACAAGCCCTAGGGACAATGACAAGTGAAAACTAGGGTAAGCATCAAGTTCAACAACCTTATCATCATTTAAGTTAATGGAAGAAGAGAGAAATGAAATTAACTCATTATGCACTTGTGTATCAACCTTTGCAATATCAATGTCATCATCTAAATTTATCGCAACAAGAGGTCAAATGATAATGTCCATAGAAGTTTGTTCATGTTTGCATTGTGGTGAGGGCGAAGAGATAGCATGTCTTGCAGGACATAAGTTATGATTTTGATTTTCTATGTTGTTATTTTCTTATTTATTTTATAATATATGAGCGCTAGTACAACATATATATGTACACTCTCTAGCATTTTGATTTTTTTTCAATCTATTCTCAATTTGTAATTGTGTGGGAGTGGTTTTTTCAACCATAGGTTTCTTTCCTTCACTTAGGGGAGGAACAAAAGGAACCATGGGAGGTTGTTCAACCACCTTCTCTTTGGATTTGTAAATATTTTTTATTTTAGGAGGCACAGTGGCATTTCTTTGATTACCTTGTGGTCTCTTAGAGGAAATGGTAGGAAGATGTTCTATACATTTCTTCCTCTAACTTCACATGAAACTGGTCTGATGAAGGGATGATGGTGAATGATACATTTAATGTTTCATGTCCAAATTTTAGATGGAGATTTGTCAAGCCCATCGTAGGGAAAGAAAAACCATTATTTGTTTTGATCCATCCTTTTTGTTTGTCATATGTATCTTGATAAAGCTCATGCACAAATAGCAATTCTTCAATAATCAGATTCTCTAGACAAACAAGATCAATTAATACCATATTAGTAGTCTTGTCATTTATTCTTTTGGCTATGTAAAGAGGACCATCAGGTGTATGTTTGATTATGTCATATTGTAAAAAACAAATATCACGGGGTAATTTGGTTTGTCCCTTACGATGTTTAGTTTCAATAAATGAAACAATTTTAATCAGCTCTTCTTCATTATCATCTTTTGTGTTTTCATCAAAGTCAGTGCAGGATCGTGGGGGTCAAAATTAGGCCCTTACGTGGCAATGAAAATTTAGAAAAATAGAGTTAGGAAATTTGACACAAAATTTTGAATAAGTTATTATCATAATTTAAAAAATATTTCAGAAAAAAATTTGTAGCGACTTGAATTTAGTTTCTAAGATACTATTCCTTTGTGAAATTTAAAAATTATCTATTTGGTGGAAATTTGAAATTTCAATACTATAGTACTAAATTTTCAGGAAAAAATATAAAGCAACTGTATGTCTGATGAACCTAAGTGCAAGTAAAAAATAATATATTTATTTGAAACTTTCAATATAAGTACAGGACACATTCCCCGATGTGCCACAATTTTTTGGTAATTTTTTTGCATGTAAATAATTAGTTATGATTTTTTTTTAATTTTTTTTTAAACTATTAAAACTTGTTTGTCTGACCACCATAACTTGGTCAAAAATTATGAAATTCATTTTTTCATCCTATAATATGGGAAGCATAGAATGTGCTACATCTTTTGGATTCAAAAAATGTGAATTCATTTAAGAATTATAGATGTTTTTCAATAAACCTATCAATCAGTACTTTAGTTAGAATGTACATATAAAATAAATAAAAATTATCTATTTAATTCCAAATAAGACATATATTATTATTTTGGAAAGCTAAAATTTTTCTCAATAAACCCTTTTTGTTTCATCAAAATTGGATTACAAAAGGTCATCAACCACTTTTTTCTCATATCACCACTTTTTGGACCCCTATGATCCTACACTCACACATCATTCGTGTCAACATTCATTAAATAATTCTTTATTTTACTAGATTTGATAAATTAAATAGTGTGTCTTGCTATAGGATTTGTAAAGATCTGTAAGTTTTGATTAGGAAGAGCTACAAACTTAGTATTTTAAACATTCACACCTCCAATTTGAAGATGGTTAGAATCAATGAGGTCTTGCACAAGTTGTTTGACATTTACAATATTTTGTATCATGCCCATTTTGTTGGTGGTAATGGTAATAAGCATTTGATCTATATTTTGATGGTAATGGTTTATTCGGATCAAGATCTCTAACATGAGGTAAGGAAATTATATTCTTGTTCATGAGATGCAACATGATATTATGAAGGTTATTGAGTAGAGGGGTAAATTTTCTATTCCTATCCCCAAAGGAAAAAATGATTTTTTATCTTTATAGCAGCCACCTGGTTATCATCTTGTTGATTTTTTTTGGGGGAATTAAGTTGTAAAAATCCCCTCTTATGTTTCTTGTAAGGTTGGTAACTATTTTGATGTGTGGATTCAAATATTCAAGGACGATTAGGGGTATTTTTCAAATCATGATCATAAGAATTTTTTTGATAATCATGAAAGGATGTACATAATTGTATGAAGGATGATAATTTCAACATCTCTGTTAGAGTAATAAATTATTACACTTAATTAATTATATCATACTAGTTAATTAATTAAGCCACTTATTCATTTAGTTGCTTAAGCTAAACTTAGGCACATTAATAATTGATTAATTATTAAGTGTGCACACTAGGGTTTCATTTAGGGTTTCTTGATCTCCTTCATAAGGATTGATCTCTTTGTAATAATTGATATTCTCAATAATTCATTTTTACTTTGAGGTTTACAGAACATCTTCTTTGGTTCTGCATGTCTTTTGCATGCAATCACCTATCACATGCAAAAGACATGCAAAACCAAAGAAGATGTTTTGTAAACCTCAAAGTAAAAATGAATTATTGAGAATCTCAATTATTACTTGAGAGATCAATCCTTATGAAGGAGATCAAGAAACCCTAAAATGGAAACCCTAAATGAAACCCTAGAGTGGACACTTACGATTTGACAAGCATTTCTAGGGTTTTGGGGCGCTGTGAATGCAATGGCAACGTCCGTTTGAGCCCAAAGTGTCCCAAAAAATTGGCTACCCCTAGATCTTGTAAAAAAGATTCTTGTGGAAACCCTTGCACTTGAAACTCACTGAGAGGCCATACCTCCATATCACGAACAGGCAGCGGCAGGTCTGGAGCTCTAATACCATGCACATTTTTTTGTATCTGTCCCAAGTTTATTGTTAATCTAGATTTGGCTCGATGGGTGTTTTGAAGATTACTTGGATGTTTTGGTAGTTGGGAGAGTGCAACTTGCATCTTTGCAATTTGTTTTTATTAATACATCATTCATATCATCTACTGTTGCTTTATGGATTCCAGGGTTGTTCTAGTTTGGAGATTTGAAGTGTTCCATGGCATCAGGTTTGTTGTTGCATCATTATGATTTTGATATGGTTTTTTGTAGACAGAAGTATCTTTCCTTACTTTCTAGATTGGGTTCCAGTGTTACTCTACAGTGTTCTTCTAGTGCTTCTTTGCAGTAGTTATCTCATTGTAGGGGGGTTTTGTCCCACTAGGTTTTCCTCCTCTACCTCATTCTTGCATTTGTAAATGGGTACCTGATCAGGCCTAGTTTTCGAGACCCATCCTTGATTGCATGCATCTTCTTCTACTATTTTATCTTCTTCCTAAGTTCATCTTAAGGGGGGGTGTTAGAGTAATAAGTTATTACACTAAATTAATTATATCATATTGGTTAATTAATTAAGTCACTTATTCCTTTACTTTCTTAAGCTAAACTTAGGCACATTAATAATTGATTAATTATTAAGTGTGCACACTAGGGTTTCATTTAGGGTTTCCCTTTTAGGGTTTCTTGATCTCCTTCATAAGGATTGATTTGTTTGTAATAATTGAGATTCTCAATAATGCATTTTTACTTTGAGGTTTACAGAACATCTTCTTTGGTTCTGCATGTCTTTTGCATGTGACAGGTGATCTTGGTTTCTAACAATGTCAAGTTTCATTTGTATTTTATTTTGTAAATTGACAATAAACATTCAGTAAAGGTCAAGATCAAGAATCTTAATGTTTATTTGTTAATAAAAAAATTGATATCATGCTATGAAATTAATAAATTTTTCATCATCCTATTGTTTACATGTCATTAAATCAGTTAGGGTCATCTTGGGACCCATGTACATGTAGAATTTGTTGTAAAATGCATCAATAATCTTATTAAATGAGCCAATCAAATTGTTCGATAAGGATAAAAACTACTCTAAAGTAGTATCTTTCAAGGATCTAGGGAAGAGCTTAGCCAAAATCTTATCTTCTAAGATGAAATCACTACATAAGGTTGTGTAAGCGGAAACATGGCTAATAGGATCCTTCTTCCCACCATATTTCTTTAATCTAGGAGCTTCTATACTTTGTGACATTTGTGTTCTCAATATCTGCAGGAATAACAAGTTGGTTTTGATGTATTTTGAAGGTTGTCCATTATTTTTTTGATTTACGGTAGTGATTTTTTGTTGAAGGGATACCATGTTTTGAAAAAGTGTTTTAATGATGGGATTACTTTTGGTATTGTAAGACATATGAGAATAAGGTGGAGTGGTGTATGTATGTGAAGGGAAAGTGGATTCTATATTTTTGAGGGAGGATGGTTGAGGAGATATAGTATTTGAATGCAAAAATCTAGAAGGATTCCCTATGGAAATACCTAAGGAATTGTTGACATTGCTAGAAACTTGAATGGTTGTGGTAACTTGAGTACTAGTGCATGAAGGAATGTAAATTAGTATTGTAGAAGGAAGAATTGAAGTTCCGTCTTGGCTTTGAGTATTCCCCAAAGCATGAGTAAAATTAGTCATTATATGTAGATCGTATTATATGTAGGTGATGATGTCATGGGAAATGAGGTATGCATGTTACGATCCATAGGGGGTTGATTATCAACATTATTAGAAAGCGAGTTAGAAAACCAAAGATCCATGGTGAATGGTGTATCATGAAATGACATGAGTCTTAAACTGTATCTCACAATAGTATTCCTAATAGGACACTAAGTTGTAAAGCTTGTACAAGTTTCACAATTTTAGTGTGAACACCCAAAATGGAAATTAGGGTAAGATGCAATGCAATGACCTAGAATGCAAGATGTGAATGCAATTTTTAGATTCTAAAGAAGGTAAAATTATGATAAAAGTATGCAAAAACCTAAAAATTAAGTCTTGTAAATGTAATTTTGAAATGACACAATGCACTAAACTTATCAAATTAAGCTAGATATGATGAAATTGATGGAACAATTTTTTTGCAAATAGAAACAACATATGAAAGCAATAAATAGAAATATAGAAATGAATATTTTAATGACAAGAAAATAAGAATGTGACCTAATTATGTGTGTAAAATATCTGTAAGTGAAATAAATAAAAACACACCTTAATGCAACATTATTAGAGAATTCAAACAACAGATTTAGTCTAATTGAAATATAATCAAATCTCCAAAATCTATCCATTGCTCTCTAACTCGAAGGATTTATTAAATCAAAGCGGCTCTCAGATTGTGTGCACTTTGATTATTAAAATGACAACCTTGAGAATGAGAATGGTGATCTAAATGATGTGATATGATAAGATGATTGATAATGAATGTTGTGACTATGATATGATATGAAATGATAAAATCAGATGCAACTAACATGATATGTTGTGACATGATTATAATCTAATATGATTTCTAGGATGATTCTATTTGATAATTTCTTGATGTTGTATGCTAAATGCCCCAATATTATTCCTGCAAAGTAAAATTGCATAAAAGTGGGATCCATTTCCTATAGGAAGAGGTTGCTTTTGTAGATTTTCAAAGACAATTCTTGATGTGTGGGCATGCAATGGTTCATATTTGATCTAGATAAATCAATGGTAGAAGATGAATAAATTGGTGAGGAAGAAGAAAAAATGCTTTCCCTGAGTAAAACATTGTGGAAAATGATTAGGAATAAATTGTGGATCCATGAAGCCAACTATTTACAACTCTAAAACCTTGTTTGGAAAAATAAAGTAAAATTGAATGCAAGTAAAAGATTTCAACTTTATTGGGAGAAAATATGTAAACATGTGATTAATTGAAAAAGAAAAATTGAATACAACCTTAAGCTTTCAACTTTGTTGAGAGAAAATTTGAAGACCTGTGCTTCATTGAATATTTGATTTATTCAATTTTGGAGGGAAGATATATTATTAAATAAAACATTTTGAAATTTATTTATTTAATAAAAGGGAGATGATATTTAAACAAGCTATGTAATTTTAGTTTATTTAATTAAGATAGAACAAATATAGAATGTGAACTATATAAATAATTATTTTTATTTATTTATAAGTAGATGAATTAAAGGTTTATTAATTAGGTAATTATATTCAATTAATCAGATTTATGTATACCATTTTTAGGTGTATACATTTCACACCTCTTTGAAGTGATGTGTTTATATAATGCTTTAAAGAATCAATTTTGTTGCTAGTGTTGAGAAAAAATTCATGCAATGCCCGAGATGCTTATTTTGGGTGATAACAGATGTATGCCCCCTCGAGAGATAAATTGTTGAATATTTGAATTTTATTTTATTTTATTTTTAATTTTCAATTTTCTTATGAGGTAAAAGTATAAAGTTGTGTCACACTTTTAAAAAGGAAATGGCCAACACTGGTCTAACTTTTAAACTTCAATCACTAGAAAGTGGCATATATGTTTTGAATTTTGAAATGATATAAACTAATAAAATGTGTATTTTTTTGAAAAACTTAAAAAATTATTTGAATATAGATTTTTATAAATTAACACTATAATTTAATTGTTGATAAAATTTTGAAAAATGACATTACATTAGACGTCAAGATTTATATAGTAATTTTTTTTGTTTTCCTTCAAATTTTTTGTCTATATTTATAACTAGAAACTTTAGGGCATGTATATATTTTTTTCCAATTCTAATAAATAGATATTTTAAATAAATATTTAAAGGTGTGTGAATTAAAGCATGGTTATTCCCAGTCGATGCCAACTTTTATAGTAAATATTTATCTAAAATAGAAAAAAAATTATGCTATCTTAATCTTGATTCTTTTCTCTAGGGCATCATTTTTATTTTTATTTATTTTTAATAAGTTTTAGTATTTTTCTTGGCATGATAATAAACCTAATATTTAGTGCTGATAACCTACTTTTATTAAAAAATATAAATAACAATTGAAATATTAAAATAAATATATATTTTAGAACTACACTTATGGATCTACAAAAGGGTATTTTTACATTAAAAAAAAATGTTATTTATATGAGTAGGAGTTGTTGAAACATTCAAATTTTCAAATAATGTCATTTTTAAAGTAAATTGGCCTAAAAGTGGTACTACAGATGCATTTAGCCAACAATTTTAGTTGGAAAAGTTGTGGAAGTATTTAACTTATCTAGAATGAATCTTACTACATCATATGTTTGACGAAAATTGATTTTTTGTTATAAATACTAAAATTCACATATGTTGATAAGCTAGCCAAAAGTGTGACACAAATTTGTACTTTTACCATATTAATATGATGAGATATGATGATTTTATATTGAAGTGATTTATCTCCCAACAAATGTTGTTGAAGCTACCTCACTAATAAATGAATAGATTAAGCCCTGTTTGGTAAATAACATAAATCAATGTCATAAAATCCCACTTAATTAACCTTGAAAAGGTTAAAAGGTGATTTATAAGCTCATTTGTGCATTTTGAATTTGGAAACTTATAGTGATTGAGAAAATTGTGTAATTGGAGCAAGATGGTAATTCCTTACCACAGACACTTATTTGAGCACGTGTGACATCATAACCACCTAGTAGTGTATGGACCTCTGGTACATAGTTGATAAACCTCGTCATAATTCATGCAAATTGATTTTCCTTCTCTTTTTCTTGTTTGAATTTTTCATTGTAGTTTTAGCACTTTTAGAGCCTGATGTAGTGCATAGATTGAGAGTTTTAGCGCATTACTTGTTTTTGTGCATAGGATAAGATTTTTCGTGCATTGATAAATGACTATAGCTCATTGAATTAAATAGCACATAGATATGCTCAAATGGTGCACAGACTATTTAGTGGATTGACTTCTTGTTTTAGTGCAACAATAGATTGATATGGTGCATTGACCTTTTTAGCCCTTTGATTAACTGTTTTAGCTCATTGACTCCTTAAAATGGTGCATTGACCTTTTTAGCACTTTTATTGACTGTTTTAGCACATACAAGTTAGAATGATGAAATTATCAGTTAACTCCTTGACTTTGATGTATTTTGATCTCACTAGCCTATGATTTGATTTTTATTTATGATCCTAATAGATTTAGATGATTATTCATCTCATGCTAAGTTAGATTCAATGACTGATTGATTATAATTGACTTCATGATAGGCAAGGGACACTATTATTTTATTGATTAATCTCATGATAGGCAATGTTTGATTGATAGACTGATTGATCAACCTCATGATAGGAAAGGTTGATTGATAACTTGATTTGATTACAATATTTGATCAAAGTATCACCAGAGTTGATTAGATTGATAGGATGATTGATTTCGATTGACTGAAAAGATTTCTTATTTTAGATTATTTGTGATGATAGGAGCTTTTGGTAAATCTTTAGATTCGTGAGCATTTCCCAAGAAATTTTGATTTGATAGCTCAGCTAACACAACCTAATATAGATGTTATTTCACATTGCAGTTTGTCCTCTTTATTATATATGCCCCAAATTAGGATTAATTAGGGAATCTTGACAACCCTAGTTCAGAAGTGGCATAGTGAGCATAACACATTTCACCTTCCTGTCAATGAGATGACAATGAATCTGGAGGATGTGTACCATATATTCAAGATACATGTGGTTGGAGAGTTTGTTCTATATGATCTTACTAAGAAGGGAGGTACTGATGTCCTATGTAGCATGTTTGAGACTGATAGGATTTTTGGTTATGACATTCCCTAGAGGGAGATGGTGTATGCATATTCTACACTTTCATCTGTGCTTGTTGGTTTCATCAAAATTTTCCTATGTTCCGACCGTAGGTTGAAGGGACTTTCAGTTGCATGGGGTCAGATTTTGGAGCAAATGATCATGTAGGGTACTAGATATTCGTGGGGCATGTGTATGTTAGCCCATTTATACCATGATTTACACCAAGTTGTGTATCTTATAGGACGTAGTTTTTCAGTTAGAGTAACACTATTAAAAATATGGGCATGGGAGCATATTTCCATCACACATCCCATTGTAGATAGACAATGGCCACTCGGGATACCCTATGTTCACGGTTATATAGGTCCAATTTTCCATAATAAGTTGGAAAAATTAGAGTATTGGAGGTGGATGTTGGATGATCTAGAGGCAGTTGTATGGTGACCTTACATTGGTTGTGAGGCTTGGGTAGAGGATGATACAAAGATTTTGTATCTAGGTTAGTCCATGAATCTGATCGGGAGGACATTGTTTACTATTGAGAGATTCCTGATGAGGAGGGTCATGTGGCAATATGGTAGATTGTAGGGTATGACACAAGGTGTCACTCACTATGCATGGTGATAGATGGATGCTTCTAAGTGGGGGGCCACCCTATCTTTTGATGCAATAGTTGAGGAGTATCAAAGGTTGTAGTTGATCATCTGGGATTATCATCTAGAGGTAGTTGAGGTAGGGATATCTAAGGAGCATGCTCCAAATTTTTTTTACATCCATTCCCTCAGATCTCTAGTCCAAATGATGCAGTTCCCTTGTAGGATGAGTAGGAGAGAGCAGTTATTCATGGTCATAGGTGGAGGAGAGATGGAGGATATAAATACAGGGAGATGGTAGAGGGGGAGATGGTAGAGGAGGAGATGGAGAGTAGTGATGATGAAAATGATGATGATGACAATGATGATGGAGACAGGGGTTGTGTCGACAAAGGTGGTGTTAGAGAATTCAAAAACATATTTTATCTAATTGAAATATAATCAAATCTCTAAAATTATTCCATTGCTCTCTAAATCCAAGGATTTATTAAATCAAAGTGGCTCTTAGATCATGTGCACTGTGATTATTAAAATTACAAGCTAGAGAATGAGAATGATGATCTAAATGATTTATTATGATAAGATGATTGATAATGAAAGTTGTGACTATGATATGATATGAAATGATAAACTCAGATACAACTAACATGATTGTAATCTAATATGGTTGCTAAGATGATTCTATTTGATAATTGCTTAATTTTGTATGCTAGATGCTGTAATACGATTCCTGCAAAGTACAATTACATTAAAGTGGGATCCATTTCTTGTAGCAAGAGGCTTCTTTTATAGATTTTCAAAAACAATTCTTTATGTGGCAACAAGCTATGGTTTAGATTTGATTTGGATAAATCAATGGTAGAAGATGAAGAATTTAGTCAGGAATAAGGGGAACTGATTTCCCTGAGAAAAATATCATGGCAAATGATTAGGAAGAAATTGTGGATCCATGAAGCCAACTATTTCCAACTGTAAAATTTTGTTTGGAAAGATAAAGTACAAGTGAATGCAAGTTAAATATTCGAACTTTATTGAGGGAAAATTTGTAAACATGTGCTTAATTGGAAATGCACAATTGAATACAACTTGAAGATTTCAAATTTGTTGAGAGAAAAGTTGTAGACATGTGCTTAATTAAATATTTGATTTATTCAATTTTGGAGGGAAGATATATTATTAAATTAAATATTATAATATATATATATTTAATAAAAGGGAGATGATATTTAAACAAACTAAGTGATTTAGGTTATTTAATTAAGATAGAAGAATTTGATAATTTAATTAAAACAAATTATTGATTTTTTTTGTTTAATTAAGATAGAAGAGAAATAGAATGTGAACTATATAAATAAATATTTCTATTTATTTATAAGAAGATGAATTAAGGGTTAATTAATAAATTAATTATATTTAATTAATCAGATTTATCTAGACCATATTTAGTTGTATACACTAATTAGGGAATCATTCTCCCTAAGGATAATGGGTCTTAGGTGAGGGTTTTGAAACAATTTTTTATATATTTTTGAGTGACTTTCAATAGTTTTTAGATTCTATTTTTTTGTATAAGGGGTAAAATAGGTTTTGATGGGACTCGAAACCTAGTACAAAAGAGTTTTGAAAGGATCGGTCATCCTACCAAAGAAAAGCAAGCCACAAATAAGATAAATCACAAACCCCTAGCAACCCAACAACAACCTCTAAAAGATAAACATGAATAAATATGCTACATCATACAAATGATCAAGGGCCTAAAACCTTTTTACAGCTTGGTTTTAATCGAGACCAAAAAGCCTTAGATACATAAAGAAACCACTTGCATTTTTTTAGGTATTAGTAAACTAGCCACTCAAGGAAGACACTACTGAGTGAAGAAATATAACTTGCTTAATGGAGTAGGACACCATCAAAATCCTAAGAAAAAGCACGATCAACTCCAAAAACCCCACCACAATAGGGGAGTTAGAGAACACAATGAACCACTAGAGGCAACTCCATCGATTAAACCAAGAATCCAACTCCTGATCCACCTCAAAAGGAGGGATCTCCCCTCTATTGGAGATAATTTCAAGACCAACACATCCACTACTACCTAAAATGTCCAACACCCTCAACCTCCACCTCCATAGGAGCAGCAACCATGTCAAAATGATCAACAACTGAGGAAGCTAGAGATAAAAACCTCCCAACTCCACCTCCATAGGAGTTTAATCCACCTCCATAGGACCCAAGAAGAAGGCTATCAAAGCAACCAAACAATCAACCAAATCACCCTTTGGACAATCCTTGTAAGAGACCAACACCTATAAACAACATGCCTCAAAGGAAAAACACTAAGCCATAAGCTTAAAAATTTAAGGGGGCTCAACTCTTTGGGGCATAGAGAGAAAATTAGAATATCATCCAGGCTACAGTAAAAAAGGAGAAGCTTGAGAAACCAAAGCATCCATGGAAAAATCCAATAACAATAACTCTTTCAAACCACTCTACATTTGCACAAAGATAGTAGAGACAATATCCAACTCTATGAATAACTCACACTTGAAAGATGTCTTAGGAAACATCACAGTCGAGAAAACATAACCAAAGGATAAAAGATAAAATACCTCCAAAAGAAACGCGAACCCCTTACACCAAAAGGAGCACCAAACCACCAAAACTCTAATGGGATAACCTCTACTCTCTAGAGAAACACAACAAGGAATGGAAAACCAATCGTTAGTCGTCTTTAAGCTAATAATAACTCTAAAACCCCACCTCAAGAGACACACCAAGCCCATGACTTTCGAATGCCGCCATAAGGATTGTAAAAGTAGAGTATCAGAGGGCAAAAATCAATCCCCCAAGCAAACAAGATACTCCAAATAGTAAACAATCCAAATAATATACCCATAGCTGGGAGCCAACACAAGCAAAAGAAAGCTAACCAGTCTAGACTAGACCAATACAAAGGAGGTTCTAAAGGCCCCAGAACCCCACAAGCCATAACAAGTTCTCATGCAACCAACACAAATCAAACATAGAAGCCCCTCCCCATCATAGGAGAAAACAATAAGCCCAGCAGAAGAGGTGACCACACCATCAGAAGAACCACTCAGAAAGCACATCAAGGAGAGAAAAATGTTCTTTTTTATGGAATGGGGGTTTTTCTTGGTCAAACCACATTTTGGTAATTAAACGTTGAAATGAAATAAAAACATGAAATAAGGAATGATAAATGAGTAACAAAATCACAACTCACCAATCCTTATTTAAACCTTGTATAGATTTGGAAACATGCATGAAGTGGCTTCAATGAATGTAGATCTTGATCATGAAACTTGATGTGAAATAATTCCTTTGATATGCTTGATTGCTCTTGAGCAGTACATCACAACATTAGCTCATAGAACATGCATGATGTAATATATCTTTGACATGATAATAGGAATATTTATTGTTGCAATAATATTCTATAATATTTCCATTGAATGCCTTAGAAAATGTTCTTGAATGCTCTTGATCTAATAAAATTTCTATTAGGACTTTCTCATAAAGTTTCTAGCTGAAACTAATTGAAATAGCCTTGTATTTATGCACATCTTAACATTAATTCCTAAAATTTAAATATCACAAGATGGCATTGAAGTATAGACCTGAAATAATTAAAATACCACCAAAAATATATTTCAAAGATGGATCCTAGGTCTAAGTGAGGATCCATTCGCCATAGAGGGAATGGGCCGCCAGTTACCTAGGACACACATCTGACGATGTTAAACATTATGTAAAATCAAGGTCCTAGAACTAAGTAAGGGCCCATTTTCCCTATGGTGAATGGGTCCTAGGTCAACTTCTTAAAACACACATCTTCCAAATTTAATTTTTGTGAAATGGAATTTATGAATTTTAGGTTTTATCCCTTGGAATTTGTATTTAATTAGGCTTGAATTTTAATTAAAGGGGCCAACTAAGGAAAATTAAATTCAATGAATTAATAAAGCCCTAAACTAGCATGGAAGTACAAAGATACACCTTATAACACCCTAAATAAGGCAAATTAAGTCCCCTTAATCTAAAACAACCCTAAACTTAATGTGAATATGAAAAAAATATTACAACACTAAAGGAAGGCAACATGAGCTCGTTTTATTATTAACTATTCCCAAATTAAGTGTGAAAAAGTGTTACTTTTTCCAACACTAAAACTAGATGAGGATTTTATTAGATTGTGACAAGTGTCCTACTCTCAAGTAATGAGATAATGTATAAATAACTCAATCTAATAATAAAAAGCACTTGTGAGTTTAACTTAGTAATTAAGGTAATAAGGGCTTTAATAATTAATTAATGATTATGATTTTTTTTGTTTCTATCCTGGATGGGACATTCTTGCAATTATTTCTGAAACATCTACTTATATTTTAAGAATATTATAAAGAGTTAAGGTCTTTGTCCTTTTATCAAAAAAAATAATTAATGATTTAATTATTAAGTGGGGATCATAATTACTCTAATAGATGTAAAATAAAAACTAAATGCACATGTGATTTATTAAATTATTTAATTGTACCAAAAGGATTGATGAAGAATATTGGATGGCATGGGTCTTGTGTTCTAAAATATTGTAATATTTTAAAGGGGAAAATAAATTCTTTCAGTAATGTGAACGGTGGTATGCAAAAAAATGTAGGTTGGTGAGGAATACAGTAATGTAATGACTATCTTACATAAGTAGGAGATATTAAAATAGATTTTGTAGATCATAAGACATAATTGAAGTTCCAACATGCTCTAAAAATTGACATAGCTAAGGAATATAAGAGTTTATAGAAATATTTGAAGGAAATTCCTTCCCCTATTCTATACCACAATTTCATTTAATTGATGAATAATACATCTTTACACCATACTATTTAGTAAAAGGACTCTGAGGCTTTTGAAAAATTCCAACAATAGTATCTACAAAGAAGGTTTATAAATTTTCCAGCAATAGTTTCTATGAAGAATGTTTATAAAGTTTCCAATAATAGTAGCTACAAAGATTTATTCTACATTTGAGAAAATAACGTTGATTTAGTTGAAAATAAAGTGATAGGTTTTTTGGATGTATTGAGTATATTTAACATATCTATTTATCTTTGTGAGAGATTGCTTTACATAATTTATTTGGTTGATAAAATTTGAGTTGATCTAAAATATATTAAAATAATTATATATTTTTATAAAATTTATGAGACAAATGTATATTGAAAAGAATATTATGTAAATACAATATATTCCATATCATGTTTAAATTAATTGTCACTAAAAGTTTGATAATGCTTTAAATTGGATTTATTCTCAAATCAATTTGTGTTTTGAAAATGTTTATTTTTACTTTTTTAAGAAATGTATAATTTCTCCATGTTTGATTTATTTGTCTCCATGAAAAATAAGCATAGTTTGACTTCATAATCTTAATTCTTTAAGATGGATGCAAATAATGATTTTGAATTTGATAATTTACTAGAGGTAAACTTTTATTCCCTATACTAATATGGTTCTCTTAAAAAATTATATAATAAAATGTTTAAAAATTATATCACCACACAAATTATTTGAAGTAGGAAATTATAATTCTTGAATTTCAAGAATAATTAGTGCATGGAAAAAATATTTGTAGACTAAAAATTAATTACAAATTCTAAAAATTATTTCATATGTTACTATTTTCTATAATGAATTGATAAGAAATTATACAAAAACTATTAAACATAATCTATTAATATTTATTGTTATCATATTTCAAAGATATAATTCATTTTAACCTTTTATAATCACTCATGAAATGTAAATAAAATATTATCAAAAAAATAAAATTAAGAGGTGGATAATGATCATCTTTCTCTTTTAAAATATTAATGACTAATTAAACCTCTAATTATTCATTTATTTTCTAAAAATATATAAAATAATATATTTTTTTAAATAATGTAAAATACTTATTCATGTAAGAGATGAGTAATTGTAATAACTATTGATAAAGCATTTGATAGTATCTACGAAATTGTAAAATTTGTGTAGAGAGCTAAATGAAACTAATCTTTATAAAAAACTAAGAGCAATATATTATATTTCCATTCATACTCATAAATATAACATAAGTATGTGCACATTAAAGCACTTACTCTATAATAGTGATGATAAAAGGAAACACCATCTACTTCTTAGACAACAGGCTTAACTTTGGAGAAATGACCAATGAGGTTGAACATCTTCCCTTTTCTTTGGTCTGAGCCGAAGAAGTCTTTTAGCTAAACAAAATTAATCTTCATAGACAAACTAATAGCAACATATATTATATTTCCATTCATATTCATCGATATAATATAGGTATGTGCACATTAAAGCACTTATTCTATAACGGTGATGATAGAAGGAAACACCATCTATTTCTTAGACAAAAGGTTTAACTTTAGAGAAGCGGCCAATGAGGTTGGACATCTTCCATTTTCTTTGGTTTGAGCCTAAGCAGTCAACACAGTTGAAGTCGTCCATTGGTACAGTCTGGTTTCCTATTTCCACCTCAAAAGTGATAGGGTCTTTCCGTGCACAAACACATTCGTCCACCAGTAATTGCACTTCATATGATGTTCCTATAGGCAAGTCCTACCATACAAGAAGCAAAGAAAACAAAACAAAATAAGAGAATAAGAAGAAAGTTGTAGGTAAGTTGTTCCAACATTATGAAGAAAGATAATTTAATTACTATAATACATAAAGGAAATAAACATACCTTATAGAGATACCAAGTTCCATTATCCTCTTGATTCATGGGCACAGCTAAATGAGGGTTCCAATTGCCAAATTGGGAACTGTTTCCCGAAATCTTCAACTCGCTTCCATCTTTCACTTTCTTGTTAGCTACAAGCATCACCGTTATATTTTGTACTGGGGGTGGCGGTGGACTCGGGCTTGGTGGTGGGGGCGGACTCGGGCTTGGGGGTGGGGGTGGACTCGGGCTTGGTGGTGGGGGTGGATGTGGACTTGGTGGTGGGGGTGGACTGGGGCTTGGGGGTGGGGTGGACTGGGGTTGGTGGTGGTGGACTTGGGCTTGGTGGGGTGGGCTGGGGCTTGGGGTGGGGGTGGACTCGGGGTTGGTGGTGGCGGTGGACTCGGGCTTGGTGGGGGTGGGCTGGGGCTTGGGGGTGGCGGTGGACTCGGGCTTGGTGGGGGTGGACTCGGGCTTGGTGGTGGTGGACTGGCGGTGGACTCGGGCTTGGTGGGGGTGGACTCGGGCTTGGTGGTGGGGGTGGACTCGGGGTTGGTGGGGGTGGACTCGGGCTTGGTGGTGGGGGTGGACTCGGGCAGGCATTATTACAGTTCCTGCTGGGCAAATTTACCGGGTCATATTCACCTTCTATTGGCACGGTGAAAACGTAGGCTTCATTTGGTTGACAATAACAGTGGTCGGCCCATACCTTAACTTCATATGCTCCTCCTGCAGTCAAGTTCTACCATAACACATGCAAAGAAAAGAAAACGAAAATGGTGAATAAGAAGAAAGGAGATAGGTGATCTGTTCCTGCGTTATGAAGAAGAGAGTAGATTTACTCTGTTACAGAAAATAAATAAACATACCACATTGAGAATCCAAATATGACCTTCAGTCTCCGTCATGTACGGAGCTGTATATGGGTTCCAATCGCCCAATACGGAAGTGTTTCCCACAAGCTTCAACGATCCTCCATCTTCCAGATGCTGGTAAAAATTAAATGACACCGTCATATCTACTCCCTGCAAACAAAAAACAAAATCACATTTGCTTGTTGAGATTGCCAGCATACAGCCATCTCTTACGATAGACGGAAGAGGAGAAATCGAAATTTATATGTACCCAGGCAGAGACTGTAAAAACACTGAGCACCCCGAGAAGCAAGAGCATCGAGACGAAGCTTTTCACGCGGGCAGCCATGGCTTTATCTCTGCTGATGGCAAATATTAAAACGAAATTGTGAGTTGGGAAATTTGAAGGGGGCGATGGAATTTATATACAGGGGATTTCGCCTTTGGATAAGAACAACGTGCAATGAGAAGCACATGGCTACTAATTAAATAATTGTTAACGTACGAGTATTTCCCTTGACCTACAATGCTTTGATGAGTCACGAGTCCAGCTCATTGCGAATTTCCTATTAGGTTAAAAATGATAAACTAATAGAGAGTCATTCTAGCATTCTTGAAATACACGTGTATGATCAAATCACGGCGTCTCACATTTAGCTACACGAATTAATTCTCATTTGTTGGTCCATGATTATGGTGATTGAATTTTCCTTATTTGAGGTGTTTTAGGTCTAGTTACAACTACCAATGTTTTATGAGTTTAGTGATTAATTATAGGAGTCTTTTCTAAGTGGTTAGATTTTTTTATTGATCTTAGGAAACACCCCTTTCGTGAAGCATAGTCTGTAAGAAAAGTTACCCTTTTTTATACATTGTTTCTTGTTTGATTATAATTGCTACTTTATCATTAAGTTGGCCTCTCCCTAGGCCTAGATTTATATGTCGTTAGGAATTACTAAGTATATACCATAGCTGCTAAAAATGATGTCACTACTCATCATTTTAGGTGTTTCAAGTTAATTAAATGCTTTGTTCATGGATTGAACCGAGAAAACAAATTTCACTCCTTAGAAATGATTTTCTCTTCAATGTTATTTTCATTAATGCGGTGGGAAGTTTTCTTACATGATCTTTGACTATTTATTATTATTTTATTTGTTTTTTTATATTATTCTTCTACACTCCATGAAAGCTATGAAAACTTTAATGTACAAATGGTCTTTGTTATCTTTATGACTATCATTATCATTATCTATAAGCTCATGAGTTATACAAATTATTAGGTATGTATTTAAAGGTTATGGAAAAAATGAGTTTCTAGTGAGAACAATCTTACAATAGTTATTTTATTCCTTGGACTTCCATTAACCCTTGTTTCTATAGTAAATATGGTGATCTTATGTACTCTAGTGATCATATCCATGTTACTTTGGATAATAACGTGATGAACCAATTTATTTACTAATCATAATGTAAATTGTTCAAGATATACAACATTTTAATTAATAGTTTGCTTAATTGAAGACCTACCTTGCTAGATTAAGGGCTTGAGATGTCATCAGTATTAATTAGATGATTAATCATCACCCCATTTTTATTTTAACATTGTTATTTTACTTCTCTCTAAAGATGTAAGCTATAAATTTGTAGTTAGCATGATATTTTTTCTAAGGCTCTAAACCCTAAGTATGTATCTTGCCCATAAATTATTTTGTTGATGAGTCATTTCTATAGATTCGTAAAGATAGCTTAGTTATTTATATACGATGGCTCTTATTTTGATTGGAGCACAAGATCTCTCTCATTTAATAATGATGAAGAATATTATAGTAATATAAGTTACAACTTTAATAAATATTTACTAAGTTGCTTTAATAGAGATCAATTGATGGGGTAATATGGGGAAATAATATCTTCACATGAGTTTATTGATCTTTTATTATTGCACTATTTATTATAGTTACACTTTAAATAACTCTCTAGGCCTATATGATTATTAGGGAATTATTTGTGAATGAGACTACAATGTTATTTTGTAACATTATTTAGTGTTAGATGTGGAGATGGGACATATTGGTTTTATGAAGCTATATTCATTAGAAATTACTAATTATGAGTAATTTAATAGGGAGATGAATTGTAATGTTCGAAGAAACACACTCAAGTTAGTTTCAAGTTGATTTCTCATTAGTAGGATTTACTTTTTGTTAAAACAAAATATGGTGTTTGAGAAATCTTTTTTTTCAAAAATTAGAATCTACATTTTCCAAATAGATAATAATTAAATTTTCCCACTTCAAATGTGAGAAATAAACCCTAGAAATTTAATAATCATATTAAATTTTACATATATCGTGATTATCAAATGATTAAATAGAAAATACATAGACCTAACGTTAATGTCCTTTCTTGGTATTAGTTTCCACATTATAAATTTCAATGTTAAAAAAAAACATCAAAATCCATCAATACATATGATTCTAATACTACTTTTATGATCACTTACATGAATATTATCTCTAAACGTCTATAACATTCACTATGTATGATTATGGTTTAGTTTGACTAATGCTATGGATCTTTATGTCTTAAAAAAACTATGGATAAAATATTTATTTGTATAGTATACTAAATTCCCAACCTATTGGATTAAATTCTATAGAACAACTTTCATAAATAAAAAATTATTAATAAATTATTTTAGCATTAGATTTATTGGTTGAGATTTGATTAATGCATGATATATATTCCATAAACTAAAGTCATACTGAGTTTATTTTGGAATAGACAATTAAAACAATAGATGCAACTTTGTTCCAAATCAACATTAAAAATATTGATGTCTCCAACTTCCTTCAATTAATATTAAATCTACTATCTAGCCTTAAATTAGAGTCAATAATCAAGATTTAAATGAATTAGAATCAATATTATTGAACATTATTGATATTAAGTTCTCATATTATTAATAGTAATTGTCATCAAAATTCATTAATTACATTTTTATATAATATAAATTTTATTATCTCGATTTGACCATTAAAAGTAACATGCATTATCATTTTAGACTTATAGGTGTTAGAATCTCAAGGTGAATAATTTGAATCAACTACAATTAGGAAATTGTGTTAGGGATATATTGAGCTTTTATGTTCACAAGATTGGTTTAAGTGAAAGAATTTTGGATTGAACATTTATTGCTAAAGATTAAGTTTGAATCATCCTAAAAGAAGAAATCCTTATGTACTTAAATTTTTGCATGAATAGAGTTAGTGATAACATCATAAACATGGTGCCATCAAGGAAATCTTGTTTTACTTGTGTGAAATAAAATTTTGATCGTTATGTCAATATTTACTAGAAAAAAATGGGCATGAAAATTGATCATAGGTACTTTACCTTTAGTTCCTAAATTAGTGGGAAATAACAAAAAATGTCTTCGTCCAATAAATCTAAAAAACCAAAAATTTTGACTATGTTAAGATTGGAAGGGCAAATACCCACTACAAAGAAGCCATAGAGGCATAGGATAAATGTCTTATAAAAAATGAGTCCACTAAAAAGAAAGACTCACCAAAAGTGAGTGTGGAAGACCAACCAATAAGCTATGCTTTTGATAAGAGGATGAAATTAGTAAGCATAGACTAGCTACAAGAAACAGGGAAGTTGAAAGGAAATCGAATAGAAGAAACCTGCTTATAGAAATAGGGGAAACCAATGGAATCTTGTAGCCAAAAAATAGACCAAAGGGAAAAAATCTTTGAAAAATTCTAGGACTTTCATGCTAAAAAATAAACCTTCTAAGTCAAGAAAGAACCAATAGAATCCATCAAATTAAAAAAAAATAGAAGCCAAAGGCTTGAAACAACAAAACTGTAAAAGCTTTGCAAAATCCAAACAGTAATTACAAAAATCATAGCTGCAAGAACAACATAAACCAAGGAGAAAGAAAGTAGTCCCTTGCCACAAAAATTCCACCTTACGAGAAAATCCATGTACCACCACAAAAGGGGCACATTCCATCTCAAGAGCATCTATGAAAGAAGGTGCCAACAAGAGAAAAGAGAGCCACCAAGCAAGACCCCAGAGGAATTCTCCACCTCAATAGGAGAAATAGTAGTCATAATCAGAGAAATTTTTGCATTAAGCATAAAGTAAACCAATGGAAGTGAAGACCCCTAAACAACTTCCAACACCAATAGACCAAAAAATCTCCACCTCAACAACACAACTTATAATAGGGTATGTGCAGGATCATGATGCGCCAAAAAGTGGTGATATGTAAGTGATATGATGGCCCATGTGGCTGAAAACTTTCTTTTACACAAAATTGATGACACGAAAAGGGTTTTTAGAGGAGATTCTTAGCCTTCCACCAATATTAATTATGCTTTACTTTGAATTTTATAAATAATTATTATTCATTTTCTATTTGAGTTATGACTAAAGTCTTGATTGATAGGCTAATTCAAATACATGTATAACTTTCAAAGGGTATCACATTTATTGAATCTGAAACATGTGTCACATTATATGCATCATATACTATAGGATTAAAAAAAAAAGTGAATTTCATGAATTTTTGACCAAGTTAAGGTGGTCAGACGTACGAGTTTTTATATTTTTTTAAAGTTGTAATAAAAAAATCATGATTAATTATTTACTTAGAAATAAATTACCAAAAAATATGCATCACATCTGGACATGAGTCTTATACTTATATCTAAAATATTATAAAAAATAATTATCATTTTATTGTCGTTAGGATGGTCAGACAGACATCTACTTCTTATTTTTTCCATGAAATTTAAGTTCTACTACATTGAAATATCAAATTTTCACCAAATAGATTTTAGAAAAATAAAAATAAACCTAGTAGTTTTGAAACTACATTCAATTTGCAACAGATTCTATTCTTACATATTTTTGAAATAATTAGTTAACTTATTCAATATTTTACATCAAGTTGTCTAACTCTGATTTTTCTAAATTTTATTGCAACTTAGGGGCCCGTTTTTTCCATGATGATCCTACACATGCCCAAGAACAACACCTTTAAAAACCAAGAGGATAAGCCTAATAATAACCCTCCTAAAACAAACATAGTATTATTTTTCACACTTGAAGAACAAGTCTTCCACAAGAAGAATGAGAAGACCACAACACCCTCAAGAGAAAGACATGCAAAACATGTGGAAAAAATATTGTAACCCACCAAAAAATATTTGAGGGCTCTAAGACTTGAGACAAGAAAATTCAAAATAGGGTAGAGCCTTAACTACGACTAGTCTCCAAAAGGGATCGAGTAACACTGAGGCCCGCAAGGGAACTCAAGAAAAAATAGAAGTCTATAGCCACTCAAGAGAATATGGGGAGAGGACAGTAGAAAATTCATTGTAGGAGTGAATAATGTCATTGTGAACAACAAGCCCTAACTCAGAGGCAAAAAAAGAACCATAGCCACCTAACCATCCCAATATAGAGAAGCATCACAAACATAGTAAAAATATCATAGGATAGAGAAAATATCTCCTCAAAAGAATAAGTTACTAGTCTCACACTTTTTGTATTCGATAGGAATAAACTAGCTACACCACTTGTTAGTCCCAAAATGTTAGGAAAAATACAAGAACACGATCAAAATTTCCAATCTATAGCAAAGGTGCATCTATATAAAATATAAGCAAAGAAAGTCTATACATATGCAAATAATTCGACAATTAAAGCAAAAAAACCAAAGAGTGTAATTTTTTATATTTTACACAAGTGTGGTTATGCTAAAAAAAAGCACTAATAGTTTACTCTTACACACAAAAAGACTTTGCATAAGCATTGAAAATTAGTTTGATGTATAGAAAAAACATGCAGTAAGTATTCTTGATAGCACAAATCATCTATGCACAAGAAAAATTACTCATTGGCAAAAAAATAAAAACAACTTTAGCAAAAAACAATTATCATCTAATAAAACTTGATAAATCAGATATAATTAATGACCTAGTTATAGGTAGATACTTTTATTGATATATTGGAAACCTTAAAACATAATTTTAAAGCCTCTATTACACAAACTTAATTTAAATGAAAGTTAAGGTAATCAAAGAAATATTATGTAAATCCTAATTTGACAACTTATTTAAACTAGGAAATATCTTAGTATAGAATGTGCCACAAGTTTTTTTATTAATCCTAAAGATTCAAGTGTCCTACTCAAAAATAGAATCAAAATTTTGTATAGTGAAGGCACCAAAAGTTGTAGCATAGGCACGATGAGGTGAAACAAAGGCATTGTAGGGTGAAACATAGGCACCAATAGATGAAGCATCAACATCATTGGTTGATATGTATACATATCTATGTTTTATGTAGGCAAAATTCTACAGTGATAGATAAAGTTAATACAAATTTATATTTTAGCCTTGAAATATTTGTTTAGAAGCATACATAGGTTATTTTTATTTTTATTCCTTTTATCCTTTCTTATATTTTTATTTGTATTTATTTATTTATTTTCTTACAATTATGATTAATCCTTAGTCCTAAAGTGAAAATAACTGTTGTAAATACATCATATACTAATTGTACCTTAAAAATCTAAAATTAGTTACAGAAAACTTGCAAGATGATCAAAAAAACCTTAAAGATGTGTGTGCAAAAAAATGGGGACTTTCTAGTAAAATGTAGGAATTTGTTTTTTAACTAAAGGCACGAGAAGCCATCACATAGGTATGAGATGTTGAATACAAAATTTAGCTTGGTGAGATGTAACCATCATGAATCACTATGCAAACATAGTTGATCGACGTGAAGGCATTGTTTTGTAGAGTCAAGTGCATAAATAGAACATGTGAGTGAAATCTTAATTCAAATAACACAAAAATATTAAAAAGGAATGTGGTTCCCACTATGCATGCTAAAATGAAGCTTATGAAAATGATAATAAGGATAAATCAAAAAAAGCATGAATCAAATATATTAAAATTCATTATACCTTACAAATTTTAACCTCCATGATTGATCCAAACCAAGCTTTGCACTCAACAAACTTGTTTATTTGGTCACTTAATTATGATCATGTATTTCTCATGAAATTCAAGAATAAGTTAAGAAATTGTATGATTGTATTCTATTGAAAAGGGATGATAAGGCTTTAACTTATATATTTTAGGAAGGGAAACAAAAGGGATAATATTTTCTTGTGAGATGGATGATTGAGATTGAAGGAGATGGTGAGGGCTTATCAGTGTCACAAGTGTCAAAAAGTGGAAGCATGTGATTATGACATGTGGCATGAGGAAGAGAGAAAGGTTTACTCACATGTGTGAGAACACATTGGAGAAAACAACAAATTGACAAGTGAAAACAAAAGTTGCAAGGTGTAAGATGTGTAAGCTTTGGAGGTATGACAAATGGTAACAAAAGGAAAAGTGTAGGGTTTCTTCATGCAGAATAAGATCTCTAACACATGTGAGAATTCCAATAAGAAAAGAGGTCAAAAGATGACTTGGATATGGATAGTGATATATGAAAGAAATTCTTTTAGAGGCTTGTAGGACACCTATCACATGTCTACAAGTTTTGGGAAATGGGTTGAATTAAAAATTAGAGAAAATGTTAATGATGATTAAGTTATGGGTAAGTTAATTAATCATTGATTGATTAACTTAATTGAGACTAGGGGATTACGAGTAATAAAGACTAATGATAAGTGGAATAATGAGTTAATGAGTAAAATATTTAACTAATCATAGGATAAGATGAAGTGATTAATTCAATAATATGATATTTAATGAATCTAAGATTGAAGGTAGGATAATTAATTATAGGATGAAAAAAAATAATGAATTAAATAATATGATATTTAATTAATTATTTGATGAAGTTAAATATTTAGTTAAATAATATGACAGTTAATTAATTCTAGGGTGATGGAAAAGAATAACTAAAATTTAGAATTTTAATTATTTAAAGGTGTGATGTGAAAATTGCAGTGTCTACACTTGGCATTGGCCTGATAACCCTACTAGTGCACACATCTCATAGGTTGTATCCACTAGGTTTGATCATGTTCTCATCATTAAAATAATATTTTAAGAAGGAAGGAGCAACATGGATGAGTAAGTATCCCAATATAGATACTAAAAGGATATTGTTGGCAACCATTGGCAACATCACATTTAAAAAAGAATTGACTATTAGTAACATATGTTTATGTTTTAAAAGGATAGGTATTTCACCCCTAAATCTAGATGCATTAATGAAGGATATGCAACCATGTGAGACATTCCAACTTACTACACCTAAGGAAGCTTCAGTTGTAGAAAATATTTTGAGTCTATCTAGTATTTTTGTGCCACAATCAAAGATTGAAGGGACACATGGTAACCTTATGGATAACATAGTTGACCCATTTATAGAAATAAACATGGTCTAATTGAAACACCAATTTTATCAGACCAACATACGGGCTGATGCAAGAAGTTGGGTCCATAAAAAGATCAAAAAGTGGAAGTGTTTTTGTTGTTTTTCATAATTTGTCACACTTGGACTCAAAATTTGAGGCACTTACACAATGAATTTTTAAAAAAATCAGTAATATGAAATTTTGAATTTTGAATCTAGTTTCTAAATATGTAATTATTCAAATACCCAAATTGTAGAAATTAAATTTTGATAGGGATCTATAAAAACCACTTTTTAAAAGTCCCTGTTTTTTTACCATACCATGCACGTGTACGGACACCACTTTTTGACCCAAATAAAACTATTTTGCTAATTCCTTTTGAAGAAAGAGAGCTAACAACATGAAGATTGATGAGGAATTTTTTTTGTAATTTTTTGTTGAATATTTTTTTTTTTATTAAATTTTTATTGGCCTTAATTGCTGTTTTTAAAAATCAACGTGTACGGACAACATAATTTGACCTAAACTAAACATTTTTTGAAACTTTTGTTTTTCATTCTGTAAAGAATTGTCTAAAGATTGATGTCATATAATTTTATTTACAAGAAACTTCAGCAAAAAAAAGTTATTAAAAAACCAAGAAAGTCTGATATTTCATGTTTAAGGACTAGTTTGCTTTGAAATTAATTTAAAAATATCAAATATAATCTAATATTAATAAAAATTATATATTTGGAAACTAGAAATTGTGTTCTGTAATGGGTTTTAATTTTATAGATTGATTCAAAAAAAAATCCATCAACCATACTGTCAAAGATGGACGTTCTTCTTCAATTTGCCTTAGTTTTTTAGTTGCAGGTCAAAGGCTAAGGCTCGGATTGCCAAGCCTTTCTCAAGCCTAAAACCAAGGCTGCAAGTGGGTTGGAGATTCAAGTTTTTAATAACGCATATGCGTTTTTAAAAATGCGTACGCGTTACAAAACGCATATGCGCTCTTTATTTGTTTGATTATTTAAAAAAAAAAATACTTTTTAGAAATGCGTACGCGTTTCTAAAAAGAAAAATGCGTATGCGTTTCTAAAAAGGAATTTTTTAAAATAAATGACTTGTATGCACTCAAAAATGCATATGCATTTTATAACGTGTACGTGTTTTATAATGCGTACGCATTTTATAACACATACACATTGTTTTAGGCTCGGGTACCTAATGCATAACGCATACGCATTTTTTAATAATGCGTACGCGTTTTTTAATAACGCATACGTGTTTTCTGTGAGATTTTTTTTTTGGCCGAAACTTCCCCTCTTCGTGGACCCAACTTCTTGCACTTACCCATACTCAAGTAAGAATAGCTAATTTGGTAGACCAACACACTCAATTAGGAACAATTGATTTGGCAAGCTAGCATAATGATGCAGACATGCCACTTTCTCTACACAATACACTATATAGTTCATCATTGTTGTTGGAGGGCGATACCAATCTTGCTATTTATTTCAATGTGGATGAAGACCAAAATTTATCAATTCCATCTCCACCAAATACCATGGGCCATCTATCTTAGTGCATTTTTATGTTGATTGTGGAGAATGTTAACCTGCTAAATTGGGAGGAGGTGAGGATGTCAATTAAATGCTACTAGGGTACATTTTGAAAATGAAAATGATTCCAATGAGCCATTGGGAGGCCAAATAAGTTCAAACATCTTGCAATTCTAAAAATTACTTGTTTGTTGAGTCAAGGATATGTCAAAGCATCTAGTTGACTATGTGATTTAACTGAGTAGATAATTGTAGATCCTCACCATATATGAATAAATGAACTAATGGATCAAGGGGAAAGGAATAAAAAAGTCCAATATTTGAAATATAGGAAGAGAGAATAGAACAAAAAATAGAAGATTGAAAGAATCATGACAAGAGACCTAAAGGAGAAAATGACAATTGAAAAAAATTCAATGACAAGAAAATAAGGTAAAAAGAGATTAAAAAAGGAAATAGAAGGAATAAAAAAAAGAGAAACAAAGGATTGAATGAGAAGGTTCTAAAAAATATAGAAATGAAATAGATAGAAAAGAGGTAATAATGAAAATATGTATGAGTAATCCTAAAAATCCCTTCTTAGAACAATGTGCATTTTTCAAGGACTTAGCTTCTATACATATGTACTATCCAAACCCAATTAAGGTGTAGTCCTATAGATCTAAAGATAACAAACATGGATGAGTAGTTGGCTTGGCAAGGTTCATAGAGAAACAAAACATCAAAAAAATGCTTCCCATTATCTAAATTCACTTTTCTAGTTTCATTTTCATAATAACAATTTTAGATTGTAAGGGGTAATTTTTTTTAATCCATCCATACTTTTGAGATTAACAAAAATTGAAATAGTGCATGCCAATTTTTTTCCAATGTTTTGAATATGTTTCATTTACATAGAAAGAACCAAGTTCTCCTATTGACTATCATTATTTTATGTGAGTAACTAATATAATGTTCACAATAATAATATGTTCATATTTGTTGTTTCCCTATAATGGAAAAGGGTATGTATAAGATCATGATGGGCCAAAAAGTGGCAATATGATGGGTATGTGGTTGATGACATTTTTTTTACCCAAAATTGATGAAATGAAAATGGTTTTTAAAGGATATTATCAATTTCCACCAATATAAATTATGCTTTAATTTGAATTTAATAAATAATTATTATTCATTTTCTATTGAATTACGACTAAAGTCCAAATTTTTAGGCTGATTGAAAAACATCTATAGCTTTCAAATGATATCATAATTTTTGAATCCAAAACATGTGTCACATTCTATGATTCGCATACTATAATATTAAAAAAAATGAAAAATGAATTTCATGAAGTTTTGACCAAGTTAAGGTGGTCAAACATACGAGTCTTTATATTTTTTTAAAGTTGTAATAAATATTTTATAATCAATTATTAACTTGGAAAAAAATCTCAAAAAAATATGAATAAAATTGGGACATGAGTCCTCTACTTATATCTAAAATATTATAAAAAATATTATCATTTTAATATGGTTAGGGTGGTCAGACAGACACCTACTTCTTATTTTTCCCTGAAATTTAAGTACTACTATATTGAGATTTCAAATTTTCACCAAATAGATCTATTTTTTTTAAAACTAAACCTAGTAATTTAAAAATTAAATTCGATTTGATACAAATTCTATTCTAACATATTTTTTGAAATAATATAGATAATTTATTCAAATTTTTATGTCAAGTTGCCTAACTCTGATTTTTCTAATTTTTTTGCCACTTAAGGGCCTTTTTTTTCCATGATGATCTTGAACATACCCAAAACCACCTTAACTTAGCCTATTTTTTGTAATAATTTAATATAGTTGAGTTTATGTTATGAAAAAGGATATATGTAATATGAACCAACAATTTAATATGTGTAAAAGTCGGCATAATTGAAGAAGAAGCATGAAATACATGTTATACACCTGAAATTAGTTGTAGAAGATTACAAATTAATTGATTCAATGATTGAATAATTTTAGAAGTTAGTAAAGAGAGCAAAAAAACCATGCAATACATATAATCCACTTGAATTTAATTGGACAAGGTTACATATAAACTGGAACATGTAAATCATCATATCCCCAATTCTAACTCTTACCATATTTAACCCTTAATTGGTATTTATATATAAGTATGCATACATATAGACATAAGAATGCATACATAAATATATATATACATATGTATGTATATGTGTATAAATACATAAATACACACATGTATATATTATAAGTTAACAATTTAATAAAATTTTATATATAATAAATTATATATATATATATGTATTATACATATAAACAATACACACACACATATACATTTATAATAAATAATATCAGTTTGAAAAATCTATAAATATTTGTAATAGTGTATTTGAATTGCTTACTAAATGTCTATATGATACCAAAAGAAGATCTACATGTGAAATGTCTTGTGGTAGGTAGAACCCAATATCTATAGGAGAAAAAGGATGATGGTGTTGTAGGAAATGTTGTGTGAAGGTTACATGATAGCGGATGACATATAGTCATCCAAAAGATAGGTGCATGAAACCCTTAACTGTCTAGTATATGCAACCATAAAATTGTATGTATATATATATGAAATCATTGAATAATATATATATCTATGATAGAGATAGATATTGCATATATAGAGAGTTGACTACATACAAAGTAGCATGCACAGTGAGAGGCAAGCTAAAATAACAAGCATGCATATAATGGAGTGTGAAAAGCATAAAAAGACATAAATGAAACAAGATTTACAACACCATAAATTAAATTTTGAAGCTTGTTGAAATACACATACAATGGAGGATCATTGCAACTATGAGGTTGGAAGACGACCTCAACTATGATGGTTGAATTTTATTATTTTCCTTATGATTTTAAAGTGTTTTGATTATATGTGAAAAATAGGTTTTGAAGGGACCCAATACCCTTTACATCATGATTCAATAAAATGCTACTAAGAGAGATAAACACATTATACAATAAGCAACAACAAAAATTCAACCAATAGCCAAAAAGTAGTTACCAAACAATAGGAAAGAAGAGAGAAAAAAAGAATAAAAACACATAATCTATTTCATATTCTTCAAGGTGTTGGCCACCTCAATCTCTTGATTGTAGTGTAGGTTAACCATGCCCATTAATTATTGTTTTTCTTCTAAGGCCCCCACTTGTTTTAGTGCTTGGGCCTTTGGCCTCTTCTTTGACAATCTTCTTCCCCTTACCTTTGGAGGTATGATCCTTCTCAAGCATGTCTGTGAAGTACAAATGATCCTCTCAAAGCTAACTGATCTTAACAAACAAAAACTTCAGAGAATCTCCTTAGCTTTAATAGAATTATGACTAACACGAAGTAATTTCTTGATATCCTCATTTTTTCCCTTAATCCTTCCTCCATTTCACCAAGGTGGTTTTCACATTGCGATTTAAAATCAGAAAATGAGTATTCTAAATCTACCAACCTTTCAATAGGAAGGTCCAATGAAGTTCCCTTCGACTAGTTTTACATGTTCTCCTTGAAGCCCCTAATCTTAATGTTGACCTTGCTAAATTCCTGCAACACCCATTTAGCAAGTTTAAAGGTGCATGTAGCACCTGAGTGAGCCATATCCAATAACTCAAACATCGAGGTATTATCATCATTAAGATAATCAAAATCCTCAAAAAGAGGATTAAAATTTAAAATTTGTGGCTTGCCAAGGTTCAGATTGACACCATCATCCTCACACATAGTCATGGAACTTGAGATATACTCACTGCCCAATTCCCTGACACCCTCCACAAGTGGGGAATTCTTCCAAACAAGGCAATCATCGATCTGAATAGTATTTTCCACCACAATCTTAACATGTTCTAGAGTAACATTCTTATCTTTCCCACCCCTTTAGACCCCGGTTTTTGTAATTTCACAATCCTTCTAGAAGCCCTTCGTGGATTCCCCACATCCATAATATCCCTAGCCTCAACTAACTACTCCTCCCTAGCCTGACGAAATAGATCAAAACCCTAGCCATGAAGATCAACATTCTCTTTGGATAGACAGTGGAGAGACCCAATTGAGCTTTGATCAGTTTCTTCCCCATTAGATAGGGATGCAAAGGAATTCCAATTCTACATAACTAATTTCTTGGTGGGACCCTTCTTTAAATTCCTCATTTTCTTTTTCTCTGAAGGGATAGCCACAAGGGATGAGGAAACCCCCATCATATTATCCTCATCCACATTACATTTTGCATCACCATCAACACTTGTTTATGAGCTAGATGAAAAAGCATCCTCACTTGTGGCCTTTTCTTTCCCCTTTATGGATTAAGCCTTGGTATGATCTCTCACATGCTCCATGATGAGAAAAATGAGGCCTTCGTGAACTACAAGGGACCTATGATTCTTTAAGTGGGCATAAACTAAAACTTCTTGGGACACGAGAAGAAATAATAGTAAAGATACATGCATCCCATATCTAAAATGGTTCAATGGAGTAAAATGATGCCCTAGAATAGAAGTAAATCATCCATCAAGAGTAACATAACACATTAAAACTTCTACCATATCAGCCCAGATATGCTTCAATGACACCTGTTAATAACCCAATGAGGGAAAATTAACCATTTTAGCTCTTTAATTGTCCTTAAAGAATTGATCCATTGCATCACCGTTGCTCTTTATTTATTTAAAAAACTTGTGGCCATTCGTCCATAGCTTAGTAGTGAAAGAAAAATATTCTTCAGTGATAGTGAACTCCATACCTTTCACCTTCAGACATCTATTGTGCCAACAATGAACAAACTCTGTAGAGGCTTTGGCTTCATGGCCATGAAGCCTTTCGAAATAGGGTGTGAAATTCCCATATCTCAAGATCCTTCAAATTTTGTTCTTATTTTTTCACTTTTTGTAAGTTAGTGGTTCAATCCTACTCTTATCTCCACCCATTTCAATTTTCACCATTATAAAAAACTAGAGCCAAATTATAGTTGCAAGATTACAAATGAGAACATGAATAGGGAATACATAATCAACAAAATATGTGGTAATTAAGAGGGTGATAATTACTCAATCACACCAAATCACAAGACCAAATCTAGCTATCATCTCGTAATAAAATATTGCCCTCCTCAGGAAGGGAAGAGTACTCCTCCCACACCTTCAAATTATTAAGCTTGAAAGGCTCATTTGCAAAAAAATCAGCAGGGGAATTACCTTCCTTATAGCTATGCGTGAGACGAGTCTCATGAAAGGATCTCAGCATCATGATTGAATCCACACTAAGATGTTTGACTGTCTAGCTCAACTACTATTTGTCAAGTAGGCAACTAACAATATTAAGGGAGTCCCCCTCAACCCATAACTTAGAAAAACCACTATCCATATCAGACTTGATACTAATGTAAGATGCTTTGGATGATTTTGAAGTGTTGATAAACACAAGAAAAATGAAATTTTTATCACCATGTGATTTTCTCCCAACCTCTCCATAGGTGGCCCTAAAGTGTAGCAATGCTAGTCCATTAAAGGAGGATGTCATGTGTAGCCATGAAGAGTGAATGATGTTGCAAAGAACGCAAAATAAACCCTACTTCAAGAAACACATGATAATGTGGGTGCAAAATGGCCAACAATGGAGGGGAGAGGTGAAGTATATGTGAATTAAATGCACATTAAGTTTGTATGGAGTGATGTGGTGATAAAAATGTAAGTAACTACCTGATGTTGCCACCTTTTTCCTTGTAAAAAAAGATTTTTTGGAAACCATTCAATATGAGTAAGAAAATATGCAAGAATTTGGTGAGGATGAATTTTTTGAGTTGCCAAGTAGCCCCTCTATAACATGAAATTGAAAGTTTTGATTGATGTTTCTTTTACTGATGTGAACCCTTTACATAACATAGCCCTCACTAGTATTGAAATCTATCCCTTAATAACTAATTAAACCGAAAAAAAAAGATCACATTATACTAAGTAATGACAAATACTAATGATATAAAAAAATTCTAATTACATATAATAAAATTCTAAGAAAATTATACTTGCTAACGTAAATGTTAACATAGGATTTCTTCGGCCTAGATTAATTTTTGTGATCAATTGTTAACAATTGATGATCTCAAGGAAGTCGTTTCCTCCATGGAAAATGATAAGACTCTTGGGTTTGATGGCTTTCCTTGTGAATTTTATAAATCTCTTTGGAACTGTGTTGGGAGTGATTTGCATGATGTTTATCTTGAAGGCTTTCAAACAAATTCTCTAGGAAATATTAAATTCATACCTAAGCCTGGGGATCTAAAGGATATTTTCAACTAGCGACCCATCACACTTCTCAATGTTTCCAAAAAAATCATTGCCAAAGCCCTGACTCTCAAAATTCACCACCTCCTTCCTCAGGTTGTGCATACCGAGTAGATTGGTTTCATTAAATCCAGGTTTATTCTAGATAACATTATTGTGGTTTGCGAAGGCATGGAGTGGGTCTGGTGGTCGAACCAGAAAGCGGTGTTCATTAAAATTGATTTTTCCAAAGCTTCTAACCACATTGAATGGCCTTTCATTCTTGCGATGTTGCAAGCCTTGGATTTTGGGCCCAACTTTATATAGTCTATTCGTACATTTTTTTCTGATGCCTTGGCTTGCATTACCATTAGTGGCTTCCAGTCTTCTGCTTTTGGTCTTTTTCATTCCATTCACTAGGGGTGCCCTCTTGCCCCTGCTTTGTATGTGTTCGTTGTTGAAGGCTTTGGATATCTCCTAGCCCATGTTGTCTCCTAACAATGTGTTAAAGGGATCTCTCTCTCAGACTCCCAAGAGTAGCTTGTCAATGGCCACTTCGCGGATGATTTTTCCATCAGTGTTGCCCTTGATTTCCTTAATAATTTTTGTCTTGCCTTCGGTTCTGCAATTCAATGGAACAAGACCTTATGCTATAGATAATTGGTGCTCCCCACTCATGCGTGGCTCAAAACCTATACCTAGAAGTGGATTGGGAAGAAAAAAATCTTTCTGTTTTTGGGCATTTCCTTCACCTTATAGGCTTACCCTCAGGGGCTTTGGCAAGCCATGCTCTCCAGGGTTGAGCAAAATTTTTCCTGTTGGATTACTAAGCTTCTTTCATTGGCTAAAAAATTCTAGGTTTGCTCTAAAATCTTGGCAGCCATTCATGTCTACTATTCTTCTTGTTGGGCTCCTTCTAAAGCTGCCTACAGTAGGCTTGGAAATTTGCTTCAAGAATTTTTATGGGCCTCCTTTGAAACAGACAAGGGTTTTCATCAGGTCACTTGGGAGCTTTGTTGTCTCCCCAAGGACTCTAGAGGGCTTTGATTTCTCTCCATGTAATGCCCTGCCAAGTAACCTTAAAAGGAAGTTGCAATTAACATCATAAGCGAACCAATTTTTTTTATAAAGTGCATTTAACATACACATTCACTTACTAGTTAACAACAACCTCTAAGGCTACAAGGTTAGGATTACTTAAACCCACACATACATATTATATATAATCATAGCAGTATGATTGTATGAAATAAACATCATACATCATAAGAATACCACATAACATAATAAGATAATCAACCAAGATACAATCTCATAAACATTATCTTAAACCAATAGTTACATCACTCATTCCTAGAATGGGACAATAGTACAAATGATTACAATTACATAACTCCACCTCATAAACATAAGAGGGACAAAATACTTATACAAGTTGAAATATTACAATGCAAGTAATTACAACAAGAATCGCGAGCTATCCATTTGGATATCTCGCCACCAAGTACTGAAGATAGATGGGGACCCAACGGTTTTGGTGCATGTTCCACCCAACCAATGTGGTACCCGAAGGCCCACCCCCCATGCTAGGAGATAGTAACAAAGTAACATGGACAAAGATTCTACTACCTCTAACCAAAGGCAGACTCAAACTGGCTCATACTGTTATAACCAACCAAATGAATTAACAAGTACAACTCATTCACCATACAAGTACAAATCAAGTACAACTCAAGCACAAATCAAGTACAACATTCACATCATTGGCATAGGTCACATTGCTTCTAGACATAAAGTAGATCAATTATGTTCAAATAACCATACACATAAAATAATTAACAACAGTTGTCATAGATAGAGTGTCATTGCAAGGTTTGTCATGAGATCTCCTCTGGGCATTCTTCATAGGCTCTGGCACAAGTAATCCTGGTGACCTCAATCGAATCCTGGCACTCATACTCACTCATGCGGAATCAACTACCTCTCGCAAGAACTAGATAGTTGATCTTGCCATTCCAAGCCTTCCCACTCATGCCAAGTCTAAACAAGCCCTTGTGTCTATGAGTGAGGTAAAATTATCTTGATTAGTGAGAAGTTATTCCTAATCTTCTAAGTACATTATTTTAATTATCACTTGTTTAAATCACTCCTGAAGGTTATCCAGTTTACCTCTTTGGGCTCTGGCACCTAACAGAAGCCACTCTTCTATTCGACAATGCACACCCAAACAATCCACCAAGGGAACCACAAGTGCATACCAACTAGGCATCATAATTCACTCCTTCACAAAGAGGATACAAATAATAGAACTCACTCCAAACATCTTGGAGGCAACAATCACATAGTCCACTCCTTTCATAGGAGGCAACAAGATGAAACCACATAACAAGGTCACTCTAAATAAGGAGACACGGATCCCATAATCCGCTCCTAAACAAAGGAGGTGCAAACATTCCCATTCGTGAAAACCGGGTAAAACTGAAAAGACGCCATGCACTACCCAAGGGAAAACAACTGGATGGCATAAAGATTCAACAACCCTTATCCTCTAAGATCTTTTGGAAGACTTATAATTTAGGACTAACACTAAATCCAAAAACCAACAATGCAACTTGATGACATAGCAACAAAAACATTCAATTCATCAATCAAATCTAATATTTGGATTTCCTAAATCCATACTCATTCAATAGGTAGTGTTGACAAAGTCAAAGACACAATAACTAGATCATCTAAAATAATCATAACCCTTATTTCCCTTTTCATTAAAGGAAATCTAAAAACAATTAAACTTACTTCCCTTTACTAAATACAGAGAATTAAATCCTTTAAGATAATCATGAGGAAGATACTACTTTTCGATATACTAAATCCATATCTCTTTCATAATTCAATCACAATGATTCAATTAATCTAAATATAAATTAATAAATAATATAATTGATTGCCTCATCAATAAAACAACTTCTTAATTTACTTTTAAATTGACACAAATCCATGCAAGTAAACTCTTTTCATTTCTTAACCAAATCTTACATCTCATTCACTTTTCTATTTAAAAAATTCAATCACTTCAATATAATATCCATATACACTAATCAATCCAATTTTAAATCTCTATTCAATAATATATTGCATTCTTTAAATCGAATGTTTAACTCTTTCAATTAAACTTTAACAAGCCATTTTAAAATAACAATAATTTCCCATATGTTTATAATTTTAATTCCACTAATCTAATATACAAATTTTATTTAAAAATAATATAAATAAATATAATACTTTAATATTATAAATTGTAATATAAAATATTATTAAATAATATTTTAATATTATAATAGCAATACCTAAAATATTAATATTTATAAATATCAATTTATTATTATTTTATTTTCAGAACAGTCATGGGAAAATAACTTAATAGCAGTCTCATGTTTCAAGCATAACTCAAATAGTACGGTCTGGGTACTTCCCATTTTTGTGCAGGAGTAAGAACATTTCAAAATGCAAAAACCCTTTAAATTTCCTGAAAACCCAGTTTGTGAAAGTAAAGTTATAGGCGACGCAATTAGACCATTTTACTATGAAAATTATAACTATACTGCAGATTTTAAAATCCGATTTTTAATAATAAACAGAGGGTTTCATTTTCTAAAAACATTCTAAATGCATTGTTCAATCTCTATGTTTGATTTCAATAACAACAAAATTGATTTCCCCAAATAATTTAAATTCAACTAAGGTTTTCACAATTTTCACAAGCAAAGGCTGTAAATTTGTTTAATTATTTTCCTCTAATATCAAATTTATTTTCTAAAACAGATTTAACAAACAAATCTTTAATCATTACTATTTTAAAGAAAACAATCAAGAACAATAAAACACAAAGAGGAAAACCTGGTACAAGAAGCTACAGGAAGAGATGAATTTTTGATGCAAGCCTCCTCCAAAGATTTCCTGAATTTTCTTCAATCCTCGAATGAATCCAATCCAAAACCAAACAATTGCAAACAATCTTTCCTTCAATCAATTCTACAATCAAACTTCCTTCAAACCCTTGTACAAATTTTCCAAAACTTCTTCCCTGCTGTAAAAATATTTTTTTCTAAAAACTTTTCTGCCCTAAAATTAAAACATATATTCTTATAAATCAAAAATACCTAATTCAACCCTAATTCACATTACATGCAAATTAGATATTTCAATTTCAATTTCAATATTTACAACCCTAATTCACATTACATGCAAATTAGATATTTCAATTTCAATTTCAATTTCACTTTCAATTTCAAATTTCAAATTTCAATTTCACTTTTCAAAAACCCACTTTCAATTTAAAATGCAATTTCAAATAATAAATTAATTTCCAAAGTTGCAACCAATTTTCCAAATAAACATTTAATTACAATTTCTAATTTAATTCCCACACGTTGAAATTAAATTCCAAAATTAATTTTAATTCTTTTATTTCATTTCATTCTCTTGCATCACGTTTAATTAATTAATTTAATTATTTAATAACTAAACTCAACCCCCTTGGATTAAATTTAATTAATTAAATAATTTAAATATAATTAATTAATTTAAATATAAAATTTTATCCACATTGCATTATTTAAATTAAATAACCATCAACATGATTTAAATGCAATTATTCTAAATATCTATTTCTAAATCAAGAATTCTTTATAATTAAATAACATCAAAGCGAGACAAACAAAGACTCGACACACACAACTGACGACACACTAAGGCTAGGGTGTAAACTTGACACATGTCACCTAGCTACTATCTCCCGTTCAACTTAACCATTGGATCGACACGCTCAAACCTGTGAAACCAGGTGGAGTCGATGTCATGTACCTGCAATCCTACAACCAAGTAAACAACATCATACAATATATCCAGCATATAATACACACTGTGAAGAAGAAATCACGGATTCACAGGGTGCTCGCAAGCGAGTGATGCGAACTCGTCCTTTTCACGCATACACTCATTGAAACTGACACTTCCATCATAATTCCAATAATCTCATAATAACATCTCATGTTAACTCTACTACATCATTAATCCATAATGCATGTGAAACAATAATCAGATAGCTACATTCCACAATAACAGTTGTCGCTCAATAGTAGCGATCAAAATATCATAACAAAATGTATCTAGTATCAAAGTAATTGCAACCAACCATAGCATAAAGCAAACCAAACAAGAAGCAAAATGGAGGGGTATTACACTCCACTTAAAGACAAGGGACTTCTCTTTATGTCAAATGGATTATCCGAGCTCTCACTAGGGATGAAGCCTAGAAGATTCTCCTCAGGCATTATATTTAGTCTAGTTTTCCTATTCACAGGCCCGCTTAGAAAAGAATTGGTCTCCAAACCCTCTTGGTAATGAGGGAGTCACTTCAAATTGTTGGCTCCTTTGTGACCAAGAGCATCTAGTGCTCTAGGGAAACTGTTAAGCCATGGCTCTATTGGGTCAGGGCTGGATTTCATGATCGACTTTCCATCAACCAAAAAAAATTATGGTGGTATCCCCTTCTGGCTCAGAATGGTCAACCCCTGGCCAAGTCTCCTTGGCTCAAGGCCCTCAGATGTCACAGAAAGGGCATTCAAACACTGCATCAGCTCTTTCACCAGCCTACTATGTGTCTCTTGTAGTGGGATGTTTTTAAAGACTAGTACAGTCTTCGAAACCAAGATCATCCTACTTTCAACGGGCTGGTGAGGACCATTCTTGTGGACATGCTTAACAAATTTGGCATTCGGGAGCACAAAACTTGGTGGAGAGACTAGAAATGGTTTCCAAACACTCCTCTCAAGAGCTACAAGCCACAACTTGGTTACAGGTGGCTTTCACACCATTTTTCTATGATCAGTACTTTGAACCAAAGGTGGCTTCTTAATTCGTCTACCCATACTTGGCGTAAGAGGTTTTATGCCACTTGGTCTACAATTATTAATCCGAAGCTGGCACACTTTTCTTGGTGTATTCTTTTGCAAGGATTTCCTATGGGTTCTCGACTTTTCATATGGGGGTTCCTGACCCTTGCTGCCCTTTTTGTGGGCAGTCTGAAAGCTTTGAGCATATTTTTTGGTTTTTTTCCAGAGCTCAATAGCTTAGGACTTGAATTCATGATTTCTTTCAGCCTTTTCGGCCATAACCCTTCTCTTGGCATATGATTCTGCTGGGTGAAATTCTTGGAACCTCGAATAAGTTCACCCAACTTTGGCACACTTTTAGGGTAGAAATCCTCTTCAATATCTTGAAAGACATAAATTCTTATATATTTTCTCATTCTCATTTATATGTTAATGTGTTTCTTTATGCTAAAGCAGTTATTTGTTCTAATGTTCTCCTACAAATTCAAGTGCAAGCCAACAAGGTTGTACTAGAGGTGGCTCACCTACAGGTCCTCCTAGACCACTAGGGAAATTCCCTTTGTATTGTGGCTCGGATTCTTGATTCAACCTCCTCCTCCAACTGTTGGTTGCCTACTCAGGGCCAAAAGCAGAGTGATTTCGCCTGTTCCCACTCCTAGCCTCCTACTCAGTAGGATTCCTGGCCTCCCAGGTGGGCTCATTCTCCTCCACCGCATCCTTGTTAGGGTTGTCACTCTAGTGGTGCTATGGGGAGTGGTGGTGGCAGTTCTGGGTGGTCCTCTGATGCTCTGCCTGCTTCTGGCTCTGGCTGGCCTACTAGTGGGAAGAAATTTTCATGGTTGGATCTTGCAATCTCGCCTCAGCATGAGGAAGAAGATAAATATAAGTATGATGATGGTTGGCGTGCTCCTCCCGACGTCACTCCAAACCCCACTGATGTATGGGGGAAAAGTTTGGATGACAAGGATCCCCCAGACTCCACTGGCACTGCATTGGCTGCTTAATTTTTATTTGTTGTTCTTAGACTTCTAGGCTAGGCCCATGTGATAGCTATTTTGGATTTTTTGGGCTCTTCCCATGTGACTTTTGGGGTTTTCCTTCTTACTACCCACCCCTTTTTTTGTGAATTTATAATTTTATCTTTATATTAATATAGATATCTGGCTATTCATCAAAAAATGTAAATGTCAATGTTTATTCCTATTTTAGGGAAAATAACTATCATTGCTCCTCATAGGACTTATAAGTTGTAACCACTTCTTACTTTCATTCATTTAATTCTCATTGTGAAGATTGATTGGATGTAATTAATTTCTGATTCAAACTGATAGAGACAATAATTGACGTGCCAATCTTGACAATTCTTATCTTCATACATTAAATACATTAAATGATCTTCTTGTCACTTTCTTTATTTAAAACATGTGAGTTGTAACTTTCATTATTTCAAACAGGTGTCTTCTTGTCTTTGTATAATGTCAATCCTATAAAAGGAAATCATTACATGCTTGTTGATAGATTCGATAAAAATTGAAAGGTGAAAATTAAATTTATGCTTTAATCGAAATTGTTTGGCGTATGTTCCAAATTCAATCTTTTCATTTCTTTCCTAAGTATCCTATCTTTGTACATTTCCAATGTGATAATGTGATGTTTTTTCATATAATTTTGCAATTATTTTTAATATGTGTTTTTAATTCCTTTTGTTGTCTTTGATGACATTTGATTATAGATTAATATTGAATGGTTTCTATTGAATAGTTTAATTAGGTTTTATATTGATGTTATCTGAATTGATTTTCATAGAGTATTTTTGGGGAAAGTTTTATTATTTCAATCATGAAGGTATGTTTTACATGGTTTTACATTTGCACACATTTTTTTTATATCATGTTATTTTTTCTAATTTATTTTATTTTATTTTTTACATTTAAATTTCAAAACTAATATCTTTTCGTGTCACCTTTAATTACAAATATTTTGTTTGGTGGTGTGAGAATTTTAATAATCAATATATCTAGTAGGAAAAATGTTATATTAATCTTTAATTTATATTTTCTCTACATTTAGATCCCAAGTTTTAAAGTTTGGAGTCCTTTATGACCAATACAATCTAAGTTTCAACATATAAGAGTTAAAAAATAGAACCAACAAGATTGTAAATAAAATCTAGATAGGGTTTCATGTTTGGTACTTTCAATATAGCAAGTTGGAGAGGAATGGTGAGCTCAAAATTCTTATGCAATAGAGCTTATTGGATGGCGACATAGTGTTATGGTTTCTTAGGCATGTCATTTTGTATAAAGAATAACCACAACAATACATAAAATAGTTTTGTAGATTTGTGTACAAAAATCCATGTTCCAAAATACATTGTGTTTATACAAAATTTATGTATATAAATTTGTGAACCCAATCCGATTTGAAGAAAACTATCTCCATCAAGATGTAGTCACAAATATAACATAATAATTGATTAAGATGAAACAAAAATAATAATATTTAAAAATAAAATATCTAAAGGTGTAGGAAAAATTATTGCTCGAGGCTTTGAAATTTGATTGGAAAAGATGATTGCATGTCATACTATTTGTTAAGGTATAAATTATTTGGCACATATATATTTATTGCCGTCATGCTTAAGATATCATCTTATTGTGCTATGCATGCTGACACCTGACAAAAAGTTTTATATAATTGCACATACAACGATACAAGTTCCAAAATACATTGTGTTCATACAAAAAAAATTATACAAAAATTTTTGAACCCTAATGTTCCATGTGAAAGAAAAATTCTCCATCAAGATGTAGTTTCAGCAATAACATGATAATTCATTATGATGAAATATTTGGTGGTGTATGCCAAATTCTTTGTTCAAGGATTCAAAATTCAATTGATGAGGAAAATTATGTGTCATACTATTTTTTAAGGTGGAAATTATTTGGGATATATATAATTAAGGTTTGCATGCTTAATATATCATCTTATAATGCTATACATGTTCATACTTGGCATAGTCTTTCATAGATTTTTGTATAAGAATCTGAGTTCCAAAATGCATTGTGTTTATACAATAATATTTCTATAAACAATCTATGAACCCCAATGTTGGATGTGTAAAAATTTTCCCATTAGGATGTAGTTGTAACAATAATAGAGTAGTTGATAAAGATGAAACCAAAATAAAAATATTTAAAGATAAAACATCTAGAGTTGTAAGCAAGATTTTTGTCCCCCTAAAACTATTCTCCATTTTCTACCCTCTTCATAATTCTACATCAAAAAGGAAAATTGTAAATAATACTAGTAGATATACATATCAGGGAGAATTGAAGGTGTATGCATAAATTATCATCCTCAAACCCCTTCAATCATATACCCTTAAAAGGGTTATTGCCAATACCTTCCAAGTTAGCTTTTGGCGGATGCTTCGAATTCAATCATGTCATTTTCTTTAAAACATAAAATAGGTCTTTTGATATTCTTTTCTAATCTTTTCCAATATTTAAGGGTTCAAAACATAAAATAGGTCTTTTTGGTAATCTTTTGTAATATATAAGGGTTCATACTAAATATTTTTATTAAGTTTATATTGACGTTTCTACATATTTTTGGATTCTAAATTGATTCTTGTACTAGTATGTTTGGAGTAAGCTTCTTCATTTCAACCATGAAGATATATTTTACATGCTTTACGCAAACACATTTTTTCTATATCATGTTATTTCCTTGACTTTATTTCTTGTTCTTGATATTTAAATCTAAAAACCAACATATTTCTATGTCATCTTTAATTAGGAACCCTCTATTTGTGGTGCCAATGTTTTTGAAAATTAACATGTCTATTAGGAAAAAGGCTATATTATGATAAAATATCTATTTTCTCTACATTCAAATCTAATTAATAATTCCAATTTTTGAGTCCTTGATGACCAATGCAATCCAAGTTTCAATATAGAGGAGTTAAACATTAGACCTGACCAAATATTTTATAAATAAAACCAAGCTAGGGTCTCACGTTTGTGGTTTCTCATACTTCAAGTTGGGGAGGAATGGTGAACTCAATATTTATGCAATGGAGCTTATTAGAGGAATTTAGGTACAAATTTGTTAGGGTTTATGGGTCAAGTTGACCACAACTCATCTTGTATCTAAGTTAAGTAGACGATTCATGTTTGAAGTCCAATCTTGAGATTTGAGGGCATTGAAAAGTAAAATGAAACTATTGTAATATTATTAAAATAAACTTGGTATAGGTCCCCCCTGAGCCTAGTTGGATAAAGCTCAACTTTTATGGCTCAACCAAACCTAACCCAGGTTGGGTGGGTCGGGGTGGGGTCATCTGTGACCATAAGTGGAAATTAACCCTAGCCTATGTGCTAAACTTGGGGGTTCAATCACCTACTTTTGTTGAGGTGGAAATGGTCTTCCATGACATAGAAATTATCATGCAAGTAGGGCTCTCAAATTTCGTTAGAGAAGGAGACTCTCTTGCTGACAGGGAAAGCCTTTCCATATTGGACCCTCCAAGAACTCATGTCCTTAAATCACAATCTAATTATTTCACTTGGAAATTGTAGTGTTAATCACATGTATAGGAGCGACAATAAATTTGTCAATATGTTAGAAAAATCTTGGAACCTTTACTCTAGATTTAGTAATATGGGATAATATCCTCCATATCCTAGGTCAAATTATGGAACTAATTCAACATGATGTTGAAGTACTATCCAAATGTGATCAAGTTGCATTTTATTCCATCTCTAATTGATAGTTTTCAGGCTCCTCAATTATGGCAACTTAAGCCCACTAATCTATCTTTTCACATTTATAGTCACTTCTTGCTGTGGTTTTTGTATAGCCATTTCTACAAGTGGTATTACCTTGCTCTAATATTTTTGATTTTAGCAATGGGGAATGATCTGGTACAGGATGAACCTACTAGTTCAAATGGATGGAAGAAAGATAAAAACATTTGGACCATTCTAGAATGGGGTAAGATGGCTTCATTTATGGAGGGAATGCAGGGGCATGACCCCAAGATTTCTTTCGAGTTCACTAATTTTTGGGTGAACGAAACTTGTTATTGTTGAAGGTGTTTCCTTCATGGTGACTCCTAAGCTAATTATGGAGGCGGCAGGGCTCTCTTTGGAAGGGTTTTCATTCCTCATAAGTTGAAAGGCCATTACCAAAAAGACATTAAACATTTTCTAAAAGAGGGTGAGAGGATGAATAGATTGTAGAATTGCTTTAACCATCTATACCTACCCAACATTTGGAGGAAAATTACATAACTCCTCATGAGGTATGTCATGCTTAAAGGTTGATTCCACCATTTCCATGCTCATTTTTCACTATAATTAATCATCTTAGGTATAATGTCAACATGAACTTCACCTTTTAGAATTTTCTAGGCTAAATGCAAGAAATTACCCATCTACTAGGATGTTATTTATCATCTTTGCAAGTTTCATTTTGTATTGCTTCCCTCCCTTACAACTCTTCATAAGAACACTCTAACCATTCACGACTCCACCATTCCCTCTATAGACCCCAACCCCTCTATTACTTTGGATTAAACACCTCCTACCATTTTGTAGTGCTCAAGCCTATGGTAAAGCCCTTGTTAATGAAGAAACACCAACCGACCCCATCAAATGTAGCCCTTTTTCAGAAACCATGCCTATTTCTACTTCTAGGTCGGTAGAGTCTAAAAACTCAAATGACAATGAGTCATGGAATCCAAAACCAACCAAATATCCTTTGGAATCTTCTTCTCATGCAAATATCTCTAATGTTCCTAACATCCCCCTTGTTTCTAACCCTAACTCTCAAAATTATCCCAATTTTTTCATTAATCTAAAGGAAACTGAAACTGAACCTAAGTCCATGTGTGCCCCTAATGACCCCCTCTGTAAAAAATTATATGAAATCTCGAAGACAATTAATATCCAGATACATATCATGAAGTGGCTCTTGGGCTAGTTGATAACAACTAAAGAAATAGTCCAAATCCTCGAGGGCAAGGTTCTTGAGCAGCAAGTTTCATGAGCAGGGGAGGTGGAGAACAAGGAGCACTGGGATATGATTTCCTCTTTGGAAAAGTCATTTGATAAGTGGTTGATGTGAGAAACAAATCTAGAAGATTGCAATTCATTGTTGGTTCTAAGGAATAAAAAATAACTTACTAACTAAGTTTGATGATATCGATCAGAACCAAGAGAAAACCATGCAACGAATCAGGTTCATCACTAATTATAATAAAGAAACCATGAAGAACATTGCCCTCACCCTTCAGGTTTTTTAAGATGAATTAAGTACCAGGGGAAATGAGTTGTGGGTGGTTCAAACGATGGTCATATGCAGAAGAAAAAGGGTAAAATGGTGGATAACTCAGCTCATGATCTCAATAGGGGCCTCTAACTTTTGAAAAGAAGCTCTAATTCTTGTTGCAAGAATGGAATATGATCACTTCTCTCAAGTTATTGGGAGACCTATAGGTTTTTGATGGTTGTGTTGGTCTCGACTCTTTGTGTGTTTTGCATTGTTTTTTGTTGGTCAAATTGTTTAAGCTTTATATTATGTTTTTTTTTTTGGTTTCTCACTTCCCATGAGTTCCTCGTTTGCTCTATGGCTATTTTTCAATGGGCACCATCCTTTCCATTTTTAATCTAGTAAAAACATAATATTTATATAAAATCTAGTGAACCTACATTAACTCAAATATTTAAAAACAATATAAAATAAAAGAGCCATATAAATATATCACAAAACCATATTAATTTCTAGAAAACCTTTTAAGAAATCTCTAGGCTTAGAGAGAGCACCACACATCTATTAATCTTCACAAACAAGAATACAAATTTTAACACACTTTTCTCCTCGATCCAATACAGGTAAATGCACAACTTCCCATATAAGTTCTCATTCTTACAAAAAAAGTACCCCAAGATGCAGTTTATAAATAAAGCTAATAAAATATAATAGACCAAACCATGAGGCCAATTGTCTACATGCAAACTATAATCCATCAATGTAATGAGAAAAACAGTATGTATCTCATAAAACATAGTATTTACTAGAGATATTATGCTTGTAAGAATAAAAAATGAAGAATAATATAAGAATCATAGACAAAGGAGAAAATATAATGTTGTACATAGGGAAAAATCCATTTCAAAGCATAAAATCAATGTATAATTTATCAAAAATATAAGAATATTAAAATACAATTCAATCTCCTACCTTAAAATTGAGAATATCACCATTCTTCTCTAGATGAAATATGAAAACATATAAAAATATAATGCTATAATTAAAACACCACACCCATTCTTGTAGCTCCAGTATATAAGAAAATACATCTACACCATTCACTAAAACAATAATCTACGTGGTCAATAATGAAATAAACCTTATATGTTCAAGATTTACAATAGTTTTTCTAGAAGATTCAAGACCTTTCTCATGAACCAAGGAATCAAGATTTGTTAAAAATTAAAAACCAACAATTAGAAAAAAAATAAGAATTCATAATGTTCAAAAAGATAAACTAAACATTCTTAATCGTTATTAGAGATGATTTATTATATCATGGGTAAAGCAACAATAGTGGTTTACAATTCCAATGAGGAAGGAAAACTCAGAAAAAATGACCCCAAGGCAAAAAATGTGATTTCAGGGGTTTGTATGAACCTGCTAGTTTGAATGAACCCATAAGTAGTTCAATCAAACTAGGGTTTGAGTGAACCCATTTAAATATTTCACACCAAAAAAACCAAAAAAAATGCATTAGGAAGGGGGTCTCCCTCGAACCCCTAGGGGTTCATATGAATCCCCCTTATCCCTCATTCCCTCCTTGAAACACAAAAAAACCTATATTTTTTCACTTTGGAGCAAAGTTTGAAAATGAAAATGGTAGAGACTTCACAAAACCAACTTAAATTAGGTAGTCTTCAGAACAAGCTATCAAACAAATATAATTTTAATATGTTGTGGTTTTATTATGTATTTATTTTTTTAGTTTTATTAAACATAGGTTCTTCACCAAAAAATGAAGGTCTATGTTCTGCAAATATGGAAAAATAGAAAATTATCAGAAAAAAATTTGAAAAATATGAGTGCACTAGATATTGAACTCCTTGATCCAACAAAAAAAGTAGAATTAAATTTTGATATATTTAAAAAAAGTTACGCATTATATGGTCACGCTATGTTTGAATTGTAATTGGTTTGACTTCGAATCTTGATTAAAGAAAAAATATTCAATAAAAATCTGTCTAACCAAGTGGAAGCACTAGATATAAGAGCTACAAATCTAAATTTTAAATAATTAGAACTTTATCCTCGTTCAAAAACAAGTTATGCATTATACGGTGTGTGTCACTTTTTAAAAATGTCATTTTCTGAAAAAATTAGTTTTCGTGGGAGATGGAAAAAAAGTGTAATCAGATTCCAAAAATTTTGAAAAAAATATTTTTAGAATCTACAGAAAAAATGTGACGAGACTCTAGTTTGAAACATCTTCAAATTTCTCACGGTTTAGCTACTATAGGAGCTTGAATGTGAAGATTTAGTTAAAAAAAAAATCAGTGTCTTGTTTGGCCAAAAATTGTAAACCACTATTGTGGGATCACGCTCATTTATAGTGTTGTAAATGTTTCTTACACACCATATCGAATTTTCATCTTTTATGTTCACTTTGTAACTATTTGTCATCCTCTTACATCCATCATAAAATCCACATAAGTAACACCCACATCTTACAATGTCATAATGATCTTATTTTATCATATATAGATTACAAATATCATATGAAGGATTCAAAATGATATAATGACCATGTCATAAGTAGGTTGCCCCACTTACCAAATGAGATTAGAATATTAAATAAATTTAATAAAATAAATAATCTATCTATTATGACTTGTAAGATGTATGACATGGCTAATCCTAAGATTATCAAACTTTTATATACCTTTACAAGAAAAAGATAAATTACAAAAAAAAAATTGAGTCATCAAGATCATGAACATGTCATTGGAAAACTACTATATATTATGATCACCACCTTCATAAAAACATCTACTATATGTTACAAGTGAACACTATCCTCACAATGATCTCATTCTCTATCATGCCCATGAATGAAATGTAATTAACCCAAGCCAAGATAGAACACTAAATGTCACATACACATCGAAGTATCTAGTCTCCACTCATTTATATAAAACAACCCAAAAATATATACTCTCCTTACAAATAATATTAGGGATGCACCAAATACTTTAACCTTGTGAGAATTGTGAGCACATGTATTTGTTCACATATAACTAATACTAATACTATTAAGACACCTTTTTATCTCATGAGATATCCAACCCAAATTAAATCTTCCATGCTTATATTACTGTCTCAATTTTAATAAATACAAAAAAATATATAGAAAGCCTTAAACCTATCAATATAGTAGTTAAATATAAATAATCTACCAACCTCACACATATATCAGGTTGGTAAGAAACCCACTCCATATAGATTCACTAGTTTGATGCTAAAAAATCAATATAAATCCTACTAATCAACACTTGCATGAAGCATGTGGCTCATATCATTAAAATTTATATAGTAAATGTAGATAGTGATTTATAAATTGTAACCATCGTATTGTAAAATGGACCATACACCCTCAAACAATTTTTCACTCACACTTTCATTCCTCATCATGGCAATCCTTCTAGAAAATTCATGCTTGTACATATTATTTCTCTAGTAATTATAAACACTTAAAAAAATCTTCTAGTATTGGTTCATACTCACCCATAAAATAGTCCTTTTAGAAAGCGAGGGAGTTTAAAATTCAAAAGTCATCTCAAAAATTTGAATTAAAAATTTGAATCAAATTCACTTTGTATTTAATTTAATATGACACCAAAATTAGGGATTCCGTGAATTTTATTGATTCCATAGTCCACTTTTTACAAACAATTAAATTTTAAAGTTTTGAATCAACTGCAATTTTCAAAATTTATCTCAATCCTCTTCAATTTAAAATTATGGTTTCCTTGTATATTAATTCTTCATCACTTTTGGAATACTCGACATCCTCTACATACCTTGTAAACCTCTAAAAATGTGAATTTTTTTAATTTTTATTTTGTGATGATAATTCCAAACTCCACCAGCTCCTCCATACCTATGCCCTCCAACATTCCTTTTATTTTTATTTTTTTTATTTTATTACTTATTCCTTCATTCCTTGTCTGTCTATGCTAGTTTCTCCATTTTATATTTTTTATGAATTTCACATAGCCTTTCCTGGTTGCAATCTTTCATTTTTATCCTGGTGTCAACCTTGTTTTATCTTTTCTGCATATCTTCATTTTAGCAGACATTTCTTTCCTTAGAAAATATTCATTTCCCTATTTGCATGGCATATTATTCCAATTTTCCCTATAACATATTTCATTACTCATTTTATATTCTTTCCTAGAGAATTATCTTCCCTTGGTTGGGTTTGACTTGCCTAATTTCCTAGTGCCACTCTACATTCTTTAATTTTATTGGTTTTTTACTCTATTCTATTATGTCACAAGCCTCTTCCAATTCCATATGCTGAAATTAAAATTTTCTTTATTTATTATCAATGAACATAAAACCCAACACAATAAAATCATATGAAGAGATCACACTCAGAAGAATGGAAGATAAAAATTTATTTATTTACATAAATTAGCCTCTAGATATCAACTATAATCCACTTAAATGAACAATTGAACCTTTACAATGCTTATATGAAAATAAAATTTTGTTCAATAAAATCACAATAATTTTTATTTTCTCAATCTCAATGAATCAGAAATTAAATTGCAAATAAAACTAGATAAATGAACCAAACTATTTTATTTGTGGGATGAGGATTTTCCATCCGCCTAGATGTTCTTGCATTAAACAGAATAGGTACGATTTTTTCTCCATGAGTGGGGAACTCATGAGCATTTTGGAAATGGAAAAACAAAAATTCCAAACTTCACCAAATCTAAAGCACTAACCCAATAAGCCTCATACATTTCACAATTCTTCCTATAGACCAAATTTTCCCAATATTCCTTCGTCTGTGTCTTTTTTTTTTTTCTGTGTGAATCAATGATTTGATCAATTTCCTCAACACTCTTCTCCAAAAATTAGTGTATCCACTTGGGTGCATCATACAAGTTAGAGGTTCCATTTTTTTCCTCTCAATGGTACAATTAAAAATTTGAAACATTTATTATCGATGAGATATCAATTCCTATTGGAATCTCAATATCATATGCATTCGATGAGAAATTTCTTAAAATATTCCCAAAGCCTATCTCTTTCCACTTAATCTTATTGTATGTTCCTTGTGGGAGCCATTTCTTTTGTAAATGTACTATCGCTAAGTCACAAATCTAAAATTAGTGTACTCTCGTATGTACATCAACTTGTTCTTTTTATTTTGTGGCGCCATTTTCCTAAATTTCCTTCACTTCTTTATTTGAGTTACAAATATACTCCATAAAATATTTTGCAACTGTACTCTTCCTTCCCAAATCTAATTCATCCCTCAATTAATCATCTTCTTGGGGACTATATCCATAGAAAATTATGAAATGGAATCCTTCATACACTCTTATTAATTAAGTTATTGTATGCAAACTTTCTTGTGCCAATATCAAATCCAACTAATTGAGCTTGTCACCTAGACCAAGCTCTTTAGTAAATTACAATTTGACGACCTTAGTTTGATAGTTTGAGGATGGTAAGCTAAGCTAAATCCCAATTATGTTCCCATTTTTCTCTACAAAGTATACCAAATATGGAAAACAAACATGTTGTCCTAGTATGAAATAATACTCATTTTCAATCCATGTAATCTAATTGTCTCATTGATAAAACAAGTTAGATAAGTGAGAAGCATCACAACTCTTTTGACATGCTATAAAATGAACCATATTTAAAAATCCATTCACCACAAAAAAATGAATTATTATTTTTCCTCAAAAAAAAATCCATACTAATGCATTTCAAAGGTCTCTTTGATATTGAGAATGAATTCTATAATTCTTTATTTTTCCTCACTCCTTTGGTGTGCTAGCATATCCAACAACTATGCACCATTGTTTTTTCATCTATAGTAATCCATAGGTAATAGTAGCTCCTATTTCTAGTTGTGCCAATATTTTTTTCATTCTAAAATTTCTAGTGAAACCTTTGTTGTGCTTCTCCCTCATAAAATTTGGGATGTTTTTGAGGTACATAAACATATGTGCATTGTGGGGTCGTCTGCAATAAAAATTCACTTATAAGGCTAAAAATGAAGGTGTTAGGGAAAACACAATGGTTGGAAAAAAGAGTAATGACATTATCATTTTTTTATTATTCTAAATAGTAGGTTATGGAATGTGAAATTTCATAGGGTACAATTTTTGGCATTACATCTTCCCCCATTTTAGTGAGCATATGTGTTCTAACAAAAGTGAGCTAAAGTTGAGAAAAAGGTTGAAGAGAATATACCTAGGATGAAGAGGATGGAGGTATTTGATTTGATATATGAAAGTGAAAGTTTGTGCTAGGACACAAAGAGGAAATGGGTCTTCTATCTTGAAAAGATAACTACAATATCACCACAAACATGTTAGTTAGAGGCATAAATTTTAGGAAAAAAGGTGAAAAATAGGCATGATCAAATATGATCAAATAAAAGAAAGTGTTGATAGGTATGGATAGCAAGATGCATTATGTTAGAGACCATACAATAAGTACATATAAATATGAATGATAGAAAAAAAACTTGCAAGTAGGAGAACCCCTATCATGAAAGGATGAGTGATAGAAACGAACCCCACAATGAGGATATCCCCTATCACAAAAAGATGAGATTATAAGACATCAATATTTGTTTTTGGAGAATTGTTTTGAGAAGTAAGAATAGGAAGATATGATAGACCCCCTTAGAATTATGTGTGCTATAGAAAGGAGAATAGGTCATTCTAGGGAGAAGAAATACAAATAGATGTTGTGGCACAACATACATAGTGAGATGTATTCGTGAATACTAGATTCTATAATTTTATCTTCATCAACATGGATTAGAATATGTGACTAGGTAGTGGAAACTTTTAGCATCGACATGTAGACACATGAGTAGTTTTAAGAGACTTCATATATCTTATTTTTTCTTCTGACATATTCATTTTTTGAATGAGAACACATTTTCTTTACCCCTTTGGTTTAGTTTCTTCCTAAGGGGAGAAATATTATTTGATGATCATAGACCATCTTCTACATCTTTTTTAAAGAATCTACACTTGTTAAGAAATATACTTTTGGATTTGGTCAATGGTGTCTATTCTTATCTCGTATGGGGGAATTTTTCCTCACATAGGGTTTTTTCAATCTCATCTAGGTGATCCCACAATAATGGTTTACAATTTTTGGGCAAAATGGACACTAAACTAATTTTTTAAAATTAAATCTTCACTTTCGGGCTCCTATAGTGGCTAAACTGTGAGGAATTTCAAGATGATACAAAAAAGTGATTTGTGATGTTTTTTCTATAGATTCTAAATATATTTTATTCAAAAAAATTGGAATCTGATTGCAGTTTTTTTGTATCTCCTTCGAAAACTAGTTTTTAGTAGTAAACAACATTTATAAGGAGTGATGCTCACTATATACAACATAAATTTTTTGTATGGAGGATAAATTTTTATTTTTATTTTAATTTAGATTTGTGACTATGACATCTAACTAGTTCATATAGTTTCATAGTATTTTATTACATATTTTTTCCTTAATAAAGTTTTGAGGTCAAACCAATTACAATTTAGACATAGGCGGACTGTATTGTACAACATAACTTTTTCTATATGTATCAATTAGTTTTTTTAATGGATCAAGGACATCAATACCAAGCTTGAAAATATATATATATATATATTTTGATAATCTTCTATTTTTCCACATGTGCAGAAAAGAGAGCTTAATTTTCAGTGAAAAATGTACATTCACAAGAAAGAAAATATAAATATAATAATAAAACTAAATTTAATTAGAATTATACTTTTTTGGAAGCTTATAATAAGGACTACATACTTACAAAAATAAATTTTAAATGAATTCATTTAATCCCCCAAAAGGTAAATCAAAAAGGGTTTTTTATCAGCATTTTGATAGGTGTAAAGGAGACTCTGTTATAGGTATGGTTTAAAACTAGTAGGGTTCTATCCAAGGGGACTTGGTATAAGGTGCTTTGATCAAATCCTCTTCAATTAGAATCCTTTAAATTAAAAATTTCAAGGCTTCAATCATTATATTTTCTATAAATATGTGATTTCAGTGAAAATCAAGATCTCCCAGAAAGTGTAAACCACTATTGTGGTAGCACCGATCTTCTAGTGATCATATTTCTTCTATTTTTTCTCCTTTGGGGAGGAATTTTTCCCATTTTTTTCTCATTTTATCTATTTATGAGACATTACATTTATACATTGGTACCAACATGGCCTAGTACCTAGGTGACAATATCATCTTTGCATCATTTTAGTTAACTTCTCCCTAAGTTGTACATAGGAGTAGTGTTCGTTTGAAAAAGGTATTATATGTAATGAAATTTCATCTAGTAGGTCTAATCACATGTTAAGTTTACTTATTAAGCTATAAATATTTCTAAAAGTCTTAATTGTCATGTCATGTTAAAACACTTTTCATCATCCTAGTTTTCATTATCTATTAACCTTACATATATAAGCAAGGTCTCATATGTGCATTGTATTTCATATTTATCACATTTTATTTTTTAAGTTTTTTTAGCAGATTGAGTCATGATCATTGAATTGAGTGACTCTAATAGAATAGAACTCATATTTTATATTATGTTTAAAACTGGGGTTAAATTTGTAATTTTATTTTCTATGAAATTGTACAAAATTTTATGATTGAACCATGAAAAATAATTTGATTAAAGAGTAAAGTTATATGGTAAATTAACTATAAAATAATAGTAGCACATGAATGTATCCTTCTTTCTATCACAATGTTTCATTAATTTTTTACAATACTCAATGCTGACACTTAAAATAATATTTATTGAAATAGGTCATCTTTAGGGAAAGGGTTCTCTCACCCTAGTTTGGGTGTTTTTGGCCAAAATTTCTCAAGATGTTGGGGATTCTAATATAATGTTTCAATGTTTCTGTACTGCGGAAAATGAATAATGTAATTAATTTTGTAGGTAAATTAGAGTGTCAATATCGTGTAAATTTGTCAAGATTGACCATTGCAATAGTACATTTAGCCCCACTTTAGTGAGGGTATGATCTTATGTTCATACACATAGTAAATGAATTTACTTCTTTGTCCAAATGTTGAAGAGACATAATGAAACCAATTTGTGAGATGTAGTAGCCCCAAAATTAGGATACCATCAATCCATAACTTTAATAATACCATAAAGTATATATATCACACATAAAACCATATGCGAAATATACATCAAGGAAAACAATGCATATAATTATTACACAAATAATACAAGAAAGACATGAGGAAAATATACATTATTATAATTTCCTCTCAAATACACAACATATAGATCAAAAATGCTAAAATGACAAATAAAAATGAGTGTGAGCTACATTGATATATTAGATACAAATTTATGTTATTCTAGGTTCTCATATAAAATTGATAAATTATAGGTCCCATTAGGCTAGAAATTTTTATTATGCTAGTTTACTCATTAGACACATGAATATTCTAGATAGTAAGATATGTTATTCTAGGTGTCAATTATATACACTATATAAATTAATAAGCTAGAAACTATGTTATGTTAAGTGTATTAATAATTCTTAAATAGCTAATGTCATGGTTTGATAATCACTCCTCAAGGAGAAAATTTATGTTTAACATCATAGGGGATTTTCAAACATATAAGGGGACAAGCTGATAACCATACCTCAAGGGGAACTATAATAAACACCACCACCAAGGGATTATGTCAATAAGTAAGAATTATATGTTTGGATATATAAAAATGGATAGGTTTCCTTAGTCCAAAATTGTAAAGATTTCAAGTTGTAGATAATGCAAAAGTAAATTAGATTTTGTAGGTTCTTATAGTGTATGAAAATGAATACCCTTGCATTTTCACACTTTTTTGGGCCTACCTTGCTTTATTTATCCTTCTTTATGTCTTAATTGGTCCTATTTTTCATCCACAAGGCTAATAAATGACATATTTTTCTGGTTAAACCTGACAAGATCATCAAAGAGAAAATAAGCATTTAATGTTTCTCTCTATGTGTCCCTATTTTTTGGGTTGGGAATAAAATTCCACATAGGGTGTCTTAGTCCCCCAAGGGTCTTGGGACCCTAATTTTGAACACACCTAAAAAATTCCCTTTTGTGCAGTTTGTGCCCCGAGAATTGAGTGTTGGGACTAAGATGCCACCAAGGGCGTCTTAGTCCTCCTTGGCTTATTTTCAAGATTCAATTTCATATTATAATGGGATTTAGCCTCATTTAATTAATATTTTCCTATGTCGGCTTGGTGTGATGTAATTTCAATATATTAAGCATGTACAAGTATAAATACATGGTTCATTCACTCATATTTTTATAACAAGCATACAAGTATTTTGTGAGAACATTCCTACTAGAATAATTGAGTTCAAAAGAGCATCCAACAGAAATTATTCAAGCATTTTGGAGCCATCATCAAGATTCAAGCATCATATGAAAGGAGATTCTTGCATCATGTGTTTGTGCTAACATGTGTGATTTAGGGTTTTGACTCAAGCAAGCAATTCAAGCAAGATCTATTGAAGCACTCATGTGATTCAATATGAACATTCTAGTTATCCATTTCACACAAGTTTGTAGACTTCACAAAAATGATTTGGTGAGTTGTAACATTGCATGTTCTTAATTCATCATTTCGCTTCATTATTCTATTTCATTTTAGGGTTTAATTACCAACAAGGGGTTTGACCATAGAAAACCCCCATTCATTAACATTCAAAAAGTTTTCCATCTCTTGTATGCTTGTGATTGCAGATTTAGGTTGAACACTTGAAGATCATTTGGAGTGCAAGATTATAAAGTCGCATGAAAAAGTTGTCGTCTTCATGGAAACTCATCTACAAGTCAAATACATGAGTTTCAGAACCAAAGATCTGAGAGGAAGCAACTGCAGACCTTGGAGGTCAAGATCACATTCAAAGTTATCAGAAAATTTGAAATAGGAATAATACACCACCTAGGGTGTCTTTGTCCTCCCGGGGGTATTTTGCAAAGATTCTGCAACTACCCCGAAAAAGAACAACAAGATTAAGACAATAGTAAATTCTTCTTTGTCCTCTGTGGCACATTTTGATAGCATTTTTACATTTCAAAAATCCTCACAACATATCCATACTTCCTAGATACACATCCTATCTTGTTGTTGCATAATTTAATTATTAGCATCTTTCATTTAGCTTGCATAACTAGGTTTATAGGTTGAATTCTTATTTTGTCTTTCCAAGAATTTTCTTAGGGGTGAACCCATTAAAAACCTAAAGTATCACCCCATTCCTAAGTCCTTCTGATTGAGAATTGACTCACTTTGTGAGGTTGATAGTCAATCCAACTAGGGTTCTTAGGACATATTTGAATGATTGGTGGGAAATATGATTGATATTACAACTACCCTATTTCACCATTTATCATTTTGGTTTTTTGGGGTAAACCTTCTTATTTGTTCTCTTTCACATGTTTTTCTACTTTAAATTAATTTCTCATAGCATGGTGTAAGCAATCTCTTTAAATTGGGGGCATACATGAGCATTATTTTGGCATGATTTCATTTGCATTTATTTTTCATGTTCCTTGACATGATTTCCTTATTTTATATGATGTGTTTTCCTCTTTGTGGTGACATTGGGAATAATTTCCTTCATGAGTGTGAACTATCTTAGCATATTACATTCCTCTTAGTGCTGATGTGATACAATGCAATCCTTAGGTTGTGAATCTTTTATCCTTTGAATTGTCCTCTTTTGTAGACATTAGGAATAATGTCCCCTAAGCTTAATAGCTTTCATGAACTAAGGAGAATCCCTTCAAAAAAAATTATTTCTTTTCGTGTTGCATCTTGTACCTTATTAAAGTAATGGAGGTATGGCTTTGATATGGTTCCCTGATGCTCACCCAATGAACAACTAGCTTCTCTAGCCTATGGGAGTGTGCATTTTCTTGTTGTTCCTTATTAAATTCATGGAGGTATGGCTTTAATATGGTTTCTTGGGGCTCACCTAGTGAACAACTAGCTTCACTAGCCTATGTGAGAATTCATTTTAGTTTTGGGTATGTGTAGGATAATCATGGAAAAAATAGGCCCTTAAGTGGCGATCAAAGTTCAGAAAATCAAAGTTAGGCAACTTGACATAAAAATTTGAATAATTTATCGATTATTTCAAAAAAATGTAAGAATAAAATCTGTATCAAATTGAATGTAGTTTCTAAACTACTAGAAGTTTATTTTAAAAAAAATCTATTTGGTTAAAATTGGAAATTTCAATGTAGTAGTACTTAAATTTCAGGAAAAAAATAAGTAGGTGTCTGTCGGATCACCCTAACCAAATTAAAAAGATAATATTTTTTTAGAAGATCTTTTAGATATAAGTAGAGGACTCATGTACAGATGTGATGCATATTATTTTTGTAATATTTTTCCATGTAAATAATTTTAATTATTAACTTTTTCTTACAAATTTTAAAAAATATTAAAACTCGTATGTCTAACCACCTTAACTTTGTCAAAATTTCATGAAATTAATTTTTCTTAATCCTATAGTATGTAAAGCATAGAATGCAACACATGTTTCAGATTCAAAAAATGTGATACCATTTGAAAGGTATAGATGTTTTTCAATCAACCTATTAATTAGGACTTTAGTCATAATTCAAATAGAAAATGAGTAATAATAATCTATTAAATTTATAGTAAACCATAATTTATATTGGTGGAATGTTGAGAATATCCTTTAGAAACCCTTTTCATTTCATCAATTTTGGATAAAAAAGGTCATTGGCCACATGGGCCATCATATCACTTACAATCGCCACTTTTTGGCCCATTGTGATCCTACACATACCCTTTTGTCCTTGTCATATTTGTGAGGGTATGCTATTGATATGGACTTCCTGTGGATCACCTAGTCGACAACTAGCTTAACTAGCCCTTTTTGAGCATGCATTCTATTTGCATAGTGGACAACACATTCCACTTGTAAACCTTCAACCTAGATCTGGTCCACCGTGTTGGATGACCAGACAAAGCTTGATTTGTTGCGTTTTTCTTTTTCTTTTACTTTACTTTGATGGTGTATGTTTGCAATCTAATTATGGCTTCATATATTATCTGCATGTGTGCTCCTTTGTGCCTATGTTGGTCTACCATAGGATCTTGATTCTAGGGCTTGGCCACCCCCTTGATTCTTGTCATCCTATCTTACTAGCATTTGTATATTTCGACCCATCTTGATAGCGTGGTTAGCTACTTTAGTGTGATTTTGAAGAAATTTCATCCTCTCATTAAAGTGGGGGCTAAATGTATTGTAGGAAAATGCATATCCTTGCATTTTCACACTTGTTTGGGCCCAAATTGCTTTATTTATCCCTATTTATGTCTTAATTGGTCCTCATTTGCACCCAAAAGCCTAATAAATGACATTTTTCTTGTTAATCTCAAAAATCATCAAAGGGAAAATGATAATTTAATGTTTCTATCTATGTTTCCCTAATTTTTGGGTCGGGACTAAAATGCCACCTAGGGATTCTTAGTCCCCCAAGGATCTTAGGACCCTGATTTTGATCAAACCTGAAAAGGTCCCTTTTTGGAGTCCGTTCCTTGAGAATTGAGCCTCGAGGTTGTCCTACGCCCACGATTTTTAAATTCTCCATCCTTTTCTCTTTTTTCCATGATAATTAAATAATTTTAGTTATTTAATTACTGTCTAAACTCATAAGTCCTCTATTATATTAAATGATTTTAATTATTTAATTAATTCATTTACAATCTTTAGTCCTCCTTGATTAAAATAAATTTTATTTATTTAATTACATCACAAATTAAGTCCCCTTCTTTCTAAAATTAAATAAAATTCTTATTTATTTAATTTTTGTCCACTTTCCACAATAATTAAATAATTATTTAATTTATTTAATTATTCATTTGCCTCTTCTCTCATAAAATTAAATACATTTTATTTATTTAATTTGATCCACTCTCTTGAATTTTTAATTCAATCATTATTCAATTCAAAATTATTCCCTTTCTCACATTTTTCTATAATTAAATAATTATTTTGATTATTTAATTATTCATTGGCCACCTAGATTAAATATTTATTATTATTTAATTTCCCCTCTCACCTCTTTATCCGTGTCGATCTTATCTTCCACCTCAAGTCCTTATCTATACATATCTCAATTAACCTACATCCTTGATTAAATTATTTATAATTTAATATTGACCATCAATCCTTTTAATTTTTCCCCAACCTTAGTCCATACCTCATCTTTTACTCTTGGCCATTCATTATTGTCATTTGATCTTATCCCTTAATTCAAAATTGTCTTTTCCATAAAAGACCTTGGCCTTGTCATTTTGATAGATTGAGTTCATATGCAAGTACATGCTACTAGTGTGACACAACAATCTTCAATATTTTTCTAGTCATTGTCATTAGACTTACTATTGCATACTCAACATCTAAGGGAAATTATTATATTCAAGAAAAGTTGAGAAGTGCAATAATGGTGAATCAATGGTGTCATGAATATTTGGTAACATTTCTTTATGTTCTATGTTTGTATTCTTATTTGTGCTTCATTGTGTATTAGGGTTTGATTTATATGCATTATTGCCTAACGTTTAATATTTTAACCCCGATTTACATTGGTGAACCTCACGTGAAATGATTTTTTGTAGATTTTCCTAATCTTATATTGTTATTTTGTGTAAAAATTTGGAGACTTACATTTTATAGCTAGGGTTAGAGAGAGGAGCTTGGGGTTTGGAAAGATTTGACAATATCTCTCAAACAAATGCATATGGTTTCAAAAACAAAATTTTGTAGGTTGGGGACAATATCAAGAGCCTTCATTCCAAAAATCAAATTTTGTGGATATGATTTTAATTATTTATATATTTTTTGTTATTTTTCATGAAAAATAATTTTTGAGAGAAAATTAGGAATATATTTTTTTATTTCTTTACATCTTGGGAAATCTCTCCAAATTCTAATAGGGGTATGTTCTTTATGTTTTTAATTTAGATGAAAAATAATTAGACCAAAATCAAATCTTTAAAAATTTGGGTTTTAAAAATATTTTCTTATATCTCATGAATGCTTGCATGTCTTTTCAAAAAAAAAAAAACTACAAGTTGGGGATGATGTCGGGAGCCATCAGTAAAAAAACAAAAATTTTAGACCTATTTTGAGCTTATAAAAAAAATTAATGGTTTTTCATGAAAAAATAATTTTGGGTGCAAATCAGCAAATTTTTTCAGATTTCTTTACGTTTTCAGGTAGCTCTTGAAGTTTTAGTAAGTGTTTGTTCCCTATGCTTTTATTTTTTATTCCAAAAACATTTAAAAAAATCAAGTTTTTCTTGACAAGCTAACCCCCTAATATTATTGATCAATTATCTTGTTAGGATTTTGCCTTTGTTCTTGGTTTTGTGAATGTGCAAAAAGTAAATACTTAAAAATACAAATTGGATCAAGTGGATAAAATTTTGGAGCTAAATAAAGTCTAGGTGCACACATTCCATCTTTCATCTCTAATCATTGCTTGTCAACACACTTCAATTTGAGGCTTAAAAAGAACAACTTGTTTGATCAAACACTTGGATAGCCTTCTTGGAGACACACCACTCCAAGGGATGACCTCATTTTGGAGTTAAAAATACATTGAGAGGGGGGGCGGGGGGTGAGTTAGTGTCATGACTTGATTTGACAAAATCTACAGAAACTGAACCGAAACACATTTATGCTCTCTTTTTCAATGATTAACTCACCCATATATTGAATTGAATCACATATAACTAAAAATGAGAAGTATGACGATAAAAAATTGCATAATAAAAAATTCTCACAATAAAATAGAAGAACCACATAAGATCAAAGTAACACAAGATATGTTGAGTGAAAAACCCTCTATGTGTCCCTATTTTTTGGGTTGGGAATAAAATTCCACATAGGGTGTCTTAGTCCCCCGAGGGTCTTGGGACCCTAATTTTGAACACACCTAAAAAATTCCCTTTTGTGCAGTTTGTGCCCCGAGAATTGAGTGTTGGGACTAAGATGCCACCAAGGGCGTCTTAGTCCTCCTTGGCTTATTTTCAAGATTCAATTTCATATTATAATGGGATTTAGCCTCATTTAATTAATATTTTCCTATGTCGGCTTGGTGTGATGTAATTTCAATATATTAAGCATGTACAAGTATAAATACATGGTTCATTCACTCATATTTTTATAACAAGCATACAAGTATTTTGTGAGAACATTCCTACTAGAATAATTGAGTTCAAAAGAGCATCCAACAGAAATTATTCAAGCATTTTGGAGCCATCATCAAGATTCAAGCATCATATGAAAGGAGATTCTTGCATCATGTGTTTGTGCTAACATGTGTGATTTAGGGTTTTGACTCAAGCAAGCAATTCAAGCAAGATCTATTGAAGCACTCGTGTGATTCAATATGAACATTCTAGTTATCCATTTCACACAAGTTTGTAGACTTCACAAAAATGATTTGGTGAGTTGTAACATTGCATGTTCTTAATTCATCATTTCGCTTCATTATTCTATTTCATTTTAGGGTTTAATTACCAACAAGGGGTTTGACCATAGAAAACCCCCATTCATTAACATTCAAAAAGTTTTCCATCTCTTGTATGCTTGTGATTGCAGATTTAGGTTGAACACTTGAAGATCATTTGGAGTGCAAGATTATAAAGTCGCATGAAAAAGTTGTCGTCTTCATGGAAACTCATCTACAAGTCAAATACATGAGTTTCAGAACCAAAGATCTGAGAGGAAGCAACTGCAGACCTTGGAGGTCAAGATCACATTCAAAGTTATCAGAAAATTTGAAATAGGAATAATACACCACCTAGGGTGTCTTTGTCCTCCCGGGGGTATTTTGCAAAGATTCTGCAACTACCCCGAAAAAGAACAACAAGATTAAGACAATAGTAAATTCTTCTTTGTCCTCTGTGGCACATTTTGATAGCATTTTTACATTTCAAAAATCCTCACAACATATCCATACTTCCTAGATACACATCCTATCTTGTTGTTGCATAATTTAATTATTAGCATCTTTCATTTAGCTTGCATAACTAGGTTTATAGGTTGAATTCTTATTTTGTCTTTCCAAGAATTTTCTTAGGGGTGAACCCATTAAAAACCTAAAGTATCACCCCATTCCTAAGTCCTTCTGATTGAGAATTGACTCACTTTGTGAGGTTGATAGTCAATCCAACTAGGGTTCTTAGGACATATTTGAATGATTGGTGGGAAATATGATTGATATTACAACTACCCTATTTCACCATTTATCATTTTGGTTTTTTGGGGTAAACCTTCTTATTTGTTCTCTTTCACATGTTTTTCTACTTTAAATTAATTTCTCATAGCATGGTGTAAGCAATCTCTTTAAATTGGGGGCATACATGAGCATTATTTTGGCATGATTTCATTTGCATTTATTTTTCATGTTCCTTGACATGATTTCCTTATTTTATATGATGTGTTTTCCTCTTTGTGGTGACATTGGGAATAATTTCCTTCATGAGTGTGAACTATCTTAGCATATTACATTCCTCTTAGTGCTGATGTGATACAATGCAATCCTTAGGTTGTGAATCTTTTATCCTTTGAATTGTCCTCTTTTGTAGACATTAGGAATAATGTCCCCTAAGCTTAATAGCTTTCATGAACTAAGGAGAATCCCTTCAAAAAAAATTATTTCTTTTCGTGTTGCATCTTGTACCTTATTAAAGTAATGGAGGTATGGCTTTGATATGGTTCCCTGATGCTCACCCAATGAACAACTAGCTTCTCTAGCCTATGGGAGTGTGCATTTTCTTGTTGTTCCTTATTAAATTCATGGAGGTATGGCTTTAATATGGTTTCTTGGGGCTCACCTAGTGAACAACTAGCTTCACTGGCCTATGTGAGAATTCATTTTAGTTTTGGGTATGTGTAGGATAATCATGGAAAAAATAGGCCCTTAAGTGGCGATCAAAGTTCAGAAAATCAAAGTTAGGCAACTTGACATAAAAATTTGAATAATTTATCGATTATTTCAAAAAAATGTAAGAATAAAATCTGTATCAAATTGAATGTAGTTTCTAAACTACTAGAAGTTTATTTTAAAAAAAATCTATTTGGTTAAAATTGGAAATTTCAATGTAGTAGTACTTAAATTTCAGGAAAAAAATAAGTAGGTGTCTGTCGGATCACCCTAACCAAATTAAAAAGATAATATTTTTTTAGAAGATCTTTTAGATATAAGTAGAGGACTCATGTACAGATGTGATGCATATTATTTTTGTAATATTTTTCCATGTAAATAATTTTAATTATTAACTTTTTCTTACAAATTTTAAAAAATATTAAAACTCGTATGTCTAACCACCTTAACTTTGTCAAAATTTCATGAAATTAATTTTTCTTAATCCTATAGTATGTAAAGCATAGAATGCAACACATGTTTCAGATTCAAAAAATGTGATACCATTTGAAAGGTATAGATGTTTTTCAATCAACCTATTAATTAGGACTTTAGTCATAATTCAAATAGAAAATGAGTAATAATAATCTATTAAATTTATAGTAAACCATAATTTATATTGGTGGAATGTTGAGAATATCCTTTAGAAACCCTTTTCATTTCATCAATTTTGGATAAAAAAGGTCATTGGCCACATGGGCCATCATATCACTTACAATCGCCACTTTTTGGCCCATTGTGATCCTACACATACCCTTTTGTCCTTGTCATATTTGTGAGGGTATGCTATTGATATGGACTTCCTGTGGATCACCTAGTCGACAACTAGCTTAACTAGCCCTTTTTGAGCATGCATTCTATTTGCATAGTGGACAACACATTCCACTTGTAAACCTTCAACCTAGATCTGGTCCACCGTGTTGGATGACCAGACAAAGCTTGATTTGTTGCGTTTTTCTTTTTCTTTTACTTTACTTTGATGGTGTATGTTTGCAATCTAATTATGGCTTCATATATTATCTGCATGTGTGCTCCTTTGTGCCTATGTTGGTCTACCATAGGATCTTGATTCTAGGGCTTGGCCACCCCCTTGATTCTTGTCATCCTATCTTACTAGCATTTGTATATTTCGACCCATCTTGATAGCGTGGTTAGCTACTTTAGTGTGATTTTGAAGAAATTTCATCCTCTCATTAAAGTGGGGGCTAAATGTATTGTAGGAAAATGCATATCCTTGCATTTTCACACTTGTTTGGGCCCAAATTGCTTTATTTATCCCTATTTATGTCTTAATTGGTCCTCATTTGCACCCAAAAGCCTAATAAATGACATTTTTCTTGTTAATCTCAAAAATCATCAAAGGGAAAATGATAATTTAATGTTTCTATCTATGTTTCCCTAATTTTTGGGTCGGGACTAAAATGCCACCTAGGGATTCTTAGTCCCCCAAGGATCTTAGGACCCTGATTTTGATCAAACCTGAAAAGGTCCCTTTTTGGAGTCCGTTCCTTGAGAATTGAGCCTCGAGGTTGTCCTACGCCCACGATTTTTAAATTCTCCATCCTTTTCTCTTTTTTCCATGATAATTAAATAATTTTAGTTATTTAATTACTGTCTAAACTCATAAGTCCTCTATTATATTAAATGATTTTAATTATTTAATTAATTCATTTACAATCTTTAGTCCTCCTTGATTAAAATAAATTTTATTTATTTAATTACATCACAAATTAAGTCCCCTTCTTTCTAAAATTAAATAAAATTCTTATTTATTTAATTTTTGTCCACTTTCCACAATAATTAAATAATTATTTAATTTATTTAATTATTCATTTGCCTCTTCTCTCATAAAATTAAATACATTTTATTTATTTAATTTGATCCACTCTCTTGAATTTTTAATTCAATCATTATTCAATTCAAAATTATTCCCTTTCTCACATTTTTCTATAATTAAATAATTATTTTGATTATTTAATTATTCATTGGCCACCTAGATTAAATATTTATTATTATTTAATTTCCCCTCTCACCTCTTTATCCGTGTCGATCTTATCTTCCACCTCAAGTCCTTATCTATACATATCTCAATTAACCTACATCCTTGATTAAATTATTTATAATTTAATATTGACCATCAATCCTTTTAATTTTTCCCCAACCTTAGTCCATACCTCATCTTTTACTCTTGGCCATTCATTATTGTCATTTGATCTTATCCCTTAATTCAAAATTGTCTTTTCCATAAAAGACCTTGGCCTTGTCATTTTGATAGATTGAGTTCATATGCAAGTACATGCTACTAGTGTGACACAACAATCTTCAATATTTTTCTAGTCATTGTCATTAGACTTACTATTGCATACTCAACATCTAAGGGAAATTATTATATTCAAGAAAAGTTGAGAAGTGCAATAATGGTGAATCAATGGTGTCATGAATATTTGGTAACATTTCTTTATGTTCTATGTTTGTATTCTTATTTGTGCTTCATTGTGTATTAGGGTTTGATTTATATGCATTATTGCCTAACGTTTAATATTTTAACCCCGATTTACATTGGTGAACCTCACGTGAAATGATTTTTTGTAGATTTTCCTAATCTTATATTGTTATTTTGTGTAAAAATTTGGAGACTTACATTTTATAGCTAGGGTTAGAGAGAGGAGCTTGGGGTTTGGAAAGATTTGACAATATCTCTCAAACAAATGCATATGGTTTCAAAAACAAAATTTTGTAGGTTGGGGACAATATCAAGAGCCTTCATTCCAAAAATCAAATTTTGTGGATATGATTTTAATTATTTATATATTTTTTGTTATTTTTCATGAAAAATAATTTTTGAGAGAAAATTAGGAATATATTTTTTTATTTCTTTACATCTTGGGAAATCTCTCCAAATTCTAATAGGGGTATGTTCTTTATGTTTTTAATTTAGATGAAAAATAATTAGACCAAAATCAAATCTTTAAAAATTTGGGTTTTAAAAATATTTTCTTATATCTCATGAATGCTTGCATGTCTTTTCAAAAAAAAAAAAACTACAAGTTGGGGATGATGTCGGGAGCCATCAGTAAAAAAACAAAAATTTTAGACCTATTTTGAGCTTATAAAAAAAATTAATGGTTTTTCATGAAAAAATAATTTTGGGTGCAAATCAGCAAATTTTTTCAGATTTCTTTACGTTTTCAGGTAGCTCTTGAAGTTTTAGTAAGTGTTTGTTCCCTATGCTTTTATTTTTTATTCCAAAAACATTTAAAAAAATCAAGTTTTTCTTGACAAGCTAACCCCCTAATATTATTGATCAATTATCTTGTTAGGATTTTGCCTTTGTTCTTGGTTTTGTGAATGTGCAAAAAGTAAATACTTAAAAATACAAATTGGATCAAGTGGATAAAATTTTGGAGCTAAATAAAGTCTAGGTGCACACATTCCATCTTTCATCTCTAATCATTGCTTGTCAACACACTTCAATTTGAGGCTTAAAAAGAACAACTTGTTTGATCAAACACTTGGATAGCCTTCTTGGAGACACACCACTCCAAGGGATGACCTCATTTTGGAGTTAAAAATACATTGAGAGGGGGGGCGGGGGGTGAGTTAGTGTCATGACTTGATTTGACAAAATCTACAGAAACTGAACCGAAACACATTTATGCTCTCTTTTTCAATGATTAACTCACCCATATATTGAATTGAATCACATATAACTAAAAATGAGAAGTATGACGATAAAAAATTGCATAATAAAAAATTCTCACAATAAAATAGAAGAACCACATAAGATCAAAGTAACACAAGATATGTTGAGTGAAAAACCCTCTATGTGTCCCTATTTTTTGGGTTGGGAATAAAATTCCACATAGGGTGTCTTAGTCCCCCGAGGGTCTTGGGACCCTAATTTTGAACACACCTAAAAAATTCCCTTTTGTGCAGTTTGTGCCCCGAGAATTGAGTGTTGGGACTAAGATGCCACCAAGGGCGTCTTAGTCCTCCTTGGCTTATTTTCAAGATTCAATTTCATATTATAATGGGATTTAGCCTCATTTAATTAATATTTTCCTATGTCGGCTTGGTGTGATGTAATTTCAATATATTAAGCATGTACAAGTATAAATACATGGTTCATTCACTCATATTTTTATAACAAGCATACAAGTATTTTGTGAGAACATTCCTACTAGAATAATTGAGTTCAAAAGAGCATCCAACAGAAATTATTCAAGCATTTTGGAGCCATCATCAAGATTCAAGCATCATATGAAAGGAGATTCTTGCATCATGTGTTTGTGCTAACATGTGTGATTTAGGGTTTTGACTCAAGCAAGCAATTCAAGCAAGATCTATTGAAGCACTCGTGTGATTCAATATGAACATTCTAGTTATCCATTTCACACAAGTTTGTAGACTTCACAAAAATGATTTGGTGAGTTGTAACATTGCATGTTCTTAATTCATCATTTCGCTTCATTATTCTATTTCATTTTAGGGTTTAATTACCAACAAGGGGTTTGACCATAGAAAACCCCCATTCATTAACATTCAAAAAGTTTTCCATCTCTTGTATGCTTGTGATTGCAGATTTAGGTTGAACACTTGAAGATCATTTGGAGTGCAAGATTATAAAGTCGCATGAAAAAGTTGTCGTCTTCATGGAAACTCATCTACAAGTCAAATACATGAGTTTCAGAACCAAAGATCTGAGAGGAAGCAACTGCAGACCTTGGAGGTCAAGATCACATTCAAAGTTATCAGAAAATTTGAAATAGGAATAATACACCACCTAGGGTGTCTTTGTCCTCCCGGGGGTATTTTGCAAAGATTCTGCAACTACCCCGAAAAAGAACAACAAGATTAAGACAATAGTAAATTCTTCTTTGTCCTCTGTGGCACATTTTGATAGCATTTTTACATTTCAAAAATCCTCACAACATATCCATACTTCCTAGATACACATCCTATCTTGTTGTTGCATAATTTAATTATTAGCATCTTTCATTTAGCTTGCATAACTAGGTTTATAGGTTGAATTCTTATTTTGTCTTTCCAAGAATTTTCTTAGGGGTGAACCCATTAAAAACCTAAAGTATCACCCCATTCCTAAGTCCTTCTGATTGAGAATTGACTCACTTTGTGAGGTTGATAGTCAATCCAACTAGGGTTCTTAGGACATATTTGAATGATTGGTGGGAAATATGATTGATATTACAACTACCCTATTTCACCATTTATCATTTTGGTTTTTTGGGGTAAACCTTCTTATTTGTTCTCTTTCACATGTTTTTCTACTTTAAATTAATTTCTCATAGCATGGTGTAAGCAATCTCTTTAAATTGGGGGCATACATGAGCATTATTTTGGCATGATTTCATTTGCATTTATTTTTCATGTTCCTTGACATGATTTCCTTATTTTATATGATGTGTTTTCCTCTTTGTGGTGACATTGGGAATAATTTCCTTCATGAGTGTGAACTATCTTAGCATATTACATTCCTCTTAGTGCTGATGTGATACAATGCAATCCTTAGGTTGTGAATCTTTTATCCTTTGAATTGTCCTCTTTTGTAGACATTAGGAATAATGTCCCCTAAGCTTAATAGCTTTCATGAACTAAGGAGAATCCCTTCAAAAAAAATTATTTCTTTTCGTGTTGCATCTTGTACCTTATTAAAGTAATGGAGGTATGGCTTTGATATGGTTCCCTGATGCTCACCCAATGAACAACTAGCTTCTCTAGCCTATGGGAGTGTGCATTTTCTTGTTGTTCCTTATTAAATTCATGGAGGTATGGCTTTAATATGGTTTCTTGGGGCTCACCTAGTGAACAACTAGCTTCACTAGCCTATGTGAGAATTCATTTTAGTTTTGGGTATGTGTAGGATAATCATGGAAAAAATAGGCCCTTAAGTGGCGATCAAAGTTCAGAAAATCAAAGTTAGGCAACTTGACATAAAAATTTGAATAATTTATCGATTATTTCAAAAAAATGTAAGAATAAAATCTGTATCAAATTGAATGTAGTTTCTAAACTACTAGAAGTTTATTTTAAAAAAAATCTATTTGGTTAAAATTGGAAATTTCAATGTAGTAGTACTTAAATTTCAGGAAAAAAATAAGTAGGTGTCTGTCGGATCACCCTAACCAAATTAAAAAGATAATATTTTTTTAGAAGATCTTTTAGATATAAGTAGAGGACTCATGTACAGATGTGATGCATATTATTTTTGTAATATTTTTCCATGTAAATAATTTTAATTATTAACTTTTTCTTACAAATTTTAAAAAATATTAAAACTCGTATGTCTAACCACCTTAACTTTGTCAAAATTTCATGAAATTAATTTTTCTTAATCCTATAGTATGTAAAGCATAGAATGCAACACATGTTTCAGATTCAAAAAATGTGATACCATTTGAAAGGTATAGATGTTTTTCAATCAACCTATTAATTAGGACTTTAGTCATAATTCAAATAGAAAATGAGTAATAATAATCTATTAAATTTATAGTAAACCATAATTTATATTGGTGGAATGTTGAGAATATCCTTTAGAAACCCTTTTCATTTCATCAATTTTGGATAAAAAAGGTCATTGGCCACATGGGCCATCATATCACTTACAATCGCCACTTTTTGGCCCATTGTGATCCTACACATACCCTTTTGTCCTTGTCATATTTGTGAGGGTATGCTATTGATATGGACTTCCTGTGGATCACCTAGTCGACAACTAGCTTAACTAGCCCTTTTTGAGCATGCATTCTATTTGCATAGTGGACAACACATTCCACTTGTAAACCTTCAACCTAGATCTGGTCCACCGTGTTGGATGACCAGACAAAGCTTGATTTGTTGCGTTTTTCTTTTTCTTTTACTTTACTTTGATGGTGTATGTTTGCAATCTAATTATGGCTTCATATATTATCTGCATGTGTGCTCCTTTGTGCCTATGTTGGTCTACCATAGGATCTTGATTCTAGGGCTTGGCCACCCCCTTGATTCTTGTCATCCTATCTTACTAGCATTTGTATATTTCGACCCATCTTGATAGCGTGGTTAGCTACTTTAGTGTGATTTTGAAGAAATTTCATCCTCTCATTAAAGTGGGGGCTAAATGTATTGTAGGAAAATGCATATCCTTGCATTTTCACACTTGTTTGGGCCCAAATTGCTTTATTTATCCCTATTTATGTCTTAATTGGTCCTCATTTGCACCCAAAAGCCTAATAAATGACATTTTTCTTGTTAATCTCAAAAATCATCAAAGGGAAAATGATAATTTAATGTTTCTATCTATGTTTCCCTAATTTTTGGGTCGGGACTAAAATGCCACCTAGGGATTCTTAGTCCCCCAAGGATCTTAGGACCCTGATTTTGATCAAACCTGAAAAGGTCCCTTTTTGGAGTCCGTTCCTTGAGAATTGAGCCTCGAGGTTGTCCTACGCCCACGATTTTTAAATTCTCCATCCTTTTCTCTTTTTTCCATGATAATTAAATAATTTTAGTTATTTAATTACTGTCTAAACTCATAAGTCCTCTATTATATTAAATGATTTTAATTATTTAATTAATTCATTTACAATCTTTAGTCCTCCTTGATTAAAATAAATTTTATTTATTTAATTACATCACAAATTAAGTCCCCTTCTTTCTAAAATTAAATAAAATTCTTATTTATTTAATTTTTGTCCACTTTCCACAATAATTAAATAATTATTTAATTTATTTAATTATTCATTTGCCTCTTCTCTCATAAAATTAAATACATTTTATTTATTTAATTTGATCCACTCTCTTGAATTTTTAATTCAATCATTATTCAATTCAAAATTATTCCCTTTCTCACATTTTTCTATAATTAAATAATTATTTTGATTATTTAATTATTCATTGGCCACCTAGATTAAATATTTATTATTATTTAATTTCCCCTCTCACCTCTTTATCCGTGTCGATCTTATCTTCCACCTCAAGTCCTTATCTATACATATCTCAATTAACCTACATCCTTGATTAAATTATTTATAATTTAATATTGACCATCAATCCTTTTAATTTTTCCCCAACCTTAGTCCATACCTCATCTTTTACTCTTGGCCATTCATTATTGTCATTTGATCTTATCCCTTAATTCAAAATTGTCTTTTCCATAAAAGACCTTGGCCTTGTCATTTTGATAGATTGAGTTCATATGCAAGTACATGCTACTAGTGTGACACAACAATCTTCAATATTTTTCTAGTCATTGTCATTAGACTTACTATTGCATACTCAACATCTAAGGGAAATTATTATATTCAAGAAAAGTTGAGAAGTGCAATAATGGTGAATCAATGGTGTCATGAATATTTGGTAACATTTCTTTATGTTCTATGTTTGTATTCTTATTTGTGCTTCATTGTGTATTAGGGTTTGATTTATATGCATTATTGCCTAACGTTTAATATTTTAACCCCGATTTACATTGGTGAACCTCACGTGAAATGATTTTTTGTAGATTTTCCTAATCTTATATTGTTATTTTGTGTAAAAATTTGGAGACTTACATTTTATAGCTAGGGTTAGAGAGAGGAGCTTGGGGTTTGGAAAGATTTGACAATATCTCTCAAACAAATGCATATGGTTTCAAAAACAAAATTTTGTAGGTTGGGGACAATATCAAGAGCCTTCATTCCAAAAATCAAATTTTGTGGATATGATTTTAATTATTTATATATTTTTTGTTATTTTTCATGAAAAATAATTTTTGAGAGAAAATTAGGAATATATTTTTTTATTTCTTTACATCTTGGGAAATCTCTCCAAATTCTAATAGGGGTATGTTCTTTATGTTTTTAATTTAGATGAAAAATAATTAGACCAAAATCAAATCTTTAAAAATTTGGGTTTTAAAAATATTTTCTTATATCTCATGAATGCTTGCATGTCTTTTCAAAAAAAAAAAAACTACAAGTTGGGGATGATGTCGGGAGCCATCAGTAAAAAAACAAAAATTTTAGACCTATTTTGAGCTTATAAAAAAAATTAATGGTTTTTCATGAAAAAATAATTTTGGGTGCAAATCAGCAAATTTTTTCAGATTTCTTTACGTTTTCAGGTAGCTCTTGAAGTTTTAGTAAGTGTTTGTTCCCTATGCTTTTATTTTTTATTCCAAAAACATTTAAAAAAATCAAGTTTTTCTTGACAAGCTAACCCCCTAATATTATTGATCAATTATCTTGTTAGGATTTTGCCTTTGTTCTTGGTTTTGTGAATGTGCAAAAAGTAAATACTTAAAAATACAAATTGGATCAAGTGGATAAAATTTTGGAGCTAAATAAAGTCTAGGTGCACACATTCCATCTTTCATCTCTAATCATTGCTTGTCAACACACTTCAATTTGAGGCTTAAAAAGAACAACTTGTTTGATCAAACACTTGGATAGCCTTCTTGGAGACACACCACTCCAAGGGATGACCTCATTTTGGAGTTAAAAATACATTGAGAGGGGGGGCGGGGGGTGAGTTAGTGTCATGACTTGATTTGACAAAATCTACAGAAACTGAACCGAAACACATTTATGCTCTCTTTTTCAATGATTAACTCACCCATATATTGAATTGAATCACATATAACTAAAAATGAGAAGTATGACGATAAAAAATTGCATAATAAAAAATTCTCACAATAAAATAGAAGAACCACATAAGATCAAAGTAACACAAGATATGTTGAGTGAAAAACCCTCTATGTGTCCCTATTTTTTGGGTTGGGAATAAAATTCCACATAGGGTGTCTTAGTCCCCCGAGGGTCTTGGGACCCTAATTTTGAACACACCTAAAAAATTCCCTTTTGTGCAGTTTGTGCCCCGAGAATTGAGTGTTGGGACTAAGATGCCACCAAGGGCGTCTTAGTCCTCCTTGGCTTATTTTCAAGATTCAATTTCATATTATAATGGGATTTAGCCTCATTTAATTAATATTTTCCTATGTCGGCTTGGTGTGATGTAATTTCAATATATTAAGCATGTACAAGTATAAATACATGGTTCATTCACTCATATTTTTATAACAAGCATACAAGTATTTTGTGAGAACATTCCTACTAGAATAATTGAGTTCAAAAGAGCATCCAACAGAAATTATTCAAGCATTTTGGAGCCATCATCAAGATTCAAGCATCATATGAAAGGAGATTCTTGCATCATGTGTTTGTGCTAACATGTGTGATTTAGGGTTTTGACTCAAGCAAGCAATTCAAGCAAGATCTATTGAAGCACTCGTGTGATTCAATATGAACATTCTAGTTATCCATTTCACACAAGTTTGTAGACTTCACAAAAATGATTTGGTGAGTTGTAACATTGCATGTTCTTAATTCATCATTTCGCTTCATTATTCTATTTCATTTTAGGGTTTAATTACCAACAAGGGGTTTGACCATAGAAAACCCCCATTCATTAACATTCAAAAAGTTTTCCATCTCTTGTATGCTTGTGATTGCAGATTTAGGTTGAACACTTGAAGATCATTTGGAGTGCAAGATTATAAAGTCGCATGAAAAAGTTGTCGTCTTCATGGAAACTCATCTACAAGTCAAATACATGAGTTTCAGAACCAAAGATCTGAGAGGAAGCAACTGCAGACCTTGGAGGTCAAGATCACATTCAAAGTTATCAGAAAATTTGAAATAGGAATAATACACCACCTAGGGTGTCTTTGTCCTCCCGGGGGTATTTTGCAAAGATTCTGCAACTACCCCGAAAAAGAACAACAAGATTAAGACAATAGTAAATTCTTCTTTGTCCTCTGTGGCACATTTTGATAGCATTTTTACATTTCAAAAATCCTCACAACATATCCATACTTCCTAGATACACATCCTATCTTGTTGTTGCATAATTTAATTATTAGCATCTTTCATTTAGCTTGCATAACTAGGTTTATAGGTTGAATTCTTATTTTGTCTTTCCAAGAATTTTCTTAGGGGTGAACCCATTAAAAACCTAAAGTATCACCCCATTCCTAAGTCCTTCTGATTGAGAATTGACTCACTTTGTGAGGTTGATAGTCAATCCAACTAGGGTTCTTAGGACATATTTGAATGATTGGTGGGAAATATGATTGATATTACAACTACCCTATTTCACCATTTATCATTTTGGTTTTTTGGGGTAAACCTTCTTATTTGTTCTCTTTCACATGTTTTTCTACTTTAAATTAATTTCTCATAGCATGGTGTAAGCAATCTCTTTAAATTGGGGGCATACATGAGCATTATTTTGGCATGATTTCATTTGCATTTATTTTTCATGTTCCTTGACATGATTTCCTTATTTTATATGATGTGTTTTCCTCTTTGTGGTGACATTGGGAATAATTTCCTTCATGAGTGTGAACTATCTTAGCATATTACATTCCTCTTAGTGCTGATGTGATACAATGCAATCCTTAGGTTGTGAATCTTTTATCCTTTGAATTGTCCTCTTTTGTAGACATTAGGAATAATGTCCCCTAAGCTTAATAGCTTTCATGAACTAAGGAGAATCCCTTCAAAAAAAATTATTTCTTTTCGTGTTGCATCTTGTACCTTATTAAAGTAATGGAGGTATGGCTTTGATATGGTTCCCTGATGCTCACCCAATGAACAACTAGCTTCTCTAGCCTATGGGAGTGTGCATTTTCTTGTTGTTCCTTATTAAATTCATGGAGGTATGGCTTTAATATGGTTTCTTGGGGCTCACCTAGTGAACAACTAGCTTCACTGGCCTATGTGAGAATTCATTTTAGTTTTGGGTATGTGTAGGATAATCATGGAAAAAATAGGCCCTTAAGTGGCGATCAAAGTTCAGAAAATCAAAGTTAGGCAACTTGACATAAAAATTTGAATAATTTATCGATTATTTCAAAAAAATGTAAGAATAAAATCTGTATCAAATTGAATGTAGTTTCTAAACTACTAGAAGTTTATTTTAAAAAAAATCTATTTGGTTAAAATTGTAAATTTCAATGTAGTAGTACTTAAATTTCAGGAAAAAAATACGTAGGTGTCTGTCGGATCACCCTAACCAAATTAAAAAGATAATATTTTTTTAGAAGATCTTTTAGATATAAGTAGAGGACTCATGTACAGATGTGATGCATATTATTTTTGTAATATTTTTCCATGTAAATAATTTTAATTATTAACTTTTTCTTACAAATTTTAAAAAATATTAAAACTCGTATGTCTAACCACCTTAACTTTGTCAAAATTTCATGAAATTAATTTTTCTTAATCCTATAGTATGTAAAGCATAGAATGCAACACATGTTTCAGATTCAAAAAATGTGATACCATTTGAAAGGTATAGATGTTTTTCAATCAACCTATTAATTAGGACTTTAGTCATAATTCAAATAGAAAATGAGTAATAATAATCTATTAAATTTATAGTAAACCATAATTTATATTGGTGGAATGTTGAGAATATCCTTTAGAAACCCTTTTCATTTCATCAATTTTGGATAAAAAAGGTCATTGGCCACATGGGCCATCATATCACTTACAATCGCCACTTTTTGGCCCATTGTGATCCTACACATACCCTTTTGTCCTTGTCATATTTGTGAGGGTATGCTATTGATATGGACTTCCTATGGATCACCTAGTCGACAACTAGCTTAACTAGCCCTTTTTGAGCATGCATTCTATTTGCATAGTGGACAACACATTCCACTTGTAAACCTTCAACCTAGATCTGGTCCACCGTGTTGGATGACCAGACAAAGCTTGATTTGTTGCGTTTTTCTTTTTCTTTTACTTTACTTTGATGGTGTATGTTTGCAATCTAATTATGGCTTCATATATTATCTGCATGTGTGCTCCTTTGTGCCTATGTTGGTCTACCATAGGATCTTGATTCTAGGGCTTGGCCACCCCCTTGATTCTTGTCATCCTATCTTACTAGCATTTGTATATTTCGACCCATCTTGATAGCGTGGTTAGCTACTTTAGTGTGATTTTGAAGAAATTTCATCCTCTCATTAAAGTGGGGGCTAAATGTATTGTAGGAAAATGCATATCCTTGCATTTTCACACTTGTTTGGGCCCAAATTGCTTTATTTATCCCTATTTATGTCTTAATTGGTCCTCATTTGCACCCAAAAGCCTAATAAATGACATTTTTCTTGTTAATCTCAAAAATCATCAAAGGGAAAATGATAATTTAATGTTTCTATCTATGTTTCCCTAATTTTTGGGTCGGGACTAAAATGCCACCTAGGGATTCTTAGTCCCCCAAGGATCTTAGGACCCTGATTTTGATCAAACCTGAAAAGGTCCCTTTTTGGAGTCCGTTCCTTGAGAATTGAGCCTCGAGATTGTCCTACGCCCACGATTTTTAAATTCTCCATCCTTTTCTCTTTTTTCCATGATAATTAAATAATTTTAGTTATTTAATTACTGTCTAAACTCATAAGTCCTCTATTATATTAAATGATTTTAATTATTTAATTAATTCATTTACAATCTTTAGTCCTCCTTGATTAAAATAAATTTTATTTATTTAATTACATCACAAATTAAGTCCCCTTCTTTCTAGAATTAAATAAAATTCTTATTTATTTAATTTTTGTCCACTTTCCACAATAATTAAATAATTATTTAATTTATTTAATTATTCATTTGCCTCTTCTCTCATAAAATTAAATACATTTTATTTATTTAATTTGATCCACTCTCTTGAATTTTTAATTCAATCATTATTCAATTCAAAATTATTCCCTTTCTCACATTTTTCTATAATTAAATAATTATTTTGATTATTTAATTATTCATTGGCCACCTAGATTAAATATTTATTATTATTTAATTTCCCCTCTCACCTCTTTATCCGTGTCGATCTTATCTTCCACCTCAAGTCCTTATCTATACATATCTCAATTAACCTACATCCTTGATTAAATTATTTATAATTTAATATTGACCATCAATCCTTTTAATTTTTCCCCAACCTTAGTCCATACCTCATCTTTTACTCTTGGCCATTCATTATTGTCATTTGATCTTATCCCTTAATTCAAAATTGTCTTTTCCATAAAAGACCTTGGCCTTGTCATTTTGATAGATTGAGTTCATATGCAAGTACATGCTACTAGTGTGACACAACAATCTTCAATATTTTTCTAGTCATTGTCATTAGACTTACTATTGCATACTCAACATCTAAGGGAAATTATTATATTCAAGAAAAGTTGAGAAGTGCAATAATGGTGAATCAATGGTGTCATGAATATTTGGTAACATTTCTTTATGTTCTATGTTTGTATTCTTATTTGTGCTTCATTGTGTATTAGGGTTTGATTTATATGCATTATTGCCTAACGTTTAATATTTTAACCCCGATTTACATTGGTGAACCTCACGTGAAATGATTTTTTGTAGATTTTCCTAATCTTATATTGTTATTTTGTGTAAAAATTTGGAGACTTACATTTTATAGCTAGGGTTAGAGAGAGGAGCTTGGGGTTTGGAAAGATTTGACAATATCTCTCAAACAAATGCATATGGTTTCAAAAACAAAATTTTGTAGGTTGGGGACAATATCAAGAGCCTTCATTCCAAAAATCAAATTTTGTGGATATGATTTTAATTATTTATATATTTTTTGTTATTTTTCATGAAAAATAATTTTTGAGAGAAAATTAGGAATATATTTTTTTATTTCTTTACATCTTGGGAAATCTCTCCAAATTCTAATAGGGGTATGTTCTTTATGTTTTTAATTTAGATGAAAAATAATTAGACCAAAATCAAATCTTTAAAAATTTGGGTTTTAAAAATATTTTCTTATATCTCATGAATGCTTGCATGTCTTTTCAAAAAAAAAAAATCTACAAGTTGGGGATGATGTCGGGAGCCATCAGTAAAAAAAACAAAAATTTTAGACCTATTTTGAGCTTATAAAAAAAATTAATGGTTTTTCATGAAAAAATAATTTTGGGTGCAAATCAGCAAATTTTTTCAGATTTCTTTACGTTTTTAGGTAGCTCTTGAAGTTTTAGTAAGTGTTTGTTCCCTATGCTTTTATTTTTTATTCCAAAAACATTTAAAAAAATCAAGTTTTTCTTGACAAGCTAACCCCCTAATATTATTGATCAATTATCTTGTTAGGATTTTGCCTTTGTTCTTGGTTTTGTGAATGTGCAAAAAGTAAATACTTAAAAATACAAATTGGATCAAGTGGATAAAATTTTGGAGCTAAATAAAGTCTAGGTGCACACATTCCATCTTTCATCTCTAATCATTGCTTGTCAACACACTTCAATTTGAGGCTTAAAAAGAACAACTTGTTTGATCAAACACTTGGATAGCCTTCTTGGAGACACACCACTCCAAGGGATGACCTCATTTTGGAGTTAAAAATACATTGAGAGGGGGGGCGGGGGGTGAGTTAGTGTCATGACTTGATTTGACAAAATCTACAGAAACTGAACCGAAACACATTTATGCTCTCTTTTTCAATGATTAACTCATCCATATATTGAATTGAATCACATATAACTAAAAATGAGAAGTATGACGATAAAAAATTGCATAATAAAAAATTCTCACAATAAAATAGAAGAACCACATAAGATCAAAGTAACACAAGATATGTTGAGTGAAAAACCCTCCTAGGGTAGAAAAACCACTCCTAAATTGTTGCCTTCTAGGATTATATTTGAAAAACCACTTTTAACAATGCCTTATAGGCTTATTTTTGAGCACCAACCCCTCATTTTGAAACAACCAATTTCAAGGAGCACCAACCCCTTTTCGGTTTATAGAAGATACAATGATACAGAGGGTCTCTTCATTTCTCTCTTTTCTCACAAGTGCCTCTTAATAGACAGTACCTACAATCCTCAAGGTTCTGAGTTGAGCCTTGAAAATTCTAGTCATTGTCTAATCTTAAGACAACATGTTATTTTCTCATATTTGAGATTTACAAAATCAGAGTAGGGTATGTGGAGGATCATCATGGAAAAAATAGGTCCTTAAGTATTAAAAAATTCAGAAAAATTAGAGTTAGGCAACTTGATATAAATATTTGAATAAGTTGTCTATATTATTTAAAAAATATGTAAGAATAGAATTTTTAGAAAATTTAATTTAGTTTCTAAATTACTAGGTTTATTTACAAAAAAACAAAATTTATTTGGTGAAAATTTGAAATTTTAATACAGTAGTACTTAAATTTTAGGGAAAAATAAGAAGTAGGTGTCTGTCTGACCACTCTAACTACATTAAAATGATAATATTTTTTTATAATATTTTAGATATAAGTAGAGGACTCATGTCTTGATGTGATGCATATTTCTTTGTAATTTTTTTCCAAGTAAATAATCAATTATAGTTTTTTTATGACAAATTTTTAAAAATATGTCTAACCACCTTAACTTGGTCAAAAATTCATAAAATTCATTCTTTTCTTTTTTAATATTATATTATGTGAAGCATAAAATGTGATGCATGTTTTGGATTCAAAAAGTATGATACCATTTGAAAGCTATAGATGTTTTTCGATCAGCCTAAAAATCGTGACTTTAGTCATAATTCAATAGAAAATGAATAATAATAATTTATTAAATTCAAAGTAAAGCATAATTTATATTGGTGGAAAGCTGAGAATCTCCTTTAAAAACCCTTTTCGTTTCATCAATTTTGGGTTAAAAAAATGTCATCAGCCAAATACCCATCATATTGCCACTTTTTGGCCCATCATGATCTTGCACATACCCAGTATTTCATGTCTATCTGAATAGATCATTCAATAGTTGTGTTTCTTCCTCACTCTTTTTCTTAAAACAGTTTCTCAGTTTTTAAAACAGTGAAAAAACTTCTTTTATCCTCTTATTAATATCTCAATAAATTACCAAGGTTACAATGATGTATATGTCTCATAATCTAAATATTTTTTACAAGAAAAAATGTGCAATTTTTGTGAGTAACAGTGAAACCCTAAATGATCATAAAGGTCAAGTTCTCTCTAGAAATAGACAAATTATTAAACACAGGTTTGATCTTGAACCCTGACCACACAAACAATCTACACTATTAATTTCATCTAAAACATAATCAATATAATGGATGCACCAATCAAAAAAAATTCAGATCTGAAGGAATTTAATGGAACAAGAATATCTTTGAAGACCACTACAATAAATTGTAACTGAACCCTACTCAAGACAAACTTGATGATCAAGAATAGCAATTTTTTTTAGACAACCCATCATTAGAAAAGAAAACTAACCAAAGCACATGCATATTCTATTTTTAATCAAGAGATTGTAACTGTTCCCTTTTTAAATTTGAAAAAAAATTCAAAGCATAGGAGGATAATACCTATTTTAGTGAATCTTAAAAATAGAGGAACAAAATGCTTGAGATTTTGCGACCAGATTTGAGCTCAACCTGTACCATCCCTCCAAGCACATGCCCTCTCCTAATGAGACATGGGAGACCAAGACCTCAATATTGAAAATGATCTTACAAAGAGCTTAATTAATTTCAGACAAAATTTAGTGAGAAAACAACAAGGAAAAGAAGTTACTAAACTTTCATGGCAGCAACGAGGTTGGGGTTTCTAACCCTTAGCATAAAGAGAAATTCAATAAGAAAATTCCTCAATATCATAGTTTTTTCTTTTGAAACAAAGGCATTTGATGCCTTTTCAATATTTGATAAAGCTTGAAGTCAGTGGTATTACCACTTTTTAACCAAAACATCATAATACCTTGTAAGGAGTCCTACAAAATAATTTCTATGCAATTGCAACACATTTCAAATTAGTCAATCCCTTAATCATTATGTAATTTCCAACTTTATCAAACATGTCGACTACCTTTACGCAAAAATCATTATTACCAATGGTCGATCCCATGTCACTTTCCAAATGACTTTATAATTATGTCAACATACCTGTTGTCAGCCTTAAGGCCTAATGAATTAACAATTATAGGACCTGATATAGGTATGAATTCTTTCTAAGTAATTTTCAAATTTGAGTGAGCTAATAATAATGCTTCAAGACATCATTACAAAAATTGCCATGATATTACCCTTTTTCAAAAAATAGAGGCCAAATGATATTAGCTTGTCAGCCAAAGCTATATATATAGCAATATGGAATGAAAGCATGGTCATAAACATATATATAAAATGAAAACCTGGAGATCACCTTAGCACAATATAGCTCAAAATTTCAAACCTAACAAACTATTACTATACTACCTGTCACACAAATGTGATCAAAACCTCAACTGAATTGAATGTCACAAACACCTAAAAAAAAACCCTATGAATGCCATTATCGACCTGAACACAGAATCATAATCTTATACACAAGATGCCTTGTAATCTATGCATGGGGTCAAAAGATCAATACCATCAAAATCATCATCATAATGCTGAAGCCAAAACCAAGTATGCCAAAATTGAATATGAACAAGAGTGGCAACCATCTGAATAAAAACAATGCATTTGATACTCAATCACCAAGATGCCAATCTGAAACACAGTTTTGGGGTATGTGCAGGATCATGATGGGCCAAAAAGTGGTGATATGTTAGTGATATGATGACCCATGTGGCTGATGACCTTTTTTTTAATCCAAAATTGATGAAACAAAAATGGTTTTTAAAGGGGATTCTCATCTTTCCACCATTTAAATTATTCTTTACTTTGAATCTAATAAATAATTATTATTCATTTTCTATTTGAGTTATGACTAAAGTCTTGATTGATAGGCTGATTGAAAAAAATCTATACCTTTCAAATGGTATCACATGTTTTGAATCCGAAACATGCATCAAATTTTATGCTTCACGTACTATATGATTAAAAAAAAGATTGAATTAGATGAATTTTTAACCAAGTTAAGGTTGTCAGACATACAAGTTTTTATATTTTTTAAAATTTGTAATAAAAAAATCATAATGAATTATTTACTTGGAAAAAAATTACAAAAACTTATACATCACATCACGACATGAGTCCTCTACTTATATCTAAAATATTGTAAAAAAATATTATCATTTTATTGTGGTTAGGGTGGTTAGACATACACCTACTTCTTATTTTTTCCCTAAAATTTAAGTTCTACTACATTGAAATTTCAAATTTACACCAAATAGATTTTTTTATTTTTTAAATAATTCTAGTAGTTTAGAAACTACATTTAATTTTCTACAGATTCTATTCTTACATAGTTTTGAAATAATATAGACAACTTATTCAAATTTTTACGTCAAGTTGCCTTACTCTAATTTTTGTGAATTTATTGCCACTTAAGGGCCTAGTTTATCCATGATGATCCTGCACATACCCTTTGACATCAAAGACAAATACCCAAATAGAATCTCAACACGTCAATCAAGGTGTTAATCGAAGGACGCACTCCTTTGGGAGTTGAAATATTATCACTCTTGGCTAAGTTTGAAAGAACCTTATACATTTGGAAAGTGAAGGTGAAGGGTGGGTTACCCCTTTTTCCTATTTGTGTGGGAGGATTTTTCTTTCAAATCATCCTTAGTCAATCTCGTACATCCTAGTTTAAGACCATTCACCAATCTACCCGCTTGAATAATTGCTAGGATTGTTCCTATCTTCGAAGTGTCCTCTTATCATAATAATTTTCATTAAAAATTGCATCAAATATTGCATTTCATGTGTGAATTTGTATTCGAGATTTAAATCTTAATCAACCAAGAAAAATAAAAAAACCAAAATTAAGAAAAAAATAAAATTAGAAGTATTTCAAAAACAAACAAGTCTAGGCGTCATCCAAGTCAAGCTATCCATTTCATCTCCAATTCAAACTCGGCATCCTCATTTTCATGCTATCATTTGCATTATTGTTTAGACCTCACCATTGTGTCTTCCATTTTGTTTGATATGCTTGTTAGTCAAGTTGAATACCAATTACTCCAGAATGGTCAATACCAAAAAGCCATAGACTTCAAAAGACAATTCATCCAATCCAAATACCAATCAACCTCAACCCATGGTCAAATACCCACATACCCTTCTTATGAACAATCCATAAGACCTAGTCATTCATTCATCTATCCTCACTACCAAGAGTCACTTAACACAAGCCATACCATTAATCCACAACAAGTGTCCACTTATCACTCTTATCCTAACCTTAACAAGGGAAACCAATCTTCTATTAATGCATTCCAAGCCTTCACACCCTATCCTAGTCCATCATCCATTAATCCCTTCCAAGCCTCCATGTCCTATCCTGCTCCATCATCCATCAATCTCTTCCAACCATCCATGTCCTATCCTAGTCCAACATTTACTAATCCTTTCTAGTCCAGTCCATCCCAATTTATATTTAGTCAGGAAAATACATCTACTCATGGTCCCAAAAATCACATCCCATTGCCTAAACTTGAGGATACATGTCAAAAGGAAAGTCCAAATCATGATAAAATAGATCCTTGTTCATGTCAAGATCAAAGTATTCCATCCTGAGACCCCATCCTTAAGTCCATCCAGGAAATAATTCTAAAGAACCATTTCACCCAAGAAAAACCTATCTTTTTTCAAGACACTACCATTGATCATGAAATCTAAAATGATTCACTCAATAACCTTTATACCATCCATAACCAAACATTTGAAGTCAAACCTATCCAGACTCCAAATACTAGTGTTTCCCAAAATGAGTTCAAACTTTCCTCCTTCGGACACATAGATATTCAAATAAATGAAATGGATCAAGTCATATAAGAATATAAAAAGGCTACTACGGATCAAAAAGAACATAAAAAAGCTACCATGGATCAATTCAAAGAAGAAGAGACAAAATCTACCATGGAACAAATCAATACATCAAATGATCAAGTGGACAAAAGAATATTGATGACTGATAAAGCCAAAATATCCTATACAACTAGGATCATCCACCTTTCTCAAAGCAAGGTTTCTTGCAGATGAGAATATTCCAAGCATTAGTTGCCACATAGATAATGACAGGTTAGCATCTTTCTTTGAAAAAAAAAAATACCCCATCATATACATCAAGCTCTTGGCTATTCTTCAATTGGAAAATTAAATTATGTTAGTGATACCTCCATTCTATTAGGGGACACTTTATCCAGTACAAAAATCAAAATTGGTCCATAAGCGGTCCTTGTAACAAGATTGTTGTGAACACTCCTTCTATCCACACCGTAAAAAATCATTCCCTCAATTGGAACTAGAAACGATAAAATCCAAAAAAGTATAAAGTCCAAAATCAAATACCAAAGGCTATTAAATGAGAAAATCCAAGTGGACAAATAAAGTTAAAATGGACCAAGTAAATAAAAGAGTTCAATTCAAAATTCCAATCAAAATGTGGAGCCACAAGAAAAGAGGTCTCCCACATATAATAAATGTCCACCTCCTTCAAAATGGTCATCACACAAGTAATATAAAAGACATGGTTCCAAACACTATCCCAATTAAAATTCCAAACTCCATCATTCACTACCCCAAGTGTGGAAAATAAAAATTCCTACATTCGAAATTACAAATATTCTATCCACACGTAGCATCATCCATAATAATCCTATATCTCTCTTAAAGTCTAAAAATACCATATCACAAACCCATCGCATCTTGGCAAAAACCCTTTATCATAAGCACTCTTGTTGAACTCTATCATGATGGGTGTATTTTGATAAGGCTAACTCGAATATTAGAAAGGATCACAATGAAATCGATCAGTTGTGCACAAGTGCTATGATCTTGATAAGATAAATACTTTATAAATGTTACTATTTGGGTAAGTGCAAGAATTTGGGTCCACGAAGAGGGGAATTTTTGGCCAAAACAAAAATTCTCGCACAAAATGCATACGCATTTAGGATCAAGTACCCAAGCCTAAATTCATAATGTGTATGCATATTATTTGAGTACGCGAGCCTGAAATGCAGACCCATTATGAAATATGTACGTGTTGAGAAAATGTACGCATTTATAACATGTACATGTGTATGCATTCAAAACATGCATTTGTTCATAACATGTGCACGTTTCTGAAAGCTATTTATTTTTTTAAATATGAAGTTGTGAAAATAATTTTCACAGTCAGTTCTAGCCACGCTAGAAGGAGAAGAAGATTGTTTATGCATTTTAGAGGGCTAGATTTAAGAAAATTTTCACTGCCACCTCCTCCCATCGACACAACTGACCTCAGTGACCTCCAGGTTGGTTGAATTCTACAATTTGATTTTTATATATATTGCATTTTTTATATTTCCTATTTTTTTTTTCTTGTTTAGTTTGTTTTAGTTTAATATTTTATAGTTTTTAAATTGCATTTAGTTAAATGAAAACATCAATGAAAAAAACAATGTAAAAGTCTAAATCGAAAACCATAAAAAATAATCCTAAATTTGACACATTTAATTTAGATATTTAAAAACCCTAAACCCTAGGTTCTAAAAAACATAGGTCCTTAAAAACTAATCTACCCACCTATTAATTCTTAGACCTAAACCCTAAAATATAAACTAAAAACCTATTTGTAGGTTAAACTTAGGTTAAAGCTATGGTACAATTAGTGTTTTGGTTAAGCTTTAATATATAGTTAGAGTTCAATTACAATTAGGGTTATGACTAGGTTTAAGTTTAATATTAGAATCCAATTAGAGTTAGAGTTCAATTAAAGTTGGAGTTCAATTAGGGTTAAAATTCATTAGGGTTGGGGTTCTAAGATAAATATTTTGGTAAGGGTTGAGGTTAGGGTTTTTATTCAACTAGGTTTAGAGTTAGGGTTATATTTTTAGTAGGGTTAGGGTTAGGAGTACGATCTTATGAAATAAAAGTTAAGATCAAAGTTAGGGTTAGAGTTAGAATTAGGGTTGAATTGGTGTAGGGTTAGGGCTGGGATTAAAATAAGATTAAGATTATGGTTATGGTTGTAATTCTGGTGAGATTTAACATTCAATCAATATTTAATTAGGTATATGATTAAGGTTTATATGCAGTTAGGGTTAGGGTTCAACTAAGGTTATGATAGGATTTAATTACAATCACGGTTTAGGGTTAGAGTTCAAGTTAGAATTCATGTGCTAATTCTTAACAAATTAATGAAAAAAAAATTGTGCATACTTTGTATAGCTAAACGAAGATCAACATAAGTAATTACAGTCTCTTCGAGACAATGAGTTAATTCTAGAAAAGAGGCGGAAAAAAAGAATGTACTAAATCCATTCCTGTGGGATTTTTGCATTCCCGAGTGATACGAATCCTCTACCCACATGTATCACCTCAGTGGCAGTATTTAATGGACTAACAGTAATGACATTGCCTTAACTCCATGTACTTCATGGAGAATTAATTACACAAACAATAATTGTTTTCAAAAGAAGCAAAAATAAAGTGTCCATTTCAGTAGAATATCTGCAAATTCTTGGAGTAGCCATTGAAGAACCCACAACAACGAGGAGAAGAGATAAATCTACACCAAGCAGGTGAACTTTCGCCAATCGTTTTGGGTGAAATAGGTTTGTAAATGCCTAGTACTCTAGGAGTGACCTTTTGAGTTTTGTAAAAAGGTGTCGATAAAGGAAGGTCTTAAAAGGGAAGTAGTGTGAGATGTCATTGATAATATCTTTGATGCCAGGCTGGCAAAGAACCCTAAAAATCTCAGAGAAGGTGCTTTTTGAAGGATAAGAGATTGCGGTAACAATGATAACTTTACATCTCGGCTCTGGAATTGCGGTTTGCTAGAATTTATTATACATTTCCTACATCTATGCCCAGAGCCGGTAGATGCATGTGCCAAGAGATTCAATGAAGGAACTGGGACCATAACATGCAACATGATAAAGGTAGTAATCTCTTCCCTAGCCATACAAGATATGTTGTGTATCCCTTACAATTAGTATATTGAGATGTTCGTCAAAGAACATATGGAGACGTATTAGGAGGAATCAAGTGAAGGAGAATTTATATAATTGTGAAACAAGGGAAAGGCCAACCAGAGGTTGTATTGTTTTTCCCTTGGCATTAAAGACGGTTCTAGAAAACACATAGAACTATTTTTCAATGACAAATTTGGTTTTTGTTTTGGATAGTGATGAGGATGTTCACCGCTTTCAAATGTCCCTTGCTCTGATACTAAAAAATGAGCAAGAAAAAATATATTTTCACTTTCTTGATATCATAGCTGCCAATATGTTGCTACAACTAAAAAATTACCAGGTTGAATATAAATTTAGGTACTCTTTTTTCTTGGTCCATTTGATCCTACACTAGAATTTTAGTTTTTTAGAAATAAATTTTCCTATATCTAGGGTACACAAAGAGGGTTTAATTTAGCCAATTTTTGTATGGACTAGTGTCCTGTAAAGGACAAATAGTTTTTATGGGTTTGTGCACCTTTTTCTAAGACCAGTGTTACAAGAGTTATTCCCTCAGTCTACTGCCCATTTTTTACTTGAGGTCTTGTTGTGGATTAGAAATTCATCGCCCCTGGTGGATTATTTCTTTAGGGAGGATTTTACATTTATCATGTATCATGGTTTTATTGGAAAGCCTTTTCGACTCCCTAGGTTTGTAATAGATTGGATATTCACGTTGGAGGCATGCCAATAGGAGACTCTTTCTGAAAACATATATGGCAGAGGAAGGAACAAAAAATATATATTTCCACTTCCCCTCTATATTGCAAATGGCAGTGTAGTGCTGGAGAAATAAAAAGTGCAAAATGAACTAACCAATTTGTTGGGAGCTCTAGGCTTAGTCCTCGTATGTGATGAGTTGGACTATAATCCATTGAGAAAGTATCCCCGAAAGCATGAGGTGTGGGAATATGTAGAATCTAAGAGAAACCCAACACAGGAAATATAATATTTGTATCTCAACCTAGCCCTCATACCCATGAAGAGGACGAAGTACTTGAATTTTTATACTCAACAAGCAAGATATCACAAGGAGATTCCAATAAGAAAAATCTTAAAGAACCAGATGAAGTGGCAAGGGTCATCAAAATGTAAAATGGTAGATTTCTAAAGATTCTGAAAAGAAATTGGTAATAACCAAAAGTAGCTTGAGGATTTTCAGCCATATGATGAATAGTTTCAAGACATTTATGACAAAGAGGCTAATTATGACAACAAAAATCTAGAGTCGAGCCACGAAGTAACCAAGGATCAACTTTCATGCCATCATCCCCGCCTACAAGAGTCTGACAAGGGAAAAAGTACTAAGAAAAGGGACTCACAGGTTGTGTCTTTTTCCAGTGTCCAAAGAAAAGTAAAGAGGACCCGACGGTCTCCAAGAGGATAAGCCACAAAATACAAAGGCTAGGTTTCAACTAGATCGTCAGAAAAAGAGTCAAAATATTCAAAATTTGGGTGGAAAAATTTATGACGAGTCTAAGATCTAGACACATTTGATGCAATCATTGCAAATGAGGAAGAAGCTTAGTCTTCTCTCCACAACATTTAGACTATGGTGATTCAGGTAAGTCTTTCCCCCCCTCTTTTTTGTGCATCAACATCTTTGGTTAATCCTTTTCCTCTACCCATCGAAAGGAACCCTCCACCTTTGGACCTAGAGTTATTAGTGTTAAATTAACCCCCTACTATTTTTAATGTATCAAGTGATGTGGCACCACATTTCGAGCAAGCAGTATCCACTTCAGCAACTATTGACTCTTTAATCAAAATGTTCAGGGCCCCCACAGAGAAAGATGATTAATCCATGCTACATGTTACTGTGGGCTCATTCGTAGTTCAATAGAATTTTCTTGCCCCATTTGTTACACTTTTCAATCCAACTGGTACTCCAAGTTCCCAATCTCATTTTGGCATCCCACCATTCTCAATGATTACTCTCCCATTTTCCTCCTTGCATGCCCATACATCTGAAGTATCCCCATCTATTACTTTTTTTAGTCTCTCTGCTAGTGATTTTATTGCAACACAGAGTATTGGTACTGTACTTACTCTTTAGAAGAATTTTGATGAAACTAGGCAGGCCCAGAAAAATAGAAAGTAGAAAAGGAGGGAGAAGAATGTCGAGCTACTAGCCTCTAAGAAGATTTAGACATGCTTTAACGAAGAGAAAAATTATCTATGGATCACCATCATGATTCCACTCATAGCCTGACCTGAGGGGCAGATGCAGTTGGAGGATTATGATATCCAAGTAGTAGGTCTAGATTTGAATGAGATCTTCCCTTGCGATAAGGTGAATCTCAGACTATAAGGAAAATATGAGTGGCTAGATTAGAAGATGAGAAAGAGTGAGGGTGACCTAGAAAATTTAAAAGAGATGGTGAACCATCTGCAGTCATAGCTCAGTGTCCGAAATGAATAGATGATCAGGATATTGCAAGTACAGGACCAAAGAAACTAAAGCAACAAGATCTCTTCAATCACTCTCAAATGAGCAGATCCAGCTCTACATCAAGACTGGTAGATTTAAGAGTAGAATCACAACTAAGCGTTAGTATATTAAGGAACACTAGTGTGCTCATTAAAATGTAAAGGAGTTAGTTGACATCCAAGATCAGACTTCAAAAGAGATCCAAAAGGCTCGACAAGAGATTGAAAAACTAAGAAGTGATAAGAAAGAATTTGACATTACTTTACATGCTGAAATTTAGGAAAGCAAAAATATGGTTACAAAATTGGGAGAATCCCTAAACAAGAGAGACCAGCTAGAACAAATATTGAAAGAAAAGGAGGCTTAGATAGGGAGGCATTAACCACTGCACAAAAATTTGCAACCCTTCCTATATAAAAAATTTGGTATCTTCTTATTGGGAGTGAATCATTATTTCACTCACCATCTTGAAATGAGCTTTACAATTCCTAAGGGATTCCTGAGAAATAAATTAAAAAGTGGTCCCATTGGTCGATCAAAACCTTTAGGAGTTCACTCCCCAACTGGCCAAATCCTAGAATTTGATCTCAAAGATTTTTATGGAAAAGGATGAGGCCTTGAAATATGCGGACAGAACGGATCCTAGGGAAGCCTCTAGTAAAGCAAGTGAATTCACCTACTACCATAAGGTGGCATCCAAGACAAAGTAAACTAGACAATTTTAAATAAGAGGGTCGATGAAATCAAGAAGGATTTTGGGATCTTATACTATTATGGGTTGCCTCTTTTCTTTTTATCAAATAGAGATGTACTAATATCAGTCAAGCAGATTACATATGAGTTTTGAAATAGGGTTTAGACTCCTTAACATCTTCCAAGTCCAAGATCAACACCAACAACATATGAAATTGAGAGGGAGGTCCTCTAGCTTTCACTCCTCTATTATCACTTGGGCGTTGTTTTGGCGAGATGGGGATTTTTTTCATTCAACGAGGTCTTCAAGCTAGATCAAGCATATAAGGTGTTTAGTAGCCTTGAATGACCAAGTGATGTTAACCAGGAGATGTTGCATTACACCTTCCTTAAACTCCAAGAATAGTCAGAGGTCTCAGTTCATGCCTTTGCAAGAGAAAGACCCCTATGAGCCACCAAAACTGTGAAGAAATTTTTTCCTTTGTGTATGTTTTATCTTTCAGCTTTATTTTGACTTCAAGAGGATCCTAGCACAAGGAGTTTTTATATTCTAACAGATTAGCGAATATTTTTTCTCTTGTTAGCAAATGGACCACATGTTGATCTGATGGGCGTTTCCTTATTTTCACTTTTTGTACAAAGGAGGTCATCCACCCTTTTGATATGTCACCCCTTCATGATATAGCTCTATGAAGGAATATTCAACTTGGAGTTTGATAAAATGCACTATACTTTTGATCAGTAAAGAGATATGATTTGGTGCCACTAAATCCACTTGGGTGATTGATAGTATTGATTTTCAGACTATCTTTTGGGATCAGAGCAATTACAAGGGATGATCCTTTTGAAATATCTAAGCAACATAAAAATGGTAGCGAAAAAATATCTAGAGAAAAAACTACCAAGCTATTAAATTGGGACATCTGACAGTCATTAACTCTAGAGGACGTCGACATTTTCTCTTCTAAGGTGGCTATCTATTAGAAGCGACAAGAATGAAGTAAGGATTCAAAAACATTTTCCTATTGGAAAAGTGTTTTTAGTTTTTCTTAGCTAGAAGAAGAATTTATTTTTAAAAGTTTATAGAATATTGCTTCACTTTGGCATGTTATGTTTGTTTTATGATCAAACTATCATCATATTGGAGTCTAATCCTTTTTTTAAATTTCATTTGAATTTAAGGATAGAGGTTATTTTAAATAAATACTTGAAACTATGCATGATATGTTCTTTTTTATTATTTCTTTCATTATATCCGTGTCAAGAATAGAACACCATGTCTTTCTAATCTGAATAGTTTTGGTTATTGGATTTCAATGATTTTTGTGTATATGAATGAATCATAAAATTTAGAAATTGGATTATGTCATTGGAATTCTTTGTTTTCTTTGTAAGTTTATCATTTCCTTCATAATATGCTATATTAAGAGGGAGGGTTTACATTTCTTTTAGAACATTTCGAGATTTTAAAGATTAGATTCTTGTATCTTTCTTCCCCTTTGTTTATAATGAATTCAATGAACACTAAAGGAATTGGTAATGCTTACCGAATCAATAAAAAAAAATTAAGATATTGATGTAATTCTTTGAAGGAAACTTTATAGCTCTTTGGATATTTAAGGGCCTGGCAGGCTTTGGAAACATAGAAAAATGAGAATAGTAAATGAAATGGTAATATTCCATAAACATGAAACTATTTTGTTGGCCAAGGAAATTTACTTTTTCAATGAGAGTTATGGATTATTAGAAACATGTCATATGTAGTTCATGTACAATGTTTTTATTTATACATTGACTAGATTGTATAATTAAAGTATATTTTATCTCATTTTCTTGTAAGAAAGTTTGATTAATGTGCTATGCCAAAGATTGTATACAAATTGCATGTGGGCTTGTTCCAGTAATGCATATCTCTGACTACAACATTTTTTCAACTACATAACTGCAAGGGCCATTTTTTTACAAGCATATATTGGAAAATTTATTAGCTATTAAATGATTGCTTCAAATCGCATTAGGGTACAAAATAAGTTTCAAAAATATGCATTTAATAACTTTATTTTTTGTGAAAAATCTTCTTTTGTTGTATATGGATTATTTTCTTGAAGAAAAATAAATAGCAGTATTGTTTAAGGGAATACAAAAAGATATAAATGATAATTTGGAAAAAATCTCATATACATCTCTTTTCCATTAACAAAGTACAAGTTATTCAAATTGCTTTATACTACTAGTATCACCATGTTGTATTTCCAAATGTTAGCAAAATTTAATTATGCTTATCTATTATTTTGCAATTATTTTGCAAAAAAAAACATGTGATTATTTGTTTCATGTTTATGAATAACATATTATATGCTATGAACCATTTTATTTTCTCTAATTGGTCTTTGTAATAGGAACCATTGGTTGTGATAAGAGACACATATAAACATTTACTTGGCCACAAATATACTTGGTAATTGAACAAGGAACGAAAGATGAAATTCTTGGATCATTTTCCTCATTTTTTTGCAATGAATTTGAAGTCTTCCAATGTGACTACATATTAGGTGTTGAAAGAATTTTGAACAATAATGGAGAAGCTCGATTCAAGAATCTTACTTGCTGAATGGACAAATGAGCATAGTTAATGGCGTGTTGTCTAATTGATAAACATGAATTTTTTTTCCTATAGAAGTAGATTACTATTGCAATAGTTTAGTTACCTTTTGAAATAGTTTCTTAATGAATAAAATTTTATTTTTTTCTTTTCTATAATTGTGTTTCAAGGAAAAAAAATTCAAGTTTGAAAATTAAGTTTTATTCCTTTTACTATTGATTGGAGTGCATCTATTGGTTGTTTCTGTTTGGATAAATTATGAAAAATAGGGGGCACTATGTATAGTGCAAAATATTCACCTATAAAATGTTTGATTCATGTTTAATCAATTAAATTCAAAATGTTTAAGATGTGTTTGGATAAAATCAATTTTTTCAAATGTTTAATAATTAAATCAAAATTGCAAGGGCTTTGGTACTTAAAATTCACTATTTACATTTCATACAAAATGCTCATCAATGAATCACATTCTACAATGTAAGGATTTATGATTTTTCAGATAGGTAGGTTTACTATTGCATCCATTGCACTTTGTTTTCACTTACTCGCATGGAGAATGAGATTGAACTCTTTAAAAAAAAAAGCTTTCCCGTATAGTCCAAGATTTAAACACATATTTTTGCTGCTTGAAAATTATGGTCTATGCCTTTTGTTATTGGTTTGAATCTGTTGGGTTTTCGTTTCTCTTTAATTAAGTTATCCCAATAGGATGACATTATATATTGTGGCAAACAATGGGAAAAATAATACAAGAATGTGACCTTCTAGTACCTTGTTAAACAAGAAGCTATCATTGCAATTGTATAGATCATCTATACGCATGTCTCCTCCTAGCCTTTGTAAAAACAATGAGCATATTTGTGTTATGAGTGCAATTAATAGATAGAAAAACCACATACCACTAGTTCACTATTCCTAGGATTGCAAACATGGAGAGCTAGAAAAACATAAGATTTTAAACAAACAATAAACAGATGAGAACTAGGACAAATAAAACCAACCACTCACTCAAGGTACTGAGACAATCAATGAATGTTTCATGGATTAAACACAAAATTTGCATTCTTTATTAATGAAATATGAGACAAGTTTTGATTTCTACTTATTATCATTTTTCTTTTGCATGTTGTCAGGATTGGATGTTTTAGCTTTGGCCTATCATCTCCAATGTTTTTATTTCTATATGGTGCTTGAATGATGAAAAGGAAATACTAACAATGTGTTATTGATGGTTAGTTACTATGTCTTTTTATCATTCTTGGTAACTAAAAGTATTGCCTACTATTACAAAATAAATTGAATGGTTTCACGGTGCCCCTTGTCAATTGTTTAACACATTAAAATAAATTTGAACAAATGCAATTTTAAACCTTCATTCCAAGATAAACTAATGATTGTAATAGCGACATCCTTTTCAACAAAAAGAAAATCATGCTTATGAATTACATGGGATTCCATTTACTATGCTCCTTTGTCTATTCAATGGTTTGAGAACCAAGTATATTTTTTCTCATATAGATGTCTTCATAAAACTCCAATTACACGTAAGGGTTGTGATTACAATGAAAATTTAGACAAATTAATATAGTCCATGGTATATAATACAATCTTCATAAACCTGAATTGTAGAAAGAACAATAAAATTTTCAAAAGAGTAGACCCACATGATGAAATTTTGCAAACATTTCCAACCAGTAATTGTAATAGCGACCAAGTATCATAAAAATAGAAACAAGGTACTCATCAATGGTCCATTGCCATGCGATAAGAAAAATTCAGCAACTGAACAAAAAAGATAGAAACAAATAAGCATTTTAATAAATAACAAACAAGAAACAATAAGCACAAATAAATCCCACAACTCACCATAGAATTCATGAATCAACTATGAATTCATTGCTTTTGTTCTTGACATCCTTCAAACATATCTTGTACTACTTTCTTTGTAGGCCTTACTGGTACATTGTGACCCATCTAATCAATAAATACATAATTAATGCATTTATTCATGCCTTATCCCTTGTAATGAATGTGTAATCTACTGTGTGTATTTTTTTCATTGGATCTTGTAATAATAATCAATATCTTTAGTTATCAACAAATATGCAAAAACACAACCAAAAATCTCTTCAATGAGCATTAAACAAAAAATAATAAGTGCAAACAAAACCCAACACTTGGCTAAGATTTCATGAATTAACTATGTATTCACTACACATGTATGTACATGCAAAAATGCAACAAACAACTACAAAACTCATAAGATTGTAATAAAATGGCAATAAAACAAGATTGACCATAGCCAAAATGCAACAACTGCTTAATATTTCATGAATTATTTGTGTTCACTACAATTGTGGCCAACGAGTAATCAAGCACCATAAATAAAAAGCCCAACCATTTATCAATAGTGCAATGAAATTCTATAATATGAGCATTATTGTTTCTATTGTGGTGTGTAGTGCTATTTACTGTTCTAAAAGATACAAAACACAAAGAAATGCAAGGAGAAACAACACAACACCACCTCTTGGATTAGCTTAAGTTGAACTTGAATAAAAGAAAGATGAAACAATAAATATACCTTATCCAAGTTGATCTTTTAGTTTTCCCTTTGATGTAAATTGAATGTGTGCTCCTTGATGGAGAATATGATGAAAATGATATGTAAGGTGATCTACATTGCAATATGAATGCAATGAAAGATGTGGGTATTTTGGTAGATGAATGTAAATTGAAGCTTGATGAATGCAACAATGGAAGTTGAATGCAAGTATACAAGTTCTTGAAATATTGTGTGCTTCAGTGTAGAATTCTTGAGAGAAAGTTATGTTATGAATGTGATATCTAAAAATGAGACAAAATCTTCCATTTTAATGGAAGAGTCTCTAGAGAATTCAATAGCTAAGATTTAGCCAACATGGGAAAGATTGAGGGATTTCGTGAGTTGAGGACTCACAAGCCCTCACATCTTGCCATGTGGAAGATGAGGTGTCAAAAGGACAGGTGATGTGGAAAGAGGACATGTGAGGTGGATGTACTTGCAAGTACCTTGGGATTAGGGAAATATTTCCTCAAAAAAGAAGTTCTTGTCCCCATATGAGGATGATGGTGACAAGTGAGGAATTTTAGAAAGTCCTCTCTTATCATCATGGGGATGAGATTAAATGTTGTGGGAATAAATGTGAATTTTAAATTCACATGATTGGGGAGTACCTTAGAGATATGACAAGGTCCTCATAAAGGAGGTACTTATCCCATGTGATTGATGTGAGTTATGAAGGGATTTATAATTTCCCAAAAACCTTAATGGGGAAAAGAAATGCATTGAATGAATAAATGTGAATTTTAAATTCAAATGAGGAAGAGGTCAATGCTTAATAAAGAAAAAACTTATGAAAGGTTGAGTTGGAGGACATACCATGAATGGCAGCTGATTAGATTAAGGTAATGCAAGCATGTGATTAGGAAGTTAATGAAGGATCAAAGAAAAGTGGCCAAATATGGAGGATGTAGCAAGGATAGAGAAAAGAGGGAATTTAAAATTGATTTAAACTCCAAAAGGTAAATGACTATATTAAATAAATTGATATAATTTTTTAATTTATAGAAGAAATGTTAAAAGATAAAGTGTTTAATTGTTAAATTAAATACTTTAGAAACCTTAGAGGAAGGGGAAATATTAATTAAATAAGTCATTTAATTAATATTGATAAAATAGATGAATAAAGGATACGAATTTGACCATACAATAGTGGTCATATTTGGATGTCTATGTTTTTCCCCTATTCAAAATATTGTTAGAATAACAATGTTACAAAGAAAAATAAAATGCAGATGACTCTATAGAGGAAGGGACTAAAAAATGATGACCCTAAATGGGAGAAGTTGTGTGAGCTATCCAAATGGAGGGAAGTGAAGGGAGATTCCCTGATCTCACAAAAAAGTGACTAAGAAGGAGGAATGGATGGAAATGGTAGGGTACATACCCCCTTGAGAGGGTGCTTGGGGAAGAAAAAGGGCCCCTGAGTGACTTCTCGATATGAAGAAATGGAAGGAATCATTTTTTTCACAACCAAAATCATAAGTCATGGGTTGGAGAAAGAAGGGGTTGAGGATACATGCAATACAATGGAAGAGAAAATGAAATAAAATTCTCATGATATTTACCATTTTCAGAGTACTAATTTTTTCTATAGCATAAGCCACCAGGTACCATTGTATGTGAAACCAGTAGATTAGTTTATAATGCATCCACAAACACAACAAACAAGGAGGCTATCCCAACACCCCAAATTCACAATGACCTTGGTTGGGCTAGGTATTGGGATAAACACAAGAACAAAAGGATATCATGTAACAAAATACCTTAGGGGTCTTGTTGGATACTACATGGGACAACCAAGAAGACAACAAAAAAAAAGATCAAGATATGCCCCTATATTAACTAGTCAAAACACAACATAAAATGATAGAACATGGAATCCTTAAAAATTGATGATAGGGAGCTCAAATGATAAATAGAAGCCAAAAGTATCATAATATTGCAATCAATTTCAAAACATACTTTTCCATAGGATCAAGAAGATGGTTAGGGTTGATGAGGTATATTAGGAAGGATACATCATGTTGAGACCAAATATGGATACAAAACTAATAGATCAATTATGACAGAGGAGACCCCAAAACCAATTGAATCTAATGATATGAATGGATCTCATTTGTGAAGAACCAAGTAGATAAAGACATACTTGGTGACACAACACAAGGAATGAGACACAAGACACAAGACTAACAAACCCTAAAGACCTAGGGGCCACAAGACCAACACAACATAAAAACCTAGCGGCGCAGGGGTTGATAAAAGATCGACCTTTCCTATCTGAAAGCGCAGATCCCTCATAGTTCAAAAAAATACTATGGATAAAAATAGAAAGAGGATGATGAAGACCATGATGGATGAAAGAGAATAGATGGGAAAATCCCCTAGCGGTGGATCAATGGATAGACCTTGCGTATGTGAAAGCATAGGGGCAACATAGTTTGACACAAGGCCAAAGACAAATAATGGAAGATGACAAGATAGATGAAAATCCCCGGGGCTGGATCAAATGATCGACCTTTCCTATGTGAAAGAACAAGGGAAACGTAGTTTCATACAAGTCCTAAGACAGACAAGGGACAAGGGATGATGAGGTGACCATGATAAATGGATAAAATGATGTAGTTGATATGATGAGCTAGGATAGTTCATGCAAATGGGATGGTTGATATGCCTAAGATGTGGATTATGCAAAGCTTGGGGATGGGATAGTTATCTAGATCATCAAAAGATGAGTTGGAGGATGAGACGACGGATAGATGAGTGATGAAAAGTTATAAGATATTAGGAAGATGTAGGAAATAGATAGGAGTGATGATAGTCAGATAGAATGGAATTGGATTGGATGAGGGTAGCCTAGAGCTAGATACCAATGAAAAGTGATTATGAGATGGAAGGAAAGATAGGGGTAAATGGATGGATTGAAAAATATGGGAAGAGATAAATATTCTAGGATGGATGGGTAGAAGGATAAGGATTAAGATAGGAAAAATGGATTGCTGGATGGATAAATGGATGCGGAGATAAGGATGAAAAGACTGAAAAGGACTAGTGGATGGGTGGATAGGGATATAAGGATTTTGAATATGGAAGGAATTTCTTGGATGGGTGGAGGAATGATGTCACTTGTTGGTTTTGAAAAATGCAGGTTTGGACCACGAGAGGTTTCCAATCTCTCAGAATGCTTTTGGCTAGTGTATAAGGCCAATTGATGCAATTGAACCTTCTTCTCTTTAGGTCTTTCTAGACGAAGGTGGGTGAATCTATGTGAATGATGCAAATTGAAACATATTTCTTGGTTGAGCAATCTATCCACAATGGAAAATGGAAGTGAATAGATGAAAACCACTATGACTAATCCTACTCCTACTCAAAAAAATAAAGGATTTGAATGAGTTGTTTGATATGAAATTTTATCTTTTGGCTGAGGAAGATGCGTGTCTTATATCCACATAGGCAATGGAGTCAAAAATAGAAAATGATGTGTGTTTTCCTTCTCTCATTTAATTAAAGTTGTTAGGCACTTGATAAAATTAAATTCTAATGACTGGCATAAAACTTCATATTTTTATGTCTTGCACAAATAGTGCTAGGATGTTTTATTATTGGGTTTAACCATCCAAAAGAAATCCTAAAATCATTGTGACTTATCTAAAATACTTTAAATCTGATTTATAGACACCTATTAAATAAATCGCACAAAGTGAAAAAATGCATTGTGGTAAATCAGAAGTATACTTGTTATCCTGATTTAAATGATTTAAAAACTTCAAGTTGGAGACAACCCACGTAAGAAATGAAAAATATTATATTACAACAAATAAACTCCAGAAAGAAAATCAGCAATAAAAAAACATTTATCTCCATTAATTGTTTTTTAGGAAGGTCTGTACATTATTTTCATTCCTAGTCCGTTTTCTGCAAAAAATAGAACTACTCTATCAACCTCTCCCCCCTTTTCTATAATTGATTATTCAAATTATTTATACATTGCATACCAAGTGTTGCAACCATTCACTTTCCTATTACAACCACTTCATATTATTTGATAGAAAATAAAATATTTAATTGAGTTGCCTTTCAGAAAATTAAATATTTTTAACTATAGCTCTGCCTTTTTTATTTTCATTTTATTAATTTTACCCCCTCTTATATTTCATCTCCCATGGCCTTTATTATTCTTACCGCTTCATCGCAGGCTCACCTCTGAATATCCGCGGTAATGCAGTACCTATCGATTGACCACCATATTTGTCCACCACAGTCACTACGATCTTTGTTCCTCTGTCCAGTGGTAACGCGGTGACCAATAAGTGACTGCCTTCCCCACTACTACTATGGTATCGCAGTCACTGGCCTGACTGCTAGTGGTACCACGGTAGGCTCTATCCATTGCTTGGTCTCATTCATTGTGCCCCTACGAGTTCCTCTCCATCTTTCTCTGGTTGTACTGTAACTTCCTGGATGACTGTTCTTCAACCACCACTTCCATACCATGATCCACTCTGAATGGGGCCATGGTATAGCAGTAAAAGGTGTTGTCTTGAGAAAAAATTAGGAGTATAAGCTTTAAGTCAATTTTTGGCCCTTTTCAACAGTTGTAAAGGTATTTAAACATTATGGATGGGAAAAACAATTTTTTTAAGGAAAAGATAGTGAAAATGATGGGTTTAGATGGTAAAACTTTAGGGTTTTTATGAAAAATAGTGGAAAATCACTTAGGTTTTTTATGGAAATTTTGGGTTCTCACAGTGGCTCGTATCTGGGATGAGTGATTTTGTGAATCCCTACAAGAATCTCAAATTCTATAGGAGAGAAGACCAAGTAAAGGACATGAAAAATGAAGGCAATGGAAGATGAAGGGAATGAACAGATGAATGATATGAATCTGGAGAAAATGGAGAATGGAAAACCCTACAATATTGTACATGGAAAGAAAAATAATGTTTCAATAAGGGAAGTTCTAAGAATTTCCATGTATTGGCAAACCCAAACCCTTCAAAAAATACTATGCACGAAAAAGAATGTTTAAAGAGGTTTTTCTAAAAATTGTTCATGCATTGGTAATCCCTAATCCTCTGCATCTGCCATGGCTTAAAATTCAAACCACAAGGGATGGCCCTAGGAAACCCAAAATAAAAAACTTGCACTTTCCTCTGTCATAGACTTTTTTCTAATTAAAGCTCAACAGGTTTCTTTTGAAACTATCCATTCCACCTGCCTTGCAACATGCACTACCATTAAAAACCTTTAGGAAACCATTGTGTTCAATTTGTTTCATATTCATTTAATCACTCTACATTTCATTATTCTTATTATCATATGAAACATATTTATCACCCTCACCATACAAAGTGTATCCACATTCAACAGAACATTCATAGTCATGCTCACTATCATATGTTTTTGAATGTGCCTGCAGCTGCACTAGGACGTGAAAATTTGAATGCTTCTCTTGGAAATTATAAATTATATCTCATCAGAAACTTCTAAAATAATCAAATCAAAATTTACTTTCCATTTATTTTCTATCACCAGTTGGCACATACATTTGATCTGTACAGTCTTCTTTATACATACTTGAATCAACAAAGGTTGAACACTTACCTTCAATAATTTGAAAACCAACTTCATCACTCTAAGAGATGCACATGAGGTCATATGAATTGTTACATATAGTATCTTCATTGTTAAAGTATATAAAGGTTGGAACAAATACTCTAGAATCATCTATATGTGCATACTTCTGGTAGTCAAGAGCTAACAAATCTAAAAACTTGGTCACTACTGAGTGAATAGGTCTCTACTTCCATATCATCTACCATGTCTCCAACTTCTTCTTGATCTTCATAAGGACCACAACAATCATCATGTTGTAGATTCACAAGTTCATCCTAACAATCTGGATCACAATATGTTATGCCAAAGATACTTTCCATATCTTCACTATTGGACAACATGATATCTTCTTCTATTTCAGCTTCTGAAGCATTATTGGTAGTATCCACATACCTTGTCCCAAGCATGGAATCAATAAATTTATTCACTACATCAAAGGCTTGTTGTTTTAATGACTTTGACCAATAAACTGATTCAGGCTATGATGTTCTTAAAAATTGTGCTACAAATGTGGGCTGTGTAGGCCTATAACAAGGAGGTAATTGCATAGAAATATCTACCATCCTATTGTACAAAGAACTTACAGATTTTCCCTTATACTTCCTTATATCAAAAAAGGCATCGACAATATTTTTACCTCTCTCTTGAATTTGAATATACTCATCAAAAGGTTTTTGATGTCAATAAAGTACATTAACTATATTACCAAAGTTCTTGGTTTCATCATGTGGTATTTGTGGTGTCCAAGATCTCTGGGAATTTGTCTTCATTCTCATTGTATGATGGCCTATTTGATGATGTATTTGGAGCACATTTGACTCCCAGTTGCAGCAATTTTTGGTTCACTTGTAGTGTTTTCTGATTCTAGTGTAACTTTTGTTGTTCCAATTCTTCCAACTCTCTTATCAACTGTTATCTTCTTTCTTCTTGTGTCATCTTGACAAAATATTACTTCATAACTCTCTTGCATTATTTATCAAATGAAATAGTGTTGCCACCTAATTTTCTAAAAATTAGGAAAATGAAAAAGATTATGATATTTTTTTGGTTTGCCCCCAGTAGAATCTCCAAAAAAAATGAAAAAATTTTGTTTACTCTATAAATGGATAGGCTGAAAAAACTTTCTTGAATATAGTTCCCCAGTAGAGTTAGCAAACTATTGGTTCTCAAAAACGTAGGTTTGAATGGAGAGAGGTTCCCAATCTCTCACAATGCTTTTGGCCAATCTACAAGGCCAATTGATGCAATTGAATCTTCTTCTCTTTAGGTTCTACTACACCAAGGTGGGTGAACCTATGTGAATGATGTATATTGAAATGTATTTCCTGGTTGAGCAATCTATCCACAATGGAAAATGGAAGTGAATAGATGAAAACCACTACAACTAATCCTAATCCTATTGCACAAAAGAAAGTATTTGAATAAGTTGTTTGATATGAAATTTTATCTTTGGGTTGAGGCAGATCAGTGCCTTCTATCCACATGGGCAATGGAGTCAAAAATAGAAAAGGGAATGTTTTTTCCTTCTCTAGTTTAATTCAAGTTGTTAGGCACTTTATAAAATGAAATTCTAATGACTGGCATCAAACTTCATTTATTTATGTCTTGCAAAAATAGTGTTGGGATTTTTTCTTACCGGGTTTAACCATCCAAAATAAATCTTATAATGACTATGACTTATCTAAAAGACTTTAGTTTTGATTTACAGACACCTATAAATAAATCAGACAAAGTGAAAAAATGCACTGTGATAAATCAAAAGTATACTTTTTATCCTGATTTAAATGATTTAAAAACTTCAAGTTGGAGACAACCCACATAAGAAATGAAAATTATTATATCATAACAACTAAAATCCAGAAAGAAAATCACCAACTAAATTTTTTTATCTCCATTGATTTTTTTTTAGGAAGGTCTATACATTATTTTCATTCCCAGTCCATTTTCTGGGAAAAATCTAACTACTATATCTACCTCTCCCCCCCTTTCTACAACTAATTACTCAAACTATTTATACATTACATACCAAGAATTGCAACAATTCGCTTTCCTATTACAACCGCTTCATATTCTTTGACATAAAATAAAATATTTAATTGAGTTGCCTTTCAGAAAATTAAATAATTTTAACTATAGCTTTGCCTTTTTTATTTTCACTTTATTAATTTTACCGCCCCTTATATTTTATCTCCTCACAACTTTATTACACTTACCACTATACCGTGGTCAACCTATTGACTAGATGAGGTATGGTGATCATTGCTCCCTGGTGGTCTTCACTTCTTCTTACTGCTTCACCACAGGCTCACCTCTATCTGCCCCCGGGAATGTGGTACCTATCTACTGACCACCATCTCCATCCAATGTAGTCACCACAGTCTCTGTTCCTCCCTCTAATGGTAATGCGGTGACCAATCAATGACCGCCTTCCCCATTGCTACAGTGTTACCACAGTCACTTTCCTGACTACCAGCAGTACCGCAGTAGGCTTTTTCCATCACTTGGTCTCATTCACCATGCCACCGTGGGGTCCTCTCCATCTATCTATTGTTGTACAGTAACTGCCTAGATGATGTTTCTTCAACTGCCACCTCCATACCGTGAGCCACCTTGAAAGTGGTCATGGTATAGTAGTAAAAGGTGTTTTCTAGAGAAAACATTTAGCGGTATAGGGTATAAGTCAATTTTTGGCACTGTTGAATGGTGGTAAAGTTATTTAATTATTATGGATGGGAAAAATGAAATTTTTAAGGAAAAGATAGTGAAAATGATGGGTTTAGATGGAAAAACCTTAGGGCTTTTATGAAAAATAGTGGAAAATCAGTTAGGTTTTTCTATGGAATTTTTTTATTCTAACATCACCAAGGAATATGACACAAAGAAGTAGATGCCCCCACTCTAGATATATTGTGTGTGACAAGGCAAGATGAATGGTAGATAGTAGGAGGGGTAAGTAAGGAAAGGAGATAGTGTTAGGGTAAAGGTTTTAACTTAATTATGTTGATTAAGTTACCTTTATTCCCTTCTTAAGATTTCACTTTAGTTTGCATAAAGTGACATTTAATAATTATATTATTCAATTTTTTCCTATTAGGGTTCTTTTTTTAGGGTTTTTCCTATTAGGGTTTCCTTTAGGGTTTGCATGATCTCCTTTTTAAGGATTGATCTCATTGTATATTCATAACATCAATTCCCTTTTGGTCTTATAAGATAATTTCTCCATTTTTCAGAGCTTCAAACCCTTTTTTTTTTTCTCCATCCATTCTCTTCCTTGTGACAGGTATTCATTTGCATGTAGGGGTTCTTGGAGTCTGAAAGTGGTTTTGACAACTTCTACAGATGTATTGTAGTAGGATGGGTGGACAATGAAGGATAAATGGATGTGGATAGGATGCATGGATAAGGAAGGTGGATGGATGGAGATAGGAATAGGATAGTGTATGGATGAGGGAAATGTATGCCAAGAGATGTCCAAAGCATGTATATATGTTTGCCCCTATCTAGGTGAATATGGCAAGGAAGATGGAGGGACTAGATACAAATGGGATATGATGGGTAGGATGTGGAATATATGTGGACATAGGAGATGGATGGAGGGGATGCATAGATGGGAGTTGCCCCCAATTGTGGAAGAAAAATAAGTGGGGGATTTATGCATGATGCATGTTTACTAAGTTTTCATCATGCTACTTATCTAAGGCCCTTGTTTTCCAAGTTTTCACCATTGGATGTATTATTTCTCTTTACTATTTTTTTTGGATTTTTTGTCTTTTTTGACTTTAAAAAAAATTGAAAAGAAATGTGGATGGAGATGGATAAGGATAGGGATGTGGATATGTGGATTTAGAAGATATATGATAACGCGATGGATGAAGGAATCAAGTATCAAGTTCCCATATGAGCTAATAAGAGCCCATGTGTAAAGAGAATTATGGATGTTGGTACAACCTTAATAGAATGGATGGATTAAAGCCATTAGATGGGGGAGATATGGGGGATAATGGATGGGATGTTGTAAACGGTATGGATGGAATGATGGAGCAGATGTGTGATGTGGGAAGTTGTTCAAGATCAACATTGGCACATGTGGTGGTGGATGTGAAAGGATAGGGGATGAATGGATGGAGAGTGTGGGGATAATGGAGGAGTTAGGATAGTGAATTTTGGGACATAGGGATCCAAAATAGAATTATAGGATGGAGGATGTGAATGATTTTTAGTTGGATTAGCAATTTTGGATTTCCACATGGATTTTTACTTTGGTGGGCCTTTGTGGCCTTTCCAATGGATTTGGATTTTGGATTTGATTTTTCTTTTCTTTTGAATGTCCTTGTAAGGGAACATGAGGAGATTTTGATGCATGTGGATATTTTTATATATGCAGGTTTACTTTGGTATCCAAAGTGCGTTTAGTTGCGATGGGATGGGTATAAGGCCATAGACAATGTGGAGGAGACATAAATGGAGTGATGGAGGAAGGATTTTGATGATGATGTGTGGGTGGAGGATGTGAAATAGCTTGCATGGAGGGGTCCCTTTGTTGATCCTAATCAGTGATTATGAATTTAGGATTCTTATGATGTATGGTAGGGATAGGTGATGGATGGATGAGACAATGAAGAGGATAATATGGAGTTGATTTTGGGATATAAGGTACCAAAATAGATGTTGTATATAGAAGATGTATTATTGTGGATGGAGGTACATAAGGACCCAAAATAGATGTAGTAGATGGGGGATGAGCAATGATGGATGGAGGGACATAAGGACCCAAAATGGACTTAGAGGATGAAGGAGGAAGATCGACAGTTGTTTTGAGGTAAAATGATGGAGTAGGGGGGATGGCAATGAATGGTTTGTTGGAATGATGGGAAGTGCCTTGCATTCCTTCAGAAGAGGCTCTCTTAGGATGTATGGAGGTCATACTAACATTTTTGGAGTGTGAAGATTTGGAGATATATCTAAGACCTTGTGCACCTTGATCCTCTTTGACTTGAATGGGCTTTAAAATACAATGCTTATGAAGGCCTAAACGATTTCCTTGATAGTTCATGATCTAGAACATTTAATCTATGGTAGGATGCATATTATTTTGGAACCATTATGTGAGTCCATTAGTAGGTGGAGGAGGATGGGTGGTGCATATACTTTGTTTTTCTTCTGCAAGAAGGCCACCATGGATAAGTGTAATGTTACCAAGCTGATATAAAAGTGGTGTCACAAAGGTATGGCTAAGCAGAAATGAAGGATCATGAGGTGGAGATGATGGGATAGTGGGATCCTCATTAGGAGGAGTGAGTGATAAGGGATCTAGAGAGGAATTAGACGATATGATAGAATCTAGATTTGTGACAGGGGTTGATAAAGTCTCTTGAGATGGAATTATTGGATCATGAATGCAAAGTGGATTATGGATGGAACAAATCAGCTAGGGTGATCTTCAGATGAGGTAGATGTGATGGTAGGATTAGGATCTTATTGAGGAGAGGGATCATGAGATGAAATTGATGAGGGACTATGATCTTGAGATGGAGTAGATAGGATGGTAGGATCTTAATTTGGAGGAGGGATATGTTTTTATGCTTTGTATTAAGATCTTATCATGACTCATCTTGTGTGGACGAGTCTTGGGGGGACTCCTCAAGTGGGGGAGATGGAAGGCCAAAGGATTTGTGAAGGTCATGGGATTGGAATTTGGTGATATTAGGACTAGGCAGAGTGGATTGGATTTGGGTGTCTCGAATGGATTGGGTGGATCTAGAAGTAGAAGATGGGCATGTAATGGATTTGTTAGGCTTGATGGTTTCAATAGCTTGGATGGTGTCAGGAATGGTAATGGGAGTGATAGGTGTAGGATCGAGGAGGGCCTCATCACTAGTGATCAAACATGATAGAGGGGTATGGCATGGTTCTACAACATCAAGATGTTGATTTGGAGATTCTCTTCTATTGTGAGTCCTTGGATGATACTTGGAATGAGTGTCGGATCTGGTGGGGTGATGGGAATGGATGGAGGACTAGGATTAGGAACTAGTGGATTAGGATTGGATAAGGGGATGGGATTGGGTGTAGGAATAAGAGGATATGGAGGATTGGGATTAAAGACTGGTGGATTAGGATTAGACAAGTGGATGGGATTGGATGTAAGACTAAGAGGTGATGGAGGATTAGGATTAAAGATTGGTGGATTAACATTAGATAAGGGGATGGGATTAGATGTATAACTAGGAGTAGGTGGAGGATTAAGATTTTCAAGTGGATCACGATTAGATGGAGCATTAAGGTTGTGTGAATTGGCAGGAGGATTAAAATATAATGGAATGGATGGGGGAGTGATACAAGAGGATGTGGATGATGCACTAAGATAGTAGGATGTGGATGCTAAATTAGGTTGGGAAGATTGGGATGGTGGATTAATATAGGAGGGTTTGAAGATTGAATTAGGATGGGAAGATTGAGATTATGGATTAGGATAAGACGACTTGGATGGTGGATTTGCAGAGGAATATATGGTTGGATGATTATAGTAAGAAGATTGAGATGGTGGATTTGGATAAGATAAAATGGGTGGTGTATTTGCATAGGAGGATATCGATGGAGGATTATGATAAGAGGAAAATTGGGATAGTGGATTATTATAGGAAGGGATGGGTATTAGATTAGGAGGGGAGGATTGAAATGTGGGATTAATGTAAAGATATTGTGATTGTTGATGATGATAAGGATAGGAGTATGGGGATGGTGGATTACTATAGGAGGATGTGGATGATTGATAAGAGAGATATGTAGAGGGAGGACATGATGGATGTGTGGATGGTGAGGGTGTTGGATATCTCTTATCAAGGGTAGTGTAAGGACTATTATTAGATGTGGATGAAGGCATGGGGGGATAGTATGCAGAAGTAGATGGATTCTGGGAGGTGATTCAAAAAATATTGCTAGTAATTATAGTATCAAGGGGATATACATTATACTCATCTTAATCAATAAGAATTTCACTATCGTCATCAATGTAGTTAGGATTCCCCTTGACTACTATTATTGGTTGTGTGGAAGGAGAATAAGGATTCACGATATTAAATGGACTGGATACGAATGGAAAAGATGTGAATAAATGATTAGAATGAAATACTAGATGATGAAGAGATAGATAGGATGGACTGGATGAATATGGAAGAATATGTAGGTGGACAAAAGGTCCTATTGGGATTTAGGTTAAGCTCAAGTTGGGATTGGATTAAATCTCAAATTCAAATGGATTGAAGCTCAGATTTGGATTGGATTAAAGCTTAGATTAGGATGACTAGAGGATGTCAAGGGATGTGATAGGATTGGTGAGACAAGATTGGATGATTGATCAGATAGGAAGATGGGAATGGATTATAGACCTAGTTTAGAGATTTGACCTAGATGACACAAGGTGTTGACGATCATATTGGTTACGAAGGGGATAGTTACATGACCGAACCTACCTCAAGATAGAACTAGGTTGATTGGACCATAATGATTACTGTAGACACTAAATTTTTTTGTCATAATCATCACATTATTCATGTATTGATTAAAATGATCAATTCATTCAATACTTTCTTCTATTCATGCATTTCATCAAATCATTAGATCATCACATTATCATTTGCATCTATCACATTATCATTTTGGAATAACATTCATCATCATAATAATTTCATTATCATAATCATTCACAAACATTTCATAATAAAACTATAATACCATTTAAATCACATCGCTTGCATATATCATCCACCTCATATTCCATTTTGTTACACCATCACATCATTAAAATATAATCACCACATGATTATTCATAATGCATAATAAATCATAATCATTCATAATCCATTTGCATAATAAGTTATAAACATCATTTCCATATTAAATCAACTATCATTCATATTTGTTTCATATTCATCTGCATTAATAAATCAATTATCTTATTCATTGATTGTTATTTCATAATAAACTAATTATCATAAATTTCATATTAATCATATCATTTACATAAATCGTTCATGAAATATTGCATTTGAGTAAATCATCTTTAATCATTTTATTCATATTTAATCATTTAGATACATTTTAATCTAGTAACCCTTTATCACTTTCATTCTCATCCATAACATTTAACCCAACAATATGGGATAATGGCATTTCCTTCTCCCACATCTCTTATCCCACATTTCATCTTCAACCCCTCTCCATTGTCAGGGAACTACTATTTAAATGGGATTTTCCTATCATTTTAGCTCTGACAAAAATTTTCTCACAAATCTACTTACTCATATCATATTTGCATCTTGATTGCATTTCTCATTTACCATAGCATCTTTATTGCATTTTGTGCTCATATTGTGGGATGCGAGTGTGAGCACGATATACTGCAGAGGTTCTCCCCTTTGTTTTTCAATGAAGGTTGTGTGAATGACGGGATATGTTAGCTCGCTTTTGTTTATCTTAGAGGGCCTGCCTTGTGGGAAAAAGTAATCACCCAAGGGAATGACCCAACCGGGAACACGCTAAAGCCAAGCGACTTCCACCTAGTATAGAAGTGTGGATATTGGAACAAAGGCCAATATCATGAGGATTATTCCGATGAGATGGATAGCAATGGACTCTCGCCGATGTTGGATAATCCCCCACAAATGAAATGCCCGAATTAGAACCCCTTGTTTAGAAATTGGCCAAAACCTTATCTATCTTGTTGGTGCAAGAGGTCATGTCGTCTGAAGCCGCCCCACATAACATGCAGTCTTGTTGTGGAAATGGAAAGTATGCCATGGGAGATTCATGGGTACTAATGCTTGGCTGACCCGAATAAGTGAGTGTCGTGGAGGGGAGCCAGTGTGGTCAAGCATTTAGCCATTCGCACAAGATATGCGGAGCTGGATTTATCCAAGTGGGAACCCAACAAGGTATTATCTCATCAACCTAGGAGTGTGAAAGTGCTTGGAAAAAACACATTGCTTGATCTTGAAAACATTGAAAAATGAACATTCATAAGAGCCTCAAATTTCAAACACCTTGGAAGAAACAAATATCCTTTGTGCTCATTTTGTTTCTCTAGTTTAGATTTGCATTTCTGATTTTTCTTTTAATTAGAAGGACTCTATTGATGTGGGCTGAAATGGTGGTTCTTACTCCATAGAATCATGCATTTTTTTGGCTCTAGAAATGGTGAGCCCGACATGAATGAACAATCATTTCTTTGTTTCTTCATTTTTTGTTGTTGTTGGGTTGACTGAAACCATATCAATAGTATCAAATTTGTTGTAGAAGCATGAGTAACAAATGAAATCATGTTTTTGTTTTTTGCTGCCACATTTTTCTCACTACTGAATAGTTTGAAATGCCGAAAACATCTCTAAAATTTCCCTTTGGTCATGAAGAATGCCCCAGGCATTGTTCTTGAGGTGAAAGAATTCATTTACACCAAGTAAAAGCTCTAAAAAAATAGCTTTGAATCAAAGAACATGATCACCATACCCCATGCACTATTCTTCAAAGGTTTGAAAAATCTTATGTTGGAAACATTAGAAGGCTTTTAAAATGTTGTATTTTATTTTTTCTATTATTTTGTGCTTACATTGAGCATTCTCATTTATGCATCTTTGTCAAAAGCCATAATTTGAATCTTATTTGGGTGTCTAATATTTTCTGCAGGTTCAAAGTTTGCAGCAAACAAAAGTTTTTTCATTTCCATTTTAAATGTTTCTGCAATAACTTTGTTTCAATCCTGGCATATCTATTTTTTGTGTATCTATTTTTTTGCAGGCTATTTTGAGGTATTTTCAAGCATTCTAAAGCATTATGTCAAAGTATTCATGTGCCCTCTCCATGCATTCATCAGTCCATCAAAGCATTGATGCATGTTGTTTAAGATTTTAAATTAAGTTTTTCAGTTTAGTTTTAGTTTTTATTTTTAAGTTTTAAATTTAAATTTAAACTTAGTTTTTAGATTAATGTTGATCTAGTTTTTGATTTAGTTTTTAATTTAGTTTTTAGACTAATTTTTAACTTACTTTAGAGTTTTAGTTTCTAATTTCATTTAGATTATTCATGTTAAGATTTACTGTTTAGTTTATAATTTTTTTTACTTTTTAATTTATCTCTAATTTAGTTTCTAATTTTCCATTTAGTTAGATTTTTATTTTTTAATTTAGTTTAGATTTTAGTTAATAATTTAATTTAGTTAATGTAGTTTAGATTTTTTGGTTTGTTTTAGAGTTCTCATTTTTTTTAATGTAGAATTTAAATTGAATTTTAGATTTAAATTAGATCTTAATTTAGATTATATTTAAATTCATTTTAATTTATATTTTAATTTAGAATTAATTTGAAACTAACATTAGTCTAGACTTATCATTAATCTAGATTTAAATTAACTTTTAATTTTTATTTAGATTTTAACTTTTAGTTAGATAAGCTTTAATTTTTAGATTAATTTTTATTTAACTTTAAATTAGATCTTAACTTTAATTAGATTTATATTTTTAGATTTAAATTTCAACTTAGATTTAGCTTTTAGTTCTTAGTTTGGATTTATCTTTTTAAGTTAGATTCTAGTTTTAAATTTAGAATAATGTTAGTTTTCATTTTAGCTTAATTTTAGTTTTGGGTCTAATTTTATTAATTTGGATTCTCTTGTAGGTTCGTTCAGCAAAGAATTGAAAACCAAAACATATTCTTGTCAAAGAAAGAAGGCATGAAACTAGTAATGAGATTGTGATACAGAACATTCGTCGAAGACATGATTTTGAAACCAATTATCTTTTAGATTAGAAAATATTTCAATCAATGCATTAAAAATTAACAATTGTCTTTTCTCACATAGCCTTAACTAGGGGTTCAATGAACATTGTTTGCTATGCTTGAAGGTGGTAGATGATTATGCTCTCACCTTGTGCAAACTAGGTGATCAAAAAGCTAGACCCATTTATTTTATGTGTTACCCTGATTCAATAATCAAAGTATCCTCTACCCTTGCACACTTGTGTGATCCTGGGTGCAAGATAAATGATTATTAACTCTAGAACTTGGGCCTGCCTTGGTGGGAAAAAGTACTCACCCCAAGGCAGCTCAGACTGACAATGAAGTCTTTTGGCCAAGCTACCCCCGACCAATATATAAATGTGAATCCTAAGGGAAAGCCTAGGATTACCAGTGTGGATATGTCATACAGACAAATTAGTACTCCCCAAAACCTTGTTGAGCATAACCTCTTCAGGCTGGAGTGCCTCCTAAACGATGCTTAATCTTGTGCCCCATGTATGGGCACTCAAATGGGGGTCCTGAACTAAAAAAAAAATTGTAGTTATCAAAATCCTTCTATTTGCTAGCGCAACACCGGCCAGTGTGAAGGCATCCACATCCTCACAAATTTTAGTTGAGGTGTTCAATCTGCCATGGGAGTTTCATGGGGGTTGGAAGCTTGGTTGGCCTGAGAAGTGAGTGCACTATAGGGGGAGCCTATGCAGCAAAGCTTTTAGATTCACACGCTAAGAATATGTGGTTGGGGAAACCAGCATGGTATCTAGTATATATTGTCCTTTCCAACCTTAGGATTTGTTCTCATATTGAAAACAAACTCAAAAATAATTTGTCTATTATGTCTTGTGTGCGTGTTCAAAAATAGACCTCAAACAAACATCACATCTATTAACTTGCAACATCTCAAACTTTTCAAACCTCAAAGGGTCCAATGACACAAACATATAACGTGAATCTATCACTTGGATTTCTTGGGGTCATCATCCTTTAGTTTTTGATCTTTAAATCCTTGCATTCCACCTAGTCCTTGCATTCCATCTAGACTTTTCATTTCACCTAGATCTTGCATATAGATAACACTCCACCTAGTTCTTACATGTTCAACCCATTTGAATATCAAGACCATCTCACCTAACCTTTGCATATTCATCATCGATCAAACAAAACCTTAGCTTACAATAAGGGTACTCTTCCTAGGTCTTGAAATCAAACCATTGTATATCTATCATCCTTGAGCTAGGAAATATACCATTATCTTTGAGTAGGGTAATCCTTTTGGAGTTCATCATCTCCTACATAGCCCCTCTTAATCATTGGTCATTGTGTCTATCCATCATAACACAAGTAAAGTCTGACCTCATAACCAACTTTGGACCTAGAGTTGCCTTTGAGTTTTTGCATTCTTATCTTTTCATATCATACCTTACCACTTCCATATCTCATTTTAGAATCATATCCTTTTCATTGCATCCTAGTCTTAGGTCTTATACATTACCTTGGATTGAACATCAAAATATTCAACTATGATCCCTAAAACAAGAGAAAAAATGTTTCAAGAAGAAAGGAACCCTTGGGGAAGAGACTTTAATGAGGAAGATAACATTAGTGTTGCAACTAGAAAAAAAAATGAAACTAATGATGAAGAAATGACCAAATACGATATAGAAGAGGCACTTAAGGATCATAGATTCTCTAAACTTCCTACAGAGGTAGTCAAACGTAACCCACACCAATACTTCAAAGGCCTTGTTGATGAAGGAATCAAAATGCCTCCTGATTTTGACATGTTACAACTTAGGATGAATGAATAACCTGAATCTAGTGTATCTAAACATCCTAAAACAAACAATGATGGTAGAATCAAAGATCATAGACCCTTTTATCTACAACCAGGTTACAAGCGATCTTCAAAGACCTCAAAACCCACACCTACAAATGATCCTATTTTGGATGAGCTTAGAACATTGAGACAAAAATTGGACACTCTTAAGAACTGTAAAGCATCATCTCATAAGTTCTCCATCGAAGACATATGTCGTTATACCTTCAATCCAAGCATACCAATTCCACCTTTTCCTAACCATTAGGACATACCAAAAATTCACAAATATAATTAAAAAGGGGATCCTAAACATCACTTAAGGGAATTTTTTTCTACTACCATGAAATTTGCAGTTGATGAAACATACATTAAGAGATTATTCACCCACAGTCTAGGAGGAGAAGCTATGGAAGGGTTTTCACAATTACCCCTAACCATCAAATCCTTTCAAGAATTGGCTGATAAATTTGTCTCCAATTATAGTTTCAATTGTGACTTTAAAGTGACCATGACAAACCTTTTCAACACCAAAAAAAAAATAGGTGAATCTTTTGTGTCATTTTTGGAAAGTTAGAGACATTAAATAGAACGATTACCTTATGTCATTCCTGATCAAGTATTGGTTGACCTCTTTTGTCAAAATTTGAACAAAGAAATTGCAAGGGAACTTCGCCTCAAATGCTTGGATTCCTTTGACGATGCCATAGAAATTGGATTTCAAATCCAACAAACTCTCATTGATGATGAAACCATAAAAATTAATAATGATAGAGATTAAAAATCAAATTCAAACAACAAGACACATTTTTGGGAAAAAATGAGAATGTAGTCAATGACAGAGTTGTTGAAGCAAAAAAAACTAAAACATCATCACCTATTTACAATCTGAAAGGTTCATCTTCAGATAAAACAAAAAAAAAAAAAAGTTTTCCCAAATGGAATTTTACACCATTGGGACAATCACTTGAGTTTGCATTTAAAGAACTTATTGAAATCAATATTATAATGCTACTTGAAATGAAATAATATAATGGGATTTTGAATATAAAAAGCTCTCATTGATGATGGAAACATAAAACTTAATAATGATAGAGATCAAAAATCAAATTCAAACAACAAGACACCTTTTTGGGTAAAGAACAAGAATCTAGTCAATGATGGAGTTGTTGAAGCAAAAATAAATAAAACATCATCACCTGTTTACAATCTCAAAGGTTCATCTTTAGATAAAGGAAAAACAACACAAAGAAGTTTCCCTAAATGAAATTTTATGCCATTGGGATGATCACTTGAATCTATATTTAAAGAACTTCTTGAAATCAATATTATAATGCTACTTGAAATAAAAGAATATAATCCACAATTCAAACCCCCATGGTGGAATGAGAATCAATTTTGCAAATATCTTAGACATAAAGGACATAAGACTAATAGTTGCAATAAAATTTGACATCTAATATAGGACCTTATTAATGATGGTAAGATAGTAGCTGATGGACACACTCCTTTGGGTAAATCTGATCGTGGGGTGTTTAAAAAACCTTTCCCTAAGCATGAAAAGGATAAAGGAAAGACCCTTGAATCTGGTGATGGTGTGAACTATACCTCTACAAAGTATGACTATACCATACATAACATTAGTGAGGTTGATAATCATGTAAACAGTTTCATTATAAAAGGAAAAGAACTGGATTGCAAGGTTATACCTGCAAAGGCACAATCACCCTTAAAGGTCCTAATTCAAAACCTGCTACACCAACTTCATAGTAGAACCTCATAGAGAATTTAGGAAAAACACCCGCACAAATTTCCATACTTGAGTTGCTACACCTATCTCCTAAGCATAAAGCTATTCTAGATAAAGTGCTTGTGATTGCTACAATTCCTACAAACCTACATGTATACCAATTCCAAGCTATGGTGGGACTTATCATCTCACCTTACACTGTCAATTTTACTGAAAGTGATGATTCATCCTCTCAAAAACTGCATAATGCAACTTTACACATTGATGTCCTTATCAATAATTCCAAGATCAAGTGAGTTCTAATAGATGGAGGAGCCTGTCTTAGTATTTGTACCCAAGAATTGATCACAAAATTAGGGTTTTCTAAAAATTTAATTGATCTAAGTAATAAGAGTACCATAAAGGCATATGACAAAGAGGAACGCTCATCTAAAGGATCAATTACTCTACCAATTAGAGTTGGCCATGTGTAAACAGATGTGGTTTTCCATGTCCTTGATCTCCCATTGACCTATAATATCCTCCTTGGAAGACCTTGGATTCATGCAATGCAAGAAATACCTTCTACATACCATCAGTGCATTAAATTCCCACACAATGGCATTGAAATCATAATACAAGGAGATCCCAAATCTTTCATGTATTGCCATAATCTAAGCCCTAAAATTGAAATCACAATCCCAAGCAATCATTAAGCACCTCCTTCTCAAGCATATGTTGATCCTGAGTCCTTAAAAGCATCCACTTTATTTATCGCACCATCAAACCCCAAGGTCCAAATCCATGATATGGGATGTGGAGAATACCATATGGATAATTTCCCAATAAAATAAATTTATAATATCGTCGAGAAGGGTCAAAATTCCAACAATGATATCAAGAGAGCTGTAGAAGGAACACAAAAAGATGACCATGCTTGAATTGAAACCTTTTGGGATCCTGATGATACACCTACATTTTCCATATTTTCTTCCACTCAAGCCTTTTATAATTATGATAACCCCATGTTTAACTAGGATATCTGAGATAACCCACACTTTGATCATGACCCTACCAAGGATATACAATCATCATCCTTCCATCCCACCTACCCTAGGCTAGGATATAAATCTCCTATTGTCACATCTACTAAGAAATCCTTCCAAGTCAATAAGGATGTGAAATCTTCCTTTGACGTTAGAAGTACCAAAAAGGATAGTCCCAAAGACTTCATTGATGGGATCGCCACTCCTATTTCCCCACTAAACATTCCTATCACTCCATCCACCTCAACCATCTCACCCACATCCAGCTTCCTTGTAGACATGGATCAACAAGAATCACCCAAAAAAAATATAAATGATGCAATTCAATAATCAAAGGTAAAAGTGCCTTTTTCAAATGGAGATCCAAAATCAAAAGAAAGCATACAAAGAAAGAAAGATCAAAAAAATTCCTTTAGCCACAATAAAAATCTATTGGACAAATCCAGAACAAACAAAAATGAAGACAAGTCCCCTAGCCAAAATAAAAAGTTATTGGACAAAGAAAAAATAATATTCAAAAGTGAAAGCAAGAAAAAATCAATCTCCAATTATGCCTCTCCATCAAAAATAACTAGGGGCATCTATCAAGGGAAAATTTCAAAAAAAGAGCTTGTTGATCTAAGGTCTCCATCCACATTACTCTCACTCATACCATATATTTTGTTGAATCCATCCATGCTCACATATCCATCATACCACACCATTGGTGATGTCTTTGAATGTACCTTTGACAATAACCCCTTCACATATTCTAGCTCATTGGTTGCCCAAGCTCCTTTTTGGCTGAAGCCTGATGGCCCACATAGTGTGCACATTAGGGATCCTACCATAGTCTCTTTCATCTACCACATCTATTATCCTTCATATTTGGCACTCGTACTCCTCATCTTGATCAGGTAATTTCATCCAACACATCCATCCACATAGGATCGTGGCATCGTTAAGGTAGTCTATGTATCTGGCATCTGTCAATTCTATACCTAGCTTTAGAGAGCTAGGAAAAGTCCTGAAAAAATATTAAAAAAAAAAAAAGGAAAAAATGAAAAAAGTAAAGAGAAATCATTTTGTTCAATGGTGAAAACCACTTCAGTGGCACCTTGAGTAAGTACCATGGTGAAAACCGAGAAATCAACGCCATGTGTAGAGGCTTTGCTCCTTCTTCCTTTGGAGATCTAGTTGATCTTTTCATCCCATTTTTCATTCACCCTTTACTTCATAATATCCTTTTCACACTCACTATAGCTTATGAATTCTTCAGCAATCCCCTCACTTGCTCGTTTTGTCATGCGTACTAGGTTGGTCCTATTCATCACTACAAAATTTCCTCAACCTTAGCCATGGGTTAGGATATTGAGTGTCTCATGGTTAGAGAAACGACCCTATTTGTCTGTCTGCTCACTTGAGATGCATCTCTTTCTATTCTAAAAGGTCCTGAAAAAATCCAAAAAAATCATAAACTGTCCTGAACAAATCCAAAAAAATCATAAAGTGTCTTGAAAAATCCATAAAAATCATAAAGTGTCCTGAAAACATCCATAAAAATCATAAAGTGTCCTAAAAAAATCCATAAAAATCATAAAGTGTTTTGAAAAAATCCATAAAAATCATAAAGTGTCCTGAAAGAAATCAATAAAAATCATTAAGGTCTTGAAAAAAATCCAAAAAAAATCATAAAGTGTCCTGAAAATCCATAAAAAATCGTAAAGTGTCTTGAAATATCCATAAAAATCATAAAGTGTCCTAAAAAAATCCATAAAAATCATAAAGTGTCCTAAAAAAATCCATAAAAATCATAAAGTGTCGTGAAAAATCCATAAAAATCATAAAGTGTCCTGAAAAAATCCATAAAAAATCATAAAACATCATGAAAAAAAACATAAAAATCATAAAGGTCCTAAAAAAACACCAAAAAAAATCATAAAGTGTCTTAAAAAATCCATAAAAATCAGAAAGTGTCATGAAAAAATCCATTAAAAATCATAAAATATCTGGAAAAAACCCATAAAAATCATAAAATGCCTTGAAAAAATCCATAAAAATCATAAAATGCCCTTAAAAAATCACAAAACATTGTAAAATGGCTTGAAAAAATCCATAAAAAATCATAAAGTGTCCTGAAAAAATCCAAAAAATCAAATAACTTGAAAAATCCCTCAACAATGACACTTTCAAATCACCACATAGCTTTGAAGTTCAACAAAATCAAAACGCACGACGACAGACAATAAAAAATATATATACCTACCAATCCATCTTGCAAATCCAACCAAACACACACAACTGCACCAAGAATCAGTTCTATATCGAAGCATGAAGCATGTTTGTTTGTTTATCTTTGATTGTTTTATGATTTTATCTTTGGAGGCATGTCTTTTAGCTTCTTCGGGATGTCTGGGACTAGAGAGGTGATGGTGGGGCATATTCACTTGTCTGCTACCTATGGGTTGTTTCTTATTCATTAGATGACTCGGTTTAACACATGGTTATCTAAAATCATTGAGGACCTATGAGTCTAGTATGGATGAGTTCATTCCTTGTCTAATAGTGTCTTCCATGCAATAAGTATTCAGGTCATCTAGGGTCCTTATACCTAGATGCTTATACTTCATTACTAAATAAAAATGCAAACAATATTCAGGTTGTCTAGATGTTCATATTATTTAGATGCTTATACTAATTTGTGACATAATAAGCTCGATGATGATAAAAGCACTTAAAATGCACAAGAGGCTTCATCACCTTCATTTTCTCCCACCTTGCATCTTCCATTTATTGCATTTCATTTTCTTCATCTTTTTTGTCAGAAAAATCAATCAACTTGCATCTCCAAATCTCATGTCCCCTTAATCAATGAATCAATCATTCTATCAACTTCTCTTGCGCATGCATCGATCTCAATTAGCTTCATCAACTCATCAACCCGACTGTACTGATCATTTGCATCAATTGTGCATTTCCATCAAATGTACATAACCGCTTCATCAATTGTGCAATATTAAGTATCTAATCATTTTCTTCACATCTATTGATAGATTAATCTTCTTACAATCTGTCCGATCAATCTCTCGAGGGGGCATATCATTCTTATCATCTTCCTTACCAAGATATATCTTGGGCATGTATCAGTTGATCAATATTTTAATTTGAAACAATGTGACAAGTTGCATTGTCTCAAAGAGGGGAAAAATGTAGACACTCAAATTTGTCCTCACAATCATCACATTATTCACCTATTGATTAAAATGATCAATTGATTCAATACTTTCTTCTATTCATGCATTTCATCAAATCATTAAATCATCATATTATCATTTGCATCTATCACATTATCATTTTACAATATCATCCATCAACATAATAATTTCATTATCATAATCATTCACAAACATTTAATAATAAAAATTAATACCATTTAAATCACATCACTTGCATATATCATCCACCTCATATTGCATATCGTTAAACCATCACATCATTAAAATATTATCACCACATGACCATTCATAATGCATAATAAAACATAATCATTCATAATCCATTTTCATAATAATTCATTAGCATCATTTCCATATTAAATCAATTATCATCCATAACTGTTTCATATTCATCTCCATTAATAAATCAATTATCATAGTCATTGATTATTATTTCATAATTAAATAATTATCATAACTTTCATATTAATCATATCATTTGCATAAATCATTCATGAAATATTGCATTTGAGTAAAACATATTTAATCATTTAGATACAATTTAGTCTAGTAACCCTTTATCACTTTCATTCTCATCCATAACATTTAACCCAACAATGTGGGATAATGGCATTTCCTTCTCCTGCATCTCTTATCCCACATTTCATTTTCAAGCCCTCTCCATCGTCAGGGAACTCCTATTTAAATGTGATTTTCCTCTCATTTTAGCTCTGACAAACTTTTTCTCAGAAATCTACATACCCATATCATATTTGCATCTTTATTGCATTTTGTGCTCATAAAATCTAAAAGAAAATCCATGAATACAGATCTTGGTGATAGGGAGACAATGGAGATTGATTTCTTTTAAAAGCATTATTTTGTTTCTCTAGTTTATATTTGCATTTCTAATTTTTTTGTTAATTAGAATGACTCTATTGATGTGGGCTGAAATGGTGGTTCTTACTCCATAGAATCATGCATTTTTTTGGCTCTACAATTACTCACTTAGAATGAATAAAAATCCTAAGTAAGTGTGATTGATGACATTGATCAAGATTAGACACCTAAGCCAACTTGGATAAAAACCTTAGAAATGAAGTCTAGGGGATTTGGATTGAAAAACCGATGATGGATATGGAAATTAGCGATGATTAAGGATATACCTATATGAATTGGATGATGATTGGATGTAGCTGGAATAAATTGAGGATTATGAGAGAATTTAACGTGCAGACAATTTAGAAAATAACAAGTTTTTGAGAGCCCAACAGATTAAATTTATGGACAAAGATCATACTTTCTTAAAAGGTGTAGAGTCATCGAACTAGGGTGTAAGGTCAGCCAATTTTGGGGAAAGGTCACCCAAATTAGGCCAAGTTCACCCAAATTAGGGTCAGGGTCACCCAACTTGGAGTCAAGGTTGCCCAACTCAGGTCAAGGTCACAAGGTCACACAACTTAGGGTCAAACTTACCTAAGTCAAGTGCAGGGTCGCCGAAGTCAAATGTAGGGTCACCCAAGTCAAGGGAAAGGTCACCCAAGTCAAGTGAAAGGTCGCCCAACTTAGGTTCAAGGTCACCCAATTCAAATGTAGGGTCACCGAAGTCAAATGCAGGGTTTCCCAACTTAGAGGCAAAATCACCTAAATAGTTTCCAAACTTGTCTAAATATGAGAAATAGTCAAATGACATTGATAAATAGGATAAAAAGACCCACTAAACAAAAAAATGGACTATCGAAATGAGCAAATAGATGCTTGGAGGAGGAAATGGACTACCGAAACAAGGAAAAAAACTACAGAATGGGTAAAAAAACTATTTGAATTGGGAAATAGACTAATATTTTGACTGAACCGAAGGTGGGATTGACTATTTAGAGTGAAAAATAACCCAACTATGAGGTAGGATTGCCCAAATCAAAGGTAGAATCGCCCTCGTTTGGTTAAATAGGTGAATGAATTAGGTTGTTTGACTGAAAAAATGACTCAAAAAGAGGGTAGAATCTCACCTTTATAGGTCAGGGTAACCTTTCTTAGGGGAAAAATCATCCCTATTAAGGGATAGGTCACCTATTCCATGAAGGATGGGTGATTTTTACAAGAAAAGACTAGGAAATGACTCAGACATAAGGCAAGGTCACCCCTATTAAGGGAAAGGTCACTCCTGTTGAGGGTAAATTTGTCCTTGTAAGTGGATGTGAAGTTAACTTGGATAAAAATGGCTATGGGAAAGGATAAAAAACACAAAAAACAATAAGCAGAAGGAAAAAGGTTGATTGTACTAAAAAAAAATGCACTGGTTTCACATAAAAAAGATACTCCAAACAACACAATCCTAAGATTAGTATGAAGGGTATGGTAAACATGATCCTCTAATTAGTTTGAACAAGGAAAACTAGGGAGTTCTCATTATTCACACGATACATTAGGCACAACCATGAACACCAGCACATATATAGGTGTGATTCGGAAACCCCAATGAGGTACTATAAGCTTGGATCAACTCTTCACATCTTATCTAGGTATCACCCTAGCTTCAATGTTTCACCATACATGGCATGACTAGATTGTGGTATACTATTGGATCTCCCCCCTTTATATACGCCACCGATAAAACATGGTTGGAATCATCCTTTGGGGTGATGAAATCCCCAAGCAGATCTCGCTAAAAGAAGACACTAAACATTTTCAGCTAGTCCCCAGGCTCACACAAAGTGCAAGGGAAAAGATTGAATGATCTAGTGTCTCCTAGGTAATAAAAAGAACTAAGTGGACTAAAATTTCTCTTCACCCAGGATGACCAAATGACACAAGGGAATTGGATACATCAATAGCCCACTTGACAAGCATGAAAAATAGGTATTTTGACTCCCCCTAATTAGATCTATGTGCCTAACTATTTTGAAAATGGTAAAAAAATAAGCTAACTAATGTTCTTGGCCTGCTCATCTTGTAGTAAGTATGTTAGAAGTTTTAACCTTCAATCTTTTACAAGCGTGGAATAGCTGAATTTTTTTTAGTAAAAACAAGCACATTCACCAACAAAGGGTTAGTACTAAGAAAAACAACAAGAAAAAAACCCTCAAAATGAACTTGAAGAACTTGTTTTTGCCTCAATCGCCTCTATCTAGGACACAATCACCCTTATTGGGGGCAAGATCACCTATCTTGAGGGTAGAGTCAACCTTGTTCAGGAAACATGGAGCCTATTTTCTCTTGTTTCACAGATGGGCGATTTTGCAAGGGTCGAATCGCATCTATTTAGGGTAGGGTTCCCTATCTTTAGGGAAGGATCGCCCTAAGCTAAATCAAGGAAGGGTCACCCTTGTCAATTGAAGAGTCACCTCTATGTAACTTGAACCTACAAAATGTCTAACAACAACAAACGTGAAAGGAACAAACCCATTTGTGGGTCCCACCGAGCATGCCAAAAATGTGTGTGGTGTTATTTACTATCCTAAAAAATGCAAAACACAAATAAATGCAAGGAGAAACAACACAACACCATCTCATGGTTAGCCTAAGTTGAACTTGAATAAAAGATAGATGAAAAAACAAATATACCTTATCCAAATTGATCTTTTCAGTTGGCCCTTTGATGTAGCTTGAATGTGTGCTCCTTGATGGAAAATATGATTAAAATGATATGTAAAGTGATCTAGATTTCAAGATGAATGCAATGAAAGATGTGGGTATTTTGGTAGATGAATGTGAATGGAAGCTTGATGAATGAAAATGAAAGCTTGATGAATACCACAATGGAGGTTGAATGCAAGTATGCAATTGCTTGAAATCTTGTGTACTTGAGAGTAGAATGCTTGTATACAAATTATATTATGAATGTCATATCAATAAAAATGAGACAAAATATTCCATTTTAAGAGAAGACTCTCTACAAAATTCAATGGCTAGGATTTAGCCAACATGGGAAAGATGGAGGGTTGTGGTAAGTTGATGACTTACAAGCCCTCACATATTTCCATCTAGAAGATGAGGTGTCAAAAGGATAGGTGATGTGTAAAGAGGATGTGTGAGGTGAATGTACTTGCGAGTACCTTAAGATTAGGGAAATATTTCATCAAAAAATAAATTTTTGTCGCCAGATGATGATGATGGTGACAAGTTAAGAATTTTAGAAAGTACTCTCTTATCATCAGGTGATGAGAGAAGTTTTTGGGAGAATAAATGTGAATTTTAAATTCACATGATTAGGGAGTATCTTGGGGATAATGCAAGGTCCTCATAAAGGAGGTCTTTATCCCATTCGACTGATGTGACTTATGAAGGAATTTATAATTTTTCAACAACCTACATGGGGAAGATAAATGCATTGAATGAATAAATATGAATTTCAATTTCACGTGGGGAAGTGTTCAATGCTTAATAAATAAAATAATTATGAAAGGTTGACTTAGAGGACATAAAAAAAATGACAAGTGATTAGATTAAGGATGTGCAAATATTTGATTAGGAAGATAAATGAAGGATTAAAGACAAGTGGCCAAATATGGAGGATGTGATATTAATATTGATTAAGGATGTTCACATCCTAATAATGGATTAATTAAACAAATCCAAAATAGAATAAGATTATGGAGGATGTGAGAAGGAGAGAGAAAGGAGGGAATTTAAAATTGATTTAAACTCAAAAAGGTAAATGTTTAAATTAAATAAATTGATATATTTATTTAATCTAGAGAAGAAATGATAAAATAAAATATTTAATTATTTAATTAAATACTTTAGAAACCTTAGAGAAAGGGGAATATTAATTAAATGAGTCATTTAATCAATATTGATGAAATAGATGAATAAAGGATACAGATTTGACCATATGGGAGTTGTCAAATTTGGATGTCTATGACATCTTTTTCAGATACCTAGGTTTACTATTGCATTTGTTGCATTTTCTTAGTAATTAGTCCCTTGAACAATAAAATTGAATTATTTTAAATATTTTTATCTTTTATCTATAGTCGAGATTTATACACATATTTTTTTTACTCAAAAATTATGGTTTATCTCTTTCCATATTGGTTTGAGTGGGTCCATTTTTCACTGAATTTTAAGTGAGTTAGGAAAATAGGGTCACATTATATATTGTGACAAATAATCCAGAAAAATGATAGAGGAATCTCATTTACCTTGGTATCTTGTTGAACAAAAAACTATTTTTGTAGATGTATAGATCTTTTGTATGCATTTCTCCTAGAATTGTCTCCTGTAACAACAACCAATAGCTCTATGTTACAAGTGTCATAAAAAAATGGAGAAATCACTTATCATTGGTTCACTATTCCTAGTATGGGCAACATAGAAAGCTAAAACCACACAAGCTTTTCAAAAAACAATAAAAAAATGAGAATTGGGACAACTAAAACCTATCACTCACTTAAGATACTAAACTAGTGAATCCACATTCAATGCATTGAATGCAAAATTTGAATGGTTAATCAATGAAATATGAGTCAAATGTTCATTTATGCTTATTATTGTTTTGTTTGTTATTTGTTGAAAGGCTTGTGTATTTATAGCTTTGGTCTGCTATGTTTGATATTTTTCATTCTTTGTAGTCCTCAAATGAGGGAAGAGCCATAGGAACAATGCACTATTGATGGTTGGGTAGTCTATGTGTTTATCATACTTAATAACTAAAAATATTGGTCAGTGTTAAAGGATAAACTAAATGGTTTGAGGATGCCCTTGTAAACTTTGAGTGCATTAAAATAATTATGTGTTTATTGCTTAAATGACCATGAGACTATCAAGGAAGCTCAGTGAGAAAATTGTGCAAGATGTGTTGTAGAACTGTTGGTTACAACATAAGTGAATGCATTGTTAATTTATGATATCTAAAAAAACTATTGTGTTTTATTTTTTCTTCTTCTTGTCTATTTTATTGTTTGTAAAAATGCTTCTCTATTATTATCTTAAAATTATGCTCTACCTTGTTTCATATTCTCTGAAAGTGCACTAGCAATTGCTGACTTTGCTTTGTGTTAACGATGCTCGATAACTACACAACTTGAAAACATATTGTCATTGTTTGAAAATTATTCTTTCTACCATTTTCTATACTCTATAAAGCAATGTGCATAATGCTGATAATGATTTTTATGTATTAAAAAACCAAAATATCTAGTAAAATTGAAGAGACTTCTTTTTCAGAAGAGAATTTAATTATTTAACTATTTAACATTAAATTTTACCAATTATTAGTATATGCACCATCGTTTAATACTAAAAATTAGTTCATGGAAAAAATTATCTACAATCCATAGTATTATTTTCACTTGTTTTCTTCAAATACAGCTATTTTGTATTGTTCTAACCATTCCCCCTATGTAATATTGCATTCAATGCTATTAAGTCTACTATTCATTTCTCTGAAAGTAAATTATGAGAATAGGACATTACATATTTTCAAAAATATTAAATTGCTCAATGCCAATTGTACAATCCTTCACACACAACTTCTAGTCACAAAAGTGTCATCATCATGAATGGATTCATTGTATGTTTATGATACTCAAGTGATAACTAGAAGTATTTCTTATTATTAGAATGGCTAGCGAGGGAAGTGGGTACATTAAATTACATGTGCTTTGAGTCCAGGGTCTTCTACCCCATGCAAGCAATGAATGTGTTAAATATGTGTTTATTGATTGAGTCGTTGTTATAGTGTGTGGAAAGATAAAAAAATAAAAAAATGAAAGATGTGTTGGATGACTAGTGCGTGCATAAGAAATAATTTTTATTTTTATTTTTCCTTGTTCTTGCTTGTTAAAAATCCTATGTGTTTTTATCTTGGTATAATATTTTATAAAATTTATTATTGTTTGTTTATTGTTCATTGGGAAGCTTGGATTGTTTTTAGTTGTTGGCTTTCATTTTGCATGTTCGTTATTCTCTAGAAGTGCAATGGTCGTCAATGGCTTTTTTGTTTGTTTATGATACTTGTTAGTTAGAATTACTAGTTGTTGTTACAAGGGCTAATGGGGCAAGTGCATATATTTTAACCAAGTTATGATGGACTATGATGATAGTGAATGCATTAATTATATGTTTATGATGCTTTATTATTGTTACAAGGTCTAACATCAAATGCTTGCAAATATTTATCATGCTATTCTAATTTTTTATAATAATATTGTTGTTTATGTTTAAGATAATTTAAAGGCTAGAGAGAAATTATGAATCTCATAAAACATTTAACCAATAAATTTCATATACGATGATTGAAATTGTGCATATAAAACACATAATTTAAGCTTCTTAATAGACAATAAAGAAATGAAAATAGGCACAAACCACAACTTAAGATATATGTCAATGGGAAATAAACAAATGAAAATTCGCACAAATAAAATTGATTGCTTCTATAAAATACCTAGATTGATCTTCTAAAATATGGAGGCATTGAATGAATTTACTACCTATTCATTTCTTGCATACCAACTAGTCTATTGCCAAAATTTGAAGAATTTGTATAATATATCTGAATGTAACTTATAAAAATTTATCACGTTTCTCTATTTTATGTCATATTTTATGATATGTTTCTATGTTTCATTTTTTTGAGTAACATATTATATGTTTCTTTTATCAATTGTGTAAGCATATAATGCATTCACAATGTATTCATTGCTTAATTATGTATTAGTCTACCAACAAAGCTTGAAAATTTGTATTTAATGTCTAAATGTTTACAAAAATCTATGCACTGGACTTTTTTGGTATGCAAATTTTATCATATGCAGTTATGTTTAATGTTTATGAATAGAATATTATATGTCATTGAATATTCTCATTTTTCTAATCTATCAACTCATAGGCACCATTGCTTGCAATTGAAGCCAAATGTATAGATTTTTCTTAGAGAAAATATCTCACACCCTTGAACATGAAACAAGAAGGTCAGATTCTTCTACTTTCTTTAATAATTTTTTGCTTCTTTCTAGTACCTTTACGAAATTTTTTATTTAATACTTGAATATTTGGAAAAAAATAATCTACTTTTCTCTCCTTCATGTTTCCCAATACGATGTTCTACACCATCGACTGTGCTGATTTGGCTACATTCTACTTGTGATAGGGACCACTAATTACAATTGAGGTGTAGGAGAAAGATCTTTTTGTGAGAAAATGGGCTTTCAATTTTGACAATAAGCTTTAAGGTCAGATTCTTGTATCATCCTCTCACTTTGTTTACAATGAAATTTAATTCTTCCAATGGGTCTTACGAGTATATATTGGAATATTTGTGAACAATAAAGGGGAATGCTTGTTCAAGAATATGAATTTGAAAAAGAAAGATGAGAATAATGTATAGCATACCATGTAATTCATAAACATGAAACAATTATTTTCTCTCTATCAAGTTTATTTTAAGGAACATTGTGTACTGGTGTCGTTCATAAGAGTGAATCCCGATGCTTGGTAGACTTTTGTTTCTATGTAAAATAAAATTATTTTGCATTGTTGAGAAAGAGCTTCTTGGATATACAAAACTAGAATGATTGATTCTAGATTTAGTATTTTTCTATGTGTTAGGATGAATTTGAAACCTCTTAAATTTCAATTTTATGTCAAAATATTAACAAAAATACTTCTAGCTATAAACTTTCGCAAACCAACGACGAACCCATAGATCTATAATGCATTTTTACATTATAAAAAACATGAAAAACTACAACTATGAGCTAAAAACATACAAGATTTTCAACAAATTTACTATACATTCATCATAAACTTGGGTCATAGAAACAACAATCAAATTTGAAAAAAAGTACAATAGCATGATAATTTTTTGTAGGCATTTCTCATTAAGCCTTGTAACAACAACAAAGCATCCTAAACACATAAATAATTCACTAGCCAATAGTGCATTTACACATAATAACAAACATCCAAGTATGAAAGTCAAAGCTAAAAACACACAAGCTTCTTGACAAACAACAAATAAAAAAGAATAAGCACAAAGAAAACCCGGTACTCATCCTACATGTCATGCATTAACTATGAATTATTTGTTTCTATTCAAGCTATCTCTCTAACAAATTTTGCACAATTTTCTTTTCGAGCTTTGCTAGTAGGGCCAAAACTAGTCAGGAAATGAACATATAATTAATACATTCGCTATCTTCACAAACCACAATACCTTTGTCAAAGCATAAGTAATTTAATGTGCACACTCGCCTAGTTATCCCTTTCAAAAAACATGCAGAGGTACAACCAAAATTTAAATAATTCATAAGCTTGTAAGAAAATGAAAAATTCATAATAAGTGAAATCAAATCCCACTACCCACTTAAGATTTTACATGTTAACTATGCATTCACTATTTCCATACCCATACTTCAACAAAAATATATCCTTGCAGCACATCTCACATAATATTTCTTATGAGCTTTATTGGCGGACCAAAATCTATTCAGACAATATACATATAGTTAAGGCTTTCAAAAGACTCACACCCTAGAAAATCTTGCCCAAAGCATTCACCCGCTATAATGCTTCTACTTACTAATTATGGAAAACAAGTACATGAGCCAGTAACCACTTGAACATTGTTTCTATGGATTTTTCTCAAATGAACATTAAACAAAGAATAAAAAGAAATAAGAACTCACCCAATATTTCATGGATTGACTATGCACTCTTTGCTTCTATTCATGTTAGCTATCTAGCTAAAATTATGAATCGTACATCTAGTACTATGTGAATTATGAACAATTGGGAATGGTAATACTTGTGTATGATTTCTTGTGGTGCACATGTTGTGAATGTGAAATGAGTACATGGATGGTGAGAATGCAAAGAGTATTACATGTGAACATGTTAGAATATAGACTTGGAACAATTTTTTTTGTTGATTGATGCATTAGAATACTAGTTAATTTGTGTAATTTTTACAAACATTTCCACAATCAGACTTCCTTGCAAACAAATCTCCAAAAACATCTCATACTTTGATCTTCTACTCTCTCATTCAATAACCATGTTTTTGTAGCTTTACATATCTTTTTCTCCGCTCCAATCCCAAAAATTAGTTCCTCTTGAAAACATAATGTTAACAAAATGCACTTAATGTATTTACACTTAACACAAACTTCCCCACGCCAATTACTTTTCTACATCCTCTTTATTTCTGCAAGATTCTAAATTAGGTTTTACCAAATACTCTAAGTTCTTCTAGATTCAATTTCTAATAAATCACCTCTAATGCACTCTTTTGGCCTCTACTTTCCTTACAAAACATGTAGACGAAACACCAAAATTATTCCCCGTTTATATTCTTTCACATATAAGTGTAACACCCTTGCCATTATCACTATATAGGCACACATCCAATGCTTGGAACCTATCAGCTACACCAAGGCATATAAAAAAATTCTCACTTACAGATATGTATCATTTACACATCATGAGCTATTGGAAATGCTTTGAACTACTAGCCTCAGTGTACTTGCTTCAAACCATTAGCCTCAACCTAAAAGCCATTAGTATTTTCCTAAAGTTGAGTTTTTAGAGTATTTTTCACATCGACGAATATTTGCATAAGATTGATTTTTATGGCCTATTTTTCATTGATTAATATTAACCAATTTTTAAATTACAAAAAAATATACTATTTGCAAATGAAACTAACTTTGCAACACATTTAGTAAACATACTTTTTTATTACAACAAAATAATTTATCTTATTAAAATATTATTTTTCCGCACTATTTCAATTTGCAATTACAAATTTATACATCTAAATATGGTCACAGTTAATCAAACCTATTAATTAATTAAATATGAATTATTTAATTAATATTCTCAAAAGTCATCTACATATCAATAAATTTAATTATTTATTTATATCGTTCATTTTTCTCATTCTTCTAGTTTAATTAAATAAGTAAGTTTATTTAATTATTGCTATCTTCTTGTGAATTAAATAAACTAAATTTCATAATTTATTTTAATTACATGATATTATTCTAAGTTTGAATTTTTATATTCAAATAATGGAATATTCCTCCAAACACTTTCTTCATCTCACATTCAAATTAAAGATTGTAAATATTTAATTACACACCTTTTTCATCCCTCACATAATTAAATATTAATTATTTAATTATCGAAGCTTCTAAAATCCATGTCACATGAAATTAAATTATTTATTTATTTAATTGAGAATTTATCCTCAAATTTCAACCAACTTTAATAAATGAAATCACAAATGGCAATTTGTCTCCATTTTTGAATGAGGATGGTTTTGTGGGTTTAAAAAATTCTTCAACATTTTTCTCAACCTCTAGAATCTCTCATCGTTGATCTTTGCCAACTAGATTCTTAGCTCCAATAATCTATAAATACAACCCTTTAGTGAGTAGATTTCATCCTAGATTTTGTGAATCAACATTTTAGCATAGCACTTCAAATTCATAGAATTTTAGTTTCATATCATAGCTTAAATCGTTTAGCAATGGACATGCATGTTGCATAAACTCATTCTCTAAGTTGTCATTCTGCCAAAGCTGCTACATACACCAATTGAGAGCCAACAACTTATAACAGATCACCGGAGATAGAGGACATTAGAATGCTTTTGAAGGAGTTGCTTAGAGTTTTTATTACTTTTAATTAGTTTTCTTTGATTTAATGTTTCATTGGTGTGTTAGTTTAACTTAATAGTTGTTCCACATATTCTCACACACATTTTTGGCACCCACTGTGCAGCCTTGCCCCATTTTTTATCCTTTTATTGTAGATTTTCTGACAGGTGACAGATTGGAGCTTCATTTTAGTACATACGAGCCACGATTTGGTGCATACAATCTGCGTTTTAGTGCATATGAGGATTGTTTTAACGCTTTTACAACCCTTTTTAGTGCATTTTCTAGTTCATTTAGTGCATTTACTAGTTATTTTAACACATCCCTATTGTTCATTTAGGGCATTTACTAGTTCTTTTAGCACATACAGGGAGTGTAAAAATAAATCATGATTCTGACACCATCTATGGACAGAGATTTTTCTTTTTCTACCTTAAATAAAATGAAGCAATCCTAGGATAGACAATTAAATATGGAATTAATCAATCCTAAGATAGTCACCAAACATTAATTTATTTTGATTAAAATGAATCCAATGCTTGTTGTGAAACAACATCTTCACTTAGTGTAGAATTTTTTTCATTTCAATTCAAAACTAAACCATTTGTTTTTTGTGATTTCTTGGTAATAGGTTTATGCTCTCCCCTTTACTGGGTGACCAACACACCAGACTTACCTTTTTCATTTCATGAATTTCATGTTTTATTAAATATTTTAGAAGGCATGTCATAGTGGGAAAAAGTACTCACCCTACGGGAATGACCTATGTGGGAAATACCAAAGCTAGGTTTTTCGATCGACTCTAATAGAAAATGAATTTTGGGGAAACCCATATTCAGCTGAAGTGTGCAAGATAACCATCCCCAATATATTTTTTCTAAAGATTGGGAGGTATCATGGGGGAGTTTATCTATTGCCGTGTTGAACAAATACCTTTACTACGAACCATAGTGTAGAAGGCCAACTGTGTGAATATCGAAACATCATAATAATCACAGTGCAAGGGGAGGAAAGAATCTGCCCCCAAGACACTCACCATATAATCTCCATATTTTGTTTGCTCAGGGGATCGATAAATCTAACCTTGAGTACACACCTAGAAAAGAAAAAAAACATGGGCGCCCCTTAAGGGCTGACATGGCTATGTGAGTCAATGCAATTTTAAGATGTGAGATGTGGTTGCTATGATGCCATTTTTGAAAAAATAGAGTGATTCTATTTGAAGTGCTTATTTTGTTTAGTACCCATGAAAATGTCAAGAACATACACTCTTTCTTTAGATTTTAAGATTTGAAAACAACTATTCTCTAATGTATGTTGTTTTTTTCCAAATTTAAATTAGATAAAGATTATCAAAAAGATCAAACTATCAAAACATGTTTATCTGAATGCAGTAATTGGATAGTTCAATGCATTCTTGGTATGTTTTAGTGTATACCTGCTTTGTTTCAGTGCATTCATGCTTTGTTTTAGTGCATTAGTGCTCTGTTTTAGCACATATGTGCTCTATTTTAGCGCATACTTGCAATAGTCCAGTGCATAGATTGGATAGTTTGGTGCATCTACTAAAATTTTTAGCACATCTATGTTTTGAACTTGGTTAATTTTCTAACACTAAAAAATATGCCATTTAGTCTAGTCTTTTTCTATGCTTAGGGTCTAGAAGTCTGCCACTTTTGTTAAGAACTCCCTAGAGAAGAAGATTAAGAAGCCAAACAACTCTCCTAGTTATAAGAAGCCATTGAAAAGGAGAAATTTTTTATACCAAAGTCAAAAATTTTTGCTCAAACACAACTTTTATTCATCAATATCATGACTTTTTTAGAGTCTTCACTGATGATTTTGCCTTGGAACCATTATATTCACGAGATTTATTTCAAAGAAGAGCTCTTTCTCAAAGGAATAAACACAGTTAGCCTATTCGTTCCTCTTTTAACCCCCAATCAAAAATTTTGTATTCTAATCACCTCCATCAATTTTGCAATAAAGAGCTTAAGAGCATTAGGCATTTACAAAAATCCTTATTTTCACAAAATTGCGATCAAACCTCACAAAGTGCAACATCATCTTTTTAAATTTTTTTTAGTTTAATTCCCACAACATGATCATTATCCTTTCAGCCAGGTTATCATGGGCTTAATATTATAAATTTTATAATTCATATCAATAGAATCTTCATTCTATTAGATATCCATCAAAATTGAACTATTTCATTTTTGTGATCAAAGTTAGTTGAAATTTGTCAAAAGCTTATGCCTATTGTCACAAGATCTTGAAAGAACATAGAAGGAGATGAAAGGGAAAGTATATTAAGAAACATCGGTTGTAAAAGCAATAGTGGTGATAAGGAAGAAAATCCTTTTCATAGACTTTGCATTGGGAACAATCTGAATAATGATGAGATAACAGAAGAAATACATCAAGAAGTAGAATAGGATCTTGAATTCCATACTCTCATGGATAGAGTTTTGGAATGAGACAAAGAAAGATATTTCCTTTCATTCACCAATCAAGGAGCTAAGTTTCCTACTGACTTTGACACAAAATGGATTAGAAAGGATCCTAAAGCCCCCCTTCATGATTTTAGTGCTCTTACTCAACAGATAAGAGCATTACAAGGGAAAATAAAGGAATTACAAGGTGGTACAATAAAGAAATATTTTTTGGAAGATATCTACCCATATATTTTGATAGAATTCTTAACATGATTCCTTTTCCAAAACATTGCGAGATCCTGAAGTTTGATAGGTATTATGGGAAAATAGATCCCATTGATCATGTAAGGGATTTCAGAAATATGAGATTTGAGTTCGCTCATGAAGATACCTACCTAATGTGATTGTTTTCACAAAGTCTGGGTGGATAATTTATGGAGTATCTTTCAAAAATCACTCCCCCCATCAAAACATTCAAAGAGTTAATCAATAAGTTCATATCTCAATACTCCTATAATATACAACATTAGATAACCATGCTTGATTTATGTAGAGAAAAAAAAAAATATTGGGGAACCCTTCACCACATTCTTAAGAATGTGGAGAAGGTTTTTTGCAAGATATTCCCATCTTGTTCCTAAAAAGGAAAAAATGGAAATCTTTGTCAACAATCTGAATCAAGAGATGAGTAATAGGTTGAACCTTCATTGTCCTTAATCATTTGAAAAATTGATTAAAAATGTAATTGCCATTGAAGGAGCCTTGCAATAGTGTGGAGTTTCAAATATTGATAAAGAAAGTCCAAATTAGTGCAACAACAACAACAATAGAAAAAAAAATGACAAGTCATGATTTTGGAGTCAAAATAAAAATGTTGTGAATGATGGGGTGGTAGATGCTAACAACATGAATGTGAACTCTACCGTTCTTAATGTATTAGGTGTCCAACGCACCAATAATGTTGTAAATTCTAGTAACCAAAGCAATAATTCCAACCAAGGAAATGTGATAAAAAACCGTTGTAATAATCTAGGCAATAATCAAAATTCAAATGCACCTAGATCTCTGTTTTTCTCCATCAATGGAGTTTTACTCCCTTGGGAAAGTCTTTGGAATCACTTATTAAATAAATATTGAATCAATGTTCTATCACACTGCCACCACAAAGATATTATGAGCCTTGAGTTAAATCACCATCATGGAATGATTCATACTACTACGACTATCATAGATGCAAAGGTAATAAGACAAGTAATTGCCAAGGGTTAAAGAATCCTGTTCAATATTTGATTGATAACTGTACCATAATGGTTGAGGGACACAATACCAATTATTATCATTAGGAATTCAGGGATCCTCTCCCCAATTATAAGAAAGGGTAATCTTTAGGTGACAAAGGCAAGAATTTGAATCATGTCTATGACACCATCATCAATCATATTTACATCGATGATTAGCAATTCAATGCTATCAGGATCAAAGGAAAGCAATAATATCGAGAGGTCAATGCAAAAACAAGGGAATAGGTCAAAATCATTATAAAAGGAATTTCATCTAAGTCAGTGACTCCCCCTCCAAGTGAGTACAATTTGGTCGATCAACTGTGAAAAACATCAGCCTAAATTTCTATCTTTGAGTTGCTTAAAATATCACCAGCAGATAAGGACATTATAGAAAAGGAAATCATTGACACAACTGTATCTCCATATCTAGATATCAATAGATTTCAAGCCATGTTGGGACACTTTTCCTCACCCACGTGTTTATCCTTTGCTAAAAAGGATGACTCGTGCATGACCCATCCCCATAATTCATCACTTTATCTAGAGGTCATGGTTCATAAAACCAAAATTAGACATGTTTTAATAGATGGTGGATCCAGATTAAACATTTGTACTTTAAAATTGGTCCTTTCTTTGGGATATTTAGAAGAATCTATAGATCCACGAAGGAAAATTGCAATCAAAGTGTACGATGATGAGGAAAGAGCTTCCAAAGGCCTCATCATGCTACCAATCAGAGTTGGACATGTTGTGAAGAATAGCTTTTGTCAGGTTCTAGATTGGGATCTATCCTATAACATACTCTTGGGTCGCCCATGGATCCATGAGATGCAAGCAGTTTCACCTAGTTATCATCAATGCCTGAAGTTTCCATATGACAGAAAAGAAGTAACAATACCAATGGACTATATTAGAAGTCAAACTTGTTCTAACCTTAGAGAAACTCAGGACACATTTTTCATGCATAATAGAGAGGCTCTGGCAATTTCTTCTTCTAAACACAGTGAACAAGCAAGGGAAATGGTAACAAACTCTTGCAACAAGCTAAAATTAAAAGATAATGGGGTGGGTGAATATTCACTATGTCTCTCTAATCTACCCATGTCTCCAAGATCCCATGGTCAACTATCAACATCAATACAACAAGATACAATAAATTCAGCATTAGGCATACAAGCTTTAGTTCTCACCACCAAGTTTGATCGAGGATTTATCAAGGTAGATGTTCAAGAAAATGAAATAGAAGATATATCTATACTTAATTGGCTCTATAAAGATGAAGATGAATCTATCCAACATGTTAAGTTACCCACTAAGCAATATGGATAGGGCTATACAATAATGCAAAAAATTGGTTATGAAGGAAATGGCCCTATAGGCAAGAGAAAATAAGGTATTGATGAATCTGGGTATGTGCAGGATCATCATGGAAAAAACAAGCCCTTAAGTGGCAATAAAATTCAGAAAATTAGAGTTAGGTAGTTTGACATAAAAATTTGAATAAGTTATCTATATTATTTCAAAAATATGTAACAATAGAATATGTAGAAAATTGAATTTAGTTTCTAAACTACTAGGTTTATTTTTATTTTTTAAAAATCTATTTGGTGAAAATTTAAAATTTCAATGCAGTAGTACTTGAATTTCAGGGAAAAAAAGAAGAAGTAGGTGTCTGTCTGACTACCCTAATCATAATAAAATGATAATTTGTTTTAATAATATTTTATATATAAGTAGGGGACTCATGGCCCAATGTGATGCATATTTATTTGTAATTTTCTTCCAAGTAAATAATTAATTATGATTTTTTTCTTACAAATTTTGAAAAATATAAAAATTTAGGACTTTAGTCATAATTCAAATAGAAAATGAATAATAATTATTTATTAAATTCAAAGTAAAGCATAATTGATATTGGTGGAAAGTTGAGAATCTCACTTAAAAACCCTTTTTGTTTCATCAATTTTGGGTAAAAAAATGGTTTTTAGTCACATGGGCTATCATATCACTTAGATATCGCCACTTTTTGGCCCATCATGATACGACACATACCCACCTATCTGACTAAAAACAATGCACCCAAAATATAAAACTGGGTTAGGATATGGTGAAGATACAGAGAAAGAAACAATACAAATAAAATCCAATGAGGATTTAGCTGAAAAAATTCTTAGAAAACAAGAAAACAATTATGACACTAACTCCAATAAATAAGAATGGGAGACCATTTTTGATGTTAAATTTTGGAGAGATAAACAAGTGGATGTTGTAAAAATATATACACGCAAACTTGTACAAGGGGAAATCTCAAGGCCGCCACTTGATTACATCCTAAAAAGCGACCATGACTCAAGTAATGACGATTTGATTCAAAATGATACAGATAATTGACAGGAGGATGCCATCATAGATCTTCCTCGTAGAAAAAAATGATAATAGTATCATGAACTTACGTGCCAAGGACCTTACCCAACCTGATGATCCATTTACCATGCTCCAACCCGAACTCATTGATTGGGAAAAAATTGAACCAATTGATATCCCAAATTTTTCCGATGATGAAACCATTATAAAATTTCCTTGTTCATCCAATTGAGAAATAGGTTCCACCAACGAATCACAGGATCAAAGTCTTGGACAAGAAAGTGCAAAGTTTGTTAGCTACAAAACTAACAATATAAAAGAAGGATCTAATGGTGAAAACCTAACGAAGGCAGTATTAGATCATGAAAAGAGAAAAATAAAGAGCATATCTGACAATGAAAACCTTTCAAAGGCACTAGAAGATGAGAAACTTGACACATTTCCTAAGTACTTTCAAGAAAGGTCTTTTATTTTGATAGAAGCAACAGAGGCACTCAATATAGGTACTACAGAATAGCTCAAAGTCTTGCAACTTGCTGCATCCTTGATAGAGGAAAAGATCCAAAAATTCATAGAATTCCTAAAGGGAAATAAAATCAATTGTGCATGGTCATACATAGATATGCCTAGATTAGATCCAAATCTCATCATATATTATTTATGTATCATGCCCAGGGAAAAACTTGTGAAGCAGAAACTCAGAAAAAGGCACCCACATGTTGCATTATTTGTCAAAGAGGAGTTAAATAAACTATTACATGTAGGATTCATTCAATCTATATACTATGCAGAATGTATATCCAATATTTTACCTTTATCAAGCTAGATGGAGGAATAAAAATTTGTATAGATTTTAGGGATTTAAATAAGGCATTCCCAAAAGACGATTTCCCTTTGCCAAACATAGATATGATTGTAGATTTGACTACTTGGAATGCTATGTATTCACTAATGGATGGATTTTTTGAGTATAACCAGATAAATATTGCACCTAAAGATCAAGATAAAATAGTGTTCACATGTCCATGAGGTACATATTGTTGGAACGTAATATTTTTTGGACTCAAAAATGCAAGAGCTACATACCAACGAGCAATGACTAAAAATTTTCATGACATGATGAACACATTCATGGGGGATTATGTAGATGATCTATTATCCAAATCAAAAACAAGGGAAGGACATTTAAATATCTTATCTAAAAAAAATTCAGAATGGAAAGATTTAAAGAATTAAAGACTTAATCCTATGAAATGCGTCTTTAAGGTGAAATCGGGAAAGCTTCTAGGTTATATTGTCTCAAAAAAGGGAATTGAGGTGGATCCAACTAAGGTAGAAGCAATCCTCATTATGACACTACCAAGGAACATTAGTCAGCTACGCTCATTATAAAGATGTTTGCAATCCATTAGGAGATTCATTACACAACTGGAAGATAAGAGTTTACCATTCACTCATCTCTTATAGAATATTTTTCCATTTAAATGGGAAGATATGTGTGAAGTATAATTTGATTAGATAAAGAATTATCTAATGTTTCCACCAGTGTTGATTCCACCAGTTCAAGGTGAGTGACTTATATTGTATATTTCTACCACATAAATTTCCTTGGGAGCATTATTGGCATAGGAAGACAAAATAGGAAAGGAGCGAGAAATATATTAAATCAGAAGAACATTGACAAGCCATGAGCTAAACTTTCATTGAAAAATATTATTTGGGAGTAGTGTTTATTTCTCAAAAATTATGACACTATATGCTAACTCATACAATAAAACTTGTGGCTAAGATTGATCCTTTAAAATATCTTCTAAGAAAGGCAACCCTAACTGGTAGATTGTCTAAATGGGTCAAGATCCTAAGTGAGTTTGACATTAATTATGTGGATCAGCAGGCCATCAAAGGATAGGTCATAGTTGATTAGTTCATAGAGGAAAAAATGCAACTATAACATACAATAGACATTGATTTTCCTGATGCTGATGTATTCTTAACAACCACTAAGGAGTCATGAAAAATTTATTTCATGGCTCCTACACTAAACATGGCTTGGGGGTAGGAATTATTTTCATCACACCTCAAGGACATACAATTAAAAAATCTTATTGGCTGATTTTTCCTTGTACAAATAACATAGTTTAGTATGAAGCACTATGAATTGGAATGAGAATTGCATTAACCTGGAGAATCAAAAAACTGCAAGGTTTTGGTGATTCACAACTTGTCTTAAATCAGATAAATGATGAATATCAATCTAAAGATGACAAGTTAATGCCTTACAAAAACATGGTGGATGATTTCAAGAAATACTTTGTTGATATCAAGTTCATGCAAATTCCATGTATTGGCAGTAAAGTTGTAGATGCCATGGATACAATTGTATCACTACTCCAATTATCAGAGAACCAAGCATAGTACGATTTCTTGGTGGAATTTTTTTTTTCTCTTTCTTATGTTAATCCAGGAATCCAAATCATTTGTGACCTAATTGTTTCTAATTCCCCCTTGTATGGCCAAATCTACGCTTATCTAAAATATACCATTTTTCCCCTAGATTTTTCTAGGAATTAGAAAAGGAATTCCATATGCCAATCTTCTCGTTACACCCTAATTGCTGACATCTTGTACCAAAGTCGTCTTGATGGTACCCTCTTTCGATATCTCAAATGTGATGAATTGGAAAAGGCCTTACAAGAGGTTCCTGGTGCTATTTGTGGGACTCATTCAAGTGGATTAAACATGGCAAAAGAACTTGTTAGAATGGGTTACTATTGTCTAACCATGGAAAAAGAATCATTCATCTTTGTGAAAATATGTTCAAAATGTCAAATTCATGGGAATCTCATTTACGCTCCTACAAAGGAATTGCAACCCTTCACCACAACATGGCCTTTTGCTCAGTGGGGATTGGATCTAGTTAGCAAGATACACCCATCATCATCAAATAGACACAAGTTCATTATCACAACCAGTAAGTACTTTACTAAGTGGATTGAGGTTGTTCCTTTAACAAATGTTACCGAAAAATAAATTTCATACTTCATTTTGAACTATATCATATGTCAGTATGCCATTCCCAACTCTATTATCACAGATAATGGAAGACCTTTTAAAAATGAAGATGTTGATGAACTCTATGAAATATTTCACATCCAACAGAAGTTCTCTACACCTTATTATCCATAGGGAAATGGCCAAGCATAGGCTTGAAACAAAAAAATTCTGAAGATTCTGAAGAAAATAATGAATGACACCGGTCGTGATTAGAATATTCAATTAAATCCATCTTTGTGGCCATACAAAACCAACATTCATACGCCAATAGGATCCACCCTGTATGCTTTGGTTTATGGAGAAGAAGCCATTTTTCAATTGCAAGTTGAGATTCCCTCACTGAAGGGGCTCATAAATGATGAGGGTTACAAAGTATTAGGACTACAAGAGCTAGAACTTCTTGACAAGTTGTGAAAAAGTGCAACTAATCATTTAAAGAGTTATCAAAAAGTTATGTCTCGCAGTTACAATCACAAAGTCAAATGATGAACTTTTCAAGTGGGTGACATAGTCCTCAAAGAAAACCCTTGTAATCAACAAGATCATGAAAAGAAAGGTAATTTTGAGCCCAATTGGTTGGGTGCATTTGTCATCATTGCAACATATGAATTAGGGACATATCAGTTATCAACAGTAGAAGGGAACGTGCTTAAAGATCCAACCAATAACATCCACCTGAAGAAGTTATATGTTTGAAAAAAAATAAAAATAGTATTAATTTTTTTTTTTAAATCAAAAGAAAAAAATTGTTTTGTTGATGAAAACCTGGCAAACAGGTGTCTTTGTAACAAGAAAAAAAAAATCATAAAATCAAAAAAAGTGCAATAAAAGAAAATGTTGAAAACTTGGAAAACATGCACTATTTGTGATTTGGTTGGCTCTCCCATCTATTAAGATACATTTTTCATTATTCATATCCATTTTATTTTCATTAGTATCACATGCATGCCTGGTCATCATATCCACATTATGTGCCATCATTTTTTTGATGACTAGTGTTATCCTTAGCATTCGGTTGTGTCTTACCAGGAGTCAGAGTGCAAGGTGGGAAAATCCACTTTTGAACCTTTTTAGTAGACAAATAGAAACATCTATCAAGTATTGGAATATCAAAAAAAAAAACAAAATATCCAATGAAACTGGGTCAAAATAGTTGTTAGACAATAGATTGAACAAATTGGATGATCTTAATCTGAATTAAAATGAATGAAAAACTTAAATCATAAGTTGAATTGTTGTTTTGACATTTGATGACATCATATATTTAGATTGGTTCAATGATGTATTGAACTATAATCACAAGGAAGGAATATGTTTTTTCTTTGATTGTTGTTTGTAAGCTAATCACTATTATTGTGCAAGTTTGTCATGAAACATAGTGACATTTCAAGTTTTGCATAAGAAAATGGTTAATTTTTGTCTATTTATGCAAACAATACTCAGATCATCTTGGTCCAATCATACCTCAATGCTTGTATTAACTTGCTATATCAAAACTCATGAAAGTGTACTCAAGTCATCATCGGTGCAAATATCCCCTTTGATGCTTCAACTAAAATTTCCAACATATCAAAAGGCTCAAGGATGAACATTAAACACAAAATTGGTTTATAGAATGACAATAGTGAAATGGTTCATTTGGAATTTTAGAATTGCATGATTCATTTAGATTGCATTATTTTTTGTTGTTATGGTTGTATGACATATTTTTAGAGGTTGGAAATAATACATTCTCTTTTTAAGACATCATTTGAGTACACTTGGACATTTATTGCATCTCATTTCATTATCATTTTCATATTTCATCATATTATTCACATTTTATATCATCATTTAGGTTATCATGATCATTTCCACATCAATTACATCATAAATTTCTATTTATTGACTTTCATATGATTTTCATATCATTTTCATTATCGTTATGAACTATTATCATTATTAGTTACCATTCATTTTCATTATCATGTCTTTGTTGATATCATAATCATTATTCATTTGCATATTAGTATTGGTATATACATCATTTCATATCATTTTTACATATCATATCATCATCATTTATTATTTCATATCATTACTCATTTATTATTATTTTAATCATTCATCTCATCATTGTTATCTCAAATTTCACCTCATTTTAATATAATTTCATGTATCATTTTTATAATCATACATTAAGAAAAAAAAAGCACATCCATTGTATTCATTACATACATACTCCATACATCACGTAGAACCATCAAATCATTCACATTACATCATCATATTAAACTCTAGAAAATATTTTCATTTGTAGGTTCATCCAACCATATATCATCTTCATATATATGCATAAAATGCATCACCATGATAATTCATAGCATATGCATCCATTATCATATCATTCTTCATAAGCATGCATAATCATAAACAACATAACATATAGAAATGAAAATGCATACATAACCATAAATCATAAAATAACCGAAGACACATGCATATAAAAAATCATCATTGCATATCATAATCTCATCAAAAATTAATTTCCATGTGTACAAGGATATCAAATGTATGAATAAGATACATAAAGTACAATAGATGGGTGTATACATAATCATCATTGTGGGTATCTGGATGGGGATCATGACTATTGTTTCCTCCAGAGGTGGTGGGTCTCACCGGATCTCTACTACTTGAAGCATCTATCTCTCATATGACAGGTTGTGGTACACTCATAGTAGCGCTCCTAGTATGACTGCATGAGTGGGTACATGATCGGGTGCCTCACTACGTATACGCTATCCTTTGCTCAGTGGGTACTACCTTAAAGTATATCATCCTATAATATTCTTCTTGGTGGTCAGTCTTCAATGCCTCTGCAACAACCTCTCCAATAGGGATACTCTCAACTAATTTTAGAATCCTGTCTACTACCCCCATTGCCTGTACACACTGCTCTCTAAAATTGTTCCACTCTCTAGTAGTTTGGGCTATCTATGGGTTAGGAGGTGGTGGCTATGCTATCTATATCTATAGCTCACTTATGGTGGCATGTTCTTGTGCTAGCTGGCTCAAAAGAGCTTGGACCTATGCTTGATGTATGTCAATTTATCCTTGTGATGGAGCCCTCATATTAATGCATGGTGCTAAAGTGATCAGATTCTCCACCACTCTAGTTGTACAAGGCCAAGTACTAAAGTGTACATCAAAGAACACTCTCCCTCCACCACCTCTATCATCCCTATCATCATCATCATTAGAGCTATCATCATACTCCTCCTCATCAAAATTCATGGCCACCCACCTATATCCTCCTCTCTTTCATGTGGTTGCTCTCCCTATCCCTCTACTTGTGCCCCCACCTCTTCCTATGCCTGTGGCTACCATTGTGCTCATTGTAAGATTGGTCCATCTAATAGTGGGGTAGGCTCATCTGGACTGGTCAATCTAGGGAATGTATGAGTATCAAAATACACAACATAATCATTTGTCATATGTGCATCTATCACTTTTGCATCGATATCCCAAAAATCTGGTTGTAGCACAGTTTACTTTACTCTAGCTACCTCACGACATTTGGCATAGTGAGCCACACCCTATGACATCATCTGAACTCCCCCATACTATCTTAGTACCCGCATAACTAAAAATTGTTGAATGATAAATGGGGTACAACCAATCAAGTATCTAGTGATGCCACAGTAGGGAAGTTCTATTTCATCCTCATCACATGCCTCACATTCAACATATGGGCTCCAAATAAATGTATCCATGTCATCTAACACACACTGCCAGTACTCTAACTTTCCTAGCATAGGCTAGACAAGGGGACCTATATATCCATACACATATGGATGGACAAGAAGATGATCTCTCCATAGAATAGGGTGGGTGATGGTGATGTGCTATCATGCCTAGATCTATAGAAGTGTAACTCCAAAATATATACTCTTCCCATTTGTATATACCACCTAATGAAGATAATGGTATAGATGGGAAATCATGCAAGATCCCCATGCATATCTAGTTTGATGAAGGATCATGTCCTCCAATATCTAATGCCAACCTCCTAATAGTCCCTTTCACTTGCGATCAAGACAAAGGAAGCCACTAATGAAACCTGCCAAAACTCACGGAAATGGGGAATATCTCTCAAGCATATCTCTCTAGGAAATCTAAGAACCACCAACCTGTGGATCCTGGAAGACTCATCAAAAAGTATTTTTTCCTCCAATCTCTTGTGATAATAGATCACAAGCACACCAACCACAAGGATTCCTAAAACCCTTTACACATCCTCTGGTGTAACACTAATCTCTCTAGTTGGAAAGTGAAAATTCTTATGCTCACTATGCCATCTCTCGGCTAATGTAGTCAACAATACTATGTTGATAGTATAGTATGGGATCCTAAGAAGGGAAGCCAACCCACATCTAACGATGACCCCAATCTCTAGATGGGTCAATATGGGAATCATCTTCCATGTATGGGGAAACCTCTCTCTGATCTAGAGGATTTTAAAATCCTCCTATAACATCAAAACATCAATCAATTAGGAAATCATATAATCATATCAAGCAAGAAAATCTATCGTTACTATTTTTTCTCATCAAGCATGGAAACAAATTTAACAACCAATCAAATCAAATCAACATCTATACTATTTGTTTTTCAATTCAAAGAGAAAATTTCTCAACATCAACATCATTTTTACTATTTTTTTTTATGCACAAGGACAAATTTATCAAAACATCATCAAAATCAAGTTAATCTATCCTTGTTGTTATTCAAAATCATCAATTCAGCTATCTAATAAAGCAACAAACATCATGAAATCAGCAAATCAGTCTCAAATTCTGAAATTCAGTAATAATTCATGGAAGTGCTAAAACAGTCTTTCAATGTGCTAAACCGGTCTGTGTGCAACTTTATCCATGGATGCGCTAAAATAGAGGACCAAAGTGTTGAATTCTCAATGCACTATTCTATCAGGAGTATGTGCTAAATTATCTAGCATATGCGCTAGTCAAGCATCACATGCATGCGGTTTTTACCTATGCGTTAATCTATCTATTCTATGCGCTATTCTAGTCTATGTGCTAAAATTCTCATCTATGTGTTAGTCTAGTTCATCAATGCACTAAAATATGGCTCATGTGTGCTAAATCAACATCCTATGTGCTAAAATGGAAGTCTGGAAAATAGAAAAAATAAAAAATCCATGCAAAATTCAAAAAAAAATCAAAAAGGAGGATTGTGCAATCTTACCAAAGGTTCATAAGTTGTTGGTCTCTAATGAAGGTAGGCTCGCTCGAATTAGTGGTGCTCCTAGTGGATCAACATCTCAAAATTCTCTCTCTTAGAGCTCTGAAAATCACAAAAGGCTATTGTTCCAATCAGAATTACTTTTTACCTTTTCCACCTTTTAAAAGAGTAAATAAGGTAAGGTTATTTTAATTTTTACCATACAGAGCACTATTTCGTGAGGTAAATCAACAAATATCCATCAAAATCTTTTCAAATATTTGAATCATCATCAATATCATTCGACAATGCGATTTATCTCCTGAGGGGGCATATAGCATCATCAAACAATTTTTCAAAGTCAGGGGAAAATTTTCGAAATCTGAATTTTTCTTTGAAGCAATGAGTAAAACACATCACTTCAAAGAGGGGCAAAATGCATACATCTAAAAATGGTCACAGTTAATCAAAACTATTAATTAATTAAATATGAATTATTTAATTAATATTCTCAAAAGTCATCTACATATGAATAAATTTAATTATTTATTTATATCGTTCATTTTTCTAATTTTCAAGTTTAATTAAATAAATAAGTTTATTTAATTTTTTCTATCTTCTTTGTAATTAAATAAATTAAATTTCATAATTTATTTTAATTATCATATTATTCTAAGTTTGAATTTTTCTATTAAAAGAATGGAATATTCCTCCAAACACTCTCTTCATCTCACATTCAAATTAAATATTGTAAATATTTAATTTCACACCTTTTTCATTGCACACATAATTAAATATTAATTATTTAACTATGGAAGCTTCTAAAATCCATGTCATGATTAAATACATTTATTTATTTATTTGAGAATTTATCCTCAGTATGTGTCAATATGAGTCAGCCTTTGGTTAGTGGTTGTAGTGGTTTTCCATGTTACGTTGTTACTATCTCCTAGCATAGGGGGTGAGCCTTCAAGTAGCACTTTGTTAAGTTGAACATGCATCATACACCGTTGGGTTCCCATTTATCTTCAGTACTTGGTGGCAAGACATCCAGTTTGAGAGCTCGCAGTTCTTGTTTTAAATTTAATCATTGTAATATTTCTATTTGTATGAGTTATTTTATCCCTATTATACTTACAAGGTGAAATTCTATAATTGTAACACATTTATACTATTGCCTCATTTTGGGAATGAGAGATGTAACCATTTGATTATGTAAATGAATTTGGAAACTTGGATGTTTATCTCATTATGTTATGTTGTATCTTTATGTTGTTTAATGCTTATATCATAAGTAACTTAATGCTATGGTTATACATTGTTGTATGTGTGGGTTTAAGTAAACCCAACCTTGTAGCCTTAAAGGTTGTTGTTTATTAGTAAGTGAATATGTATGTTAAATTACACTTTAAAAAAATAATATTAGTTCGCTTAAGTCGCTAATTACAACTTCCTTTAGGGTTGCTTGGTGGGGCATTACACTAATTCTATGAATGAAGCATGTAATGATGATAGTTGGGTTAGAGAAATGAAATAGGAACTATAATAGATAGAGAAGAATTAAACATGGGAGCTAGTCCCTAGACCTACAAAGAAAAATGAAATTGGTTCAAAATGGGTATTTAGAAACAAGTTGAATGAAGATGGTGAAGTGGTAAGGAATAAAGAAAGACTTGTATGTAAAGGATATTCATAGGTTGAAGGTATATATTTTGAAGAAAAATTTGCACCTATAGCAAGAATGGAAGCCATTCAGATGTTCTTGGATTTTTTTCTCATAAATACTTCAAAGTAAATCAGATGGATGTCAAGTCTGCATTTCTAAATGGAGAAATATAAGAAGAAATATATATGGAGATACCGAAAGGTTTTTAACTATCAGACAAACTGGATATGGTTTTTAGATTAAAGAAGGCATTATATGGCCTAAAGCAAGCTCACAGAACTTGGTATGCTATATTGGATAGATATTTGACAAAGTAGGGATTCAACAAAGGGTCTATAGACAACAATCTTTACTTTAAGGTATTTGTATGAAGCTTGCAAAAGAGATGCAAAAATAATTTGAAATTTTTATGATTGGTGAATTGAATTACTTCCTTGGACTTCAAGTAAATCAAAATGATAAAGGGATATTCATTTCACAATATAAGTATGTTAATGAATTTTTGAAGAATTTTGTAATGGATGACTCCAAACCAGTCTATACCCCTATGATAATCGGATGTAGGCTGAGTAAGGATGATGTGTAATACCCCCCCAAGTAACCCTAAAGGAAGTTGTAATTAGCTACATAAGGGAACCATTTTTTTTTTTTAAGTGCAGTTAACATACACATTCACTTACAAATTAACAACCTCTAAGGCTACAAGGTTGGGATTTCTCAAACCCACACAAACATCTGACAAATAACCATAGCATATTATATACTTTATGAAATAAGAATCATACAACACAAGGATACCACATAACATAATAAGATAAAAATTCAAGATACAATCTCATAATCATTTACTTAATCCAATAATTACATAACTCATTCCTAGGAATAGGCAATAGTACATAAGGTTACAATTATAGAATTCCACCTCATAAACATAAGAGGGATAAAATAACTTATACAAATAGAAATATTACAACGCAAGAAATTACAACAAGAATCATGAGCTGTCCATCTGGGTGTCTCGCCACCAAGTACTGAAGATGAATGGGGACCCAAAAGTGTATGGTGCATGTTCCACCCAACCAAGTTGTACCTAAAGGCCCACCCACCATGCTAGGAGATAGTAACAAAGTAACATGGACAAAGATCTACAACCTCTAACCATAGGTAGAATCATACTGACTCAACCAAACAAAAGTACAACACAAGTACAACACAAGTAGAACTCTCACATCACTAACATAGGTCACATTGCTTCCATTCATAAAATAGATCAAGTATGTTTAGAGAACCATACACATAACATAAAATACGAAACAGTTGTCCTAGAGAGAGTGTCATTGCACAACTCATAATAAGTTACCCTCTGCGGATCTGCATAGGCTCCGGTGATCCTGGTGGTCTCTACCGACCCTCAGCCCTCATACATACTAGTGTGGAATCAACTACCTCTCGTATAGACAAGATAAATGACTATGCCATTTCAGGCCTTTCCACTCATTGCAAGCCTTAACTAGCACTTGACTATGAGTGAAGCTAGAACTCATCTTTTTAATGTGTAGTACTCCCCAAAATTATAATTTTAGTTATCACTTGATTAAACTTACTTCCATAGGTTACCCAAATCATACCTCTTCTGGGCTCTGGCCCCTAATGAAAGCCACTTTTTTATTTGATAACACACAAACAAACTAACCACAAAGGGACTCGCAAGTGCATACAACCTAGGTATCAAAACCACTCCATCGCAAGGAGGAAACAAATAATAGAACACACTCCAAATATTTTGGAGCCAACCTAAACACATAATCCACTCCTTTCACAGGAGGTATAAAAACATCCCCGTTAATGGAAACTAGGTAAATACTGAAAAGACACCATGCACTACCCAAGGGAAAGACATTTGGTTGACTTAATGAATCGACAACCCTCTTAGATACTCTAAGATTCTCTAGAAGACTTACAAATTTGGACTAACACATAATCCCATATCCCAAAATACCACATGACGACATAGCTACAAAAGCATTCAAGTCATTAATCAAATCTAATATTTGGATTTCCTAAATCCATACTCATTCAATAGATAACATTTCCAAAATCAAAAGCATGATAATAGGGTTAACTCAAATAATCATAACCCCCTTTTCCATTTTCATAATAGGGAATCTTAAATAATTAAAAACTCACATCCCTTTGTGAAATACGAGGAAAGTAAATCTAAAAGGCAACCACGAGGATGTTATTGTTTTGGATATACTAAATCCATATCTCTTAAATATTCCAATCACAACGATTAAATTGCTTGAAATAAACTAAAATAAATATTTTCGTTTTCAATATAATTATTTCCTAAATCTACTTTTAATACAATATAAAACTATTGCAAATACTATTTTCAATTTTCTATCCAAAACCTATATTTTTCAATTCTCTATTTAGGACATGAATATCTTCAGTTTGTAAAATATCTTTTTCCTAATCAAATTAACCATGCATCCAAATCTTACCTTTTAAAATTTCCATGCAAAACTCAATCACATGCACTTAAATAAAACAATTTAAATACTAATTATATTCCTAATTGAAATAAACATGTATATATATACATCAGATATAGATTAATATATTCTATTAAATAAATACTTTATTTAATAAAACATAATAAAATTCAATATATATTTCCCAAAAGCTTATGCTATTTAAACATTTAAATAAAAACCAAAATGTTTTATAACATTATTTCATAAAATAAAAATTTACACATTACCCATATTATTTATTTCATTAACCCAGTTAAACAAATGATATATAAATATATCATACACTCTATATTTTTACTCATTTTATCATCTAAATATATTTAATATTCATATATTAAATATTATTAAATTTTCATTATTAATGAAAATCAAATACATATTTTAAAATAAATATCCATTTAACATCCGTGAACCTTAAAAATCCTTATGGCGGACTGAACATGCCCTGGTTCGAAATCCGCATGAAACAGTTCATTGCCAAATAAAATAAAATGGAATAACGAAAGTTTCGTTCGAATCTGGGAGGAGAGGGTAAAACGAACAACAATTTCGCTGCTTCAAAGAAGGTTAATATGGGGAGGGGCAACTGTGACAGCCGAACCTATCCACATGCATTGTGGAGACGAGTGGCTATAACCGCCAATCCTCTCCCTATAGTTCGTGCCTATAAGGGTTAGGAAAGTGGTTGCGGAGGTCTCCCTCCACAGTCGTCCCCTCATGGGAGAGGCTATGGAGGTAGTGCCTCCATGCCTTCCCCAAAACAAAACCTCGAACCCTAAACAAACTTCATGATTTTTAATAAATAAATAAATAATTCGAAAATTATAACATGTACGCCATACGGATGGCGATAAAATACTTCTCAGTATTAACTGTATTTTAAAAGAAACCAGTATTTTAATAATGTACATGGAACACCCCTTCGTTTTGCTTTCTGGATTGGACAGTGTTTCCTTGTTTTGTGTTCATTTATGTTTCTGGATAATCTGATACTTTATCTTATGTGTTTATTTGGTTGCTATTCTTTGAGCGATAGACTATATTATGTGATGTGATTTGAGTTATCTGATGATTTGTTTTACATGCTTTAAATGGTGTAATGATGTTAGTTGATATAACATGTTAGTGCATATGAGAATATTTGATGTATTGTGAAAGTGTTAGTTTTGTTGACTATATTGGTGAAGGGGATGGGTTTGCATCACTCGCTTGCGAGAGCCCTATGAATCTAAGATTTCTTCTTCATGGTGTGTATTATATGTTGTTATATTTTATGATGTTGGATACTATGTTTTCAGGTTTACAGGTACATGACATCGAATCCACCTGGTTTCATAGGTCTGAGCATGTCGATCCAATGGTTAAGTTGAAGTGAGATAGTAGCTAGGTAACATGTGTCAAGTCTACACCCTAACCTTAGTGTGTCATCAGTCGTGTGTGTTGAGTCATTGGTTGTCTTACTTTAATCTTATTTAAATTCTGAAGGATTCTTATTTGGATATAGATATTTAGAATAATTACATTAAATCATGTTGATGGTTATTTAATTTAAATTATGCATTGTGGATAAAAGTTTATATTTAAATTAATTAATTATATTTAATTTATTTAATTAATTAAATTTAATCCATGGGGATGAATATAGTTATTAAATAATTAAATTAATTAATTAAATGTGATATTAAGAAAATGGAAGGAAAGAAAAGAATTAAAATTAATTCGGCTTTTAATTTCAATTTGAGGGAATTGAATTAGAATTTGGAATTGAAATTGAATTTTAAAAGGAAAATTATTTTAAATTGCATTTAAATTTCAAAGTGTGTTTTCGAAAATGGAATTGGGTTAACATTGGAATTATCAATATTGCATGCAAAGGATCAGATTTGGTTTTTAGGATATTTTTTCTGATTTAGGACTGAATTACATGCTTAATGAAGGAGAAGAGATTATTGAAAATGGATTCATTCAGAGAGAAGATTTGGGAAACAAGAGGATTTTGGGGAAAATTGCACAGAGAAGGTTTTGAAGAAGTTTTTGATTGTAGAATTGGTTTGAGGAAAGTCTATTTATAATTGGTTGAGCTTTTGGATTGGATTCTTGGTAAGGTAGAAGAGAATTCGTGAGATCCTTGGAGGAGGTTTTGCATCAAAAAAATTCATCTTTGCCTGTAGCTTCTTGAATCAAGTTTTCTTTTGTGTTTTTATTGTTCTTCATTGCTTTTAAAATAGTAGTGATTAAAGATTTGTTTGTTAAATATGTTTTAGAAAAGAAATTTGTTATTAGAAGAAAGGAAATAAATAAATTTAAAGCTTTTGTTTTTTGTCAGAATTCTTGAGTGGAAATTGTGAAAAACCTCTATAGAATTTAATTTATTAGAGAGAATGAATTGTTTTATTATTTGAATGAAACCTAGAGGTTGAAAAATACTTTAGATTGTTTTAGAAATTTAATCTCTGTAGAAAAAAAAATTATTTCGAAATGGTTTAAATGAATTAGTTATAAATTTTTTGTGAAATTTATTGATCTCTAGAAAAATTTGAATAATTTCACTTGTAGATGAAAATTTTCATAAAATTCTCCCCAATTTATTTGTGAAAATAAATCTATTTATATATATTATATATATAAACATATGAATTTATATATATATATAATATATATATATATTCTGCTAGAATTTTTTTTATAAAATACTATTTTATATATCCATTTCGCCATCTGTATGACATTTGTAGATGAATGTATGAAATTTTTTAAAAAAATTATATTAATGTTTAAACCATCGTATGACGAATTTTGGTGACTCGCTATTGGAAACAACGAAGCCCTTGTTTATCCACATCCTTGCATTGTATGCGCAAAGGAGAGGGACTGTCTCCCCACCGCCACTCCCCATAAAGGGGGGGTAGTCTGGAGAGAGGCCCTCCAACAACCTCCCTTTCACTGCGCATGGGTTTGGGGTATGGTTGCGATTACCCACAGGGCCCCTTCCCTTCACCATTGTTTGGCTTTGGCTACTCATGCAAGCTGCGAATGTGCACCGAAAATTGTCCGCCTTCCTTAATCTTTTAGGGTTTCGTAAATGGTTTTTTTTTATTCACAAAAAAAATGGATATTTGATATTAAATTTCAATGGAAATTCAATAATATTTAAATATTAAAAATATATAGTTAATAAAATGAATAATAAGTATAGTGTGTAATTTGAGTATTTAGAAAGAATGTTTTAAACACTTGTAGTTTTATTTAAATATTTAGATGATATAAGCACTTGGAAAATTAGTTATTGAATATTAATATAATTTATTAAACAATAATGTATTTGTTTAATAAAATATATTAATATATATTTGATGTTTGTATACATGAGTATTCCAATTAAGAGTATATTCAATATTTACTTTGGTTTTAATTAAGTGCATGTAACTTAGCTTGAATGGTGATTTTAAAAGATAAAATTGGAATGCAAGTTTAAATTGTTAAGGAAAAAAGATATTCTATAGATTGCATGTTTTATATAGAAATTTGAAAGATATAAGAAGGAGTAATTGAAAGAAATTTTGAGATGAATATATTACATGCAATTTGTACACTAGAATGTATATTTAATGATTGAGTAATTGGAGATGCATGCAATAAAAGGTTGGAAGGGTAAACTATTAGATGAAATGGACATTGTGAGCAGTTGAGAAAACTAGAAGACATATAGAATTTGGTTGGGAAAATGAAAAGAATTATTATAGAGGATTTATGTTAGTTTTAAAAGGAAACAATGAATTTGATTTAAATTATTTGAACTAGTCTATCTTTTATTTTAAATTAAAAGCACTTATTTAGTTATTTCAATTATTTTTGAAAGGGAAATAGTTTATTTTATTGTGAGTAGAATTTGAAAGACATTTGGATTTAGTATATCCAAAACTACAATATCCTTGTGATTGTCTTTTAGATATATTTTCCTCGTATTTTGGAAAGGGTTGTCAGTTTAAATTGTTTAAGATTCCCTATTATGAAAATGGAAAAGGGGGATATGAGTATTTAATTTAACCCTATTATTGTGCCTTTGACTTTTTCAACGTTACCTATTGAATGATTGTGGATTTAAGAAATCCAAATAATAGATTTGAATTATGACTTGATTGTTGTTGTAGCTATGTCGTCATGTCGCATTTTGGGATAAGGGATTATGTGTTAGTCCAAATTTGTAAGTCTTCTAGAAGAATTTAGAGGATGAGGGTTGTCGATTCTTTATGTCAACCAGTTGTTTTTCCCTTGGGTAGTGCATGGTGTCTTTTCAGTATTTACCCAGTTTCCATGAACGGGAATGTGTTGTACCTCCTATGAAAGGAGTGGACTATGGGTTTGTTGCCTCCAAGATGTTTGGAGTGGGTTCTATTATTTGTTTACTCCTTGAGTTGGAGTGGTTGTTTAATCTGATTTGTATGAACTTGGGTTTCCCTTGGTGATTGGTTTGTGAGTGTGTTGTCCATTAGAAGAGTGGCTTTTGTTAGGCACCAGAGCCCAAAGAGGTAAACTGGGTAACCTTTAGAAGTTATTTGAACAAGTGATAATTAAAGTAATGTACTTAGAATAGTAGGTCTAACTTCTCACTAATCAAGGTAATTTTACCTCACTCATGGACACAAGGGCTTGTTTAGACTTGGGATAAGTGGGAAGGCTTGGAATGGAAAGATCAACTATCTTGTCTATACAAGAGATAGTTGATTCCGCATGAGTGAGTATGAGGATTGGTGTAATACCCCTCCGTTTTGCTTCTATTTTTCATGTTGTTTATGCTTTGCTTGGATTACAGCTACTGTGATACTGGACATATTTATTATGATATTTTGATCGCTACTCTTGAGTGACAAACTATTACTATGTGATGTGATTATCTGATTTGATTTTACATGCTTTGATGAATGAATGCTGACAGTAGAATTATCATGTGGTTAGTTATGAAACTATTGTTATGACGTTAGTGTCAGTTTTGGATGAGTGTATTGGTGAAGAAGACGGAATTGCATCACTCACTTGCAAGCGCCCTGCGATTCCGAGATTTCTTCTTCATGGTGTGAATTATATACTGCATATATTATGTTGATTATTTGATTACAGGTTGCAGGTACATGACATCGACTCCACCTGGTTCCACAGGTTTGAGTGTGTCGATCCAACGGTTAAGTTGAATGGGAGACAGTAACTTGGTAACATGTGTCAGGTCTACACCCTAGCCTTAGTGTGTTGTCAGCTCTGATGTTTGAGTCATGTTAGATCTTATTGGATGCTTTTGTAATGTTTCGAAATGTGTTAACCCTTTCTATTGGTCTTTTGAATATTGCTTTGGCTGGAAGAAATGGTTATTTTATAGTATTTTATATTTTGCTCTTTGGTTATATTTAAATAGATTTTGGAAATTAAACTTAAATTATTTATTTAATTAAATTTAAATCTCAAGGGATTAAATTTAATTATTAAATAATTGTAAGTAGGCTTACTAAAGTTGAATTATTTAATTTAATTAAATTTAGATCTCATGGAGTTGGATTAAATTAGTAAATAATTGAAAGTGGGTTAGTTTTGTTAAAATATTTATTTAATTAGATTTAAATCTCAAAGGATTAAATTTAATTAATAAATAATTGTGAGTAAGTTAATTAAAGTTAAATTGTTTATTTAATTAAATTTAAATCTCTTGTGTTTGAATTTAGTTATTAGATAATTTATAATAATTATGTAATAGTATTTGATTTTAAAGTTTAAATTAAATCAAAAAGGGAATATTGAGAAATTAGAATTTTAATTAAAAGTCAAAAGTTAGGGCTTTTGGAAAAGAGGGAAATGAAATTAACTTGTAAATTCAAATTTTGCATTTGAAAGTGAATTAGGGTTACATTAGGTTATTTTGGAATTGTTATTTTATAAGTTTAGGGCAGAAAATTTGGGGATTCTTTCTTGCTTCATTTTTGGATAGGCAGGAAAATTGTTGGAGAAATTTTTGATGAAAGTTTAAGAAATTATTTCTGGTTGAAGAATTAAATTGAAAAGGGAGAGAAATTCTATAAAGAAGGTGGAATTAGTAGATTGAAGCGGGCTGGAAATTTCTTGGCATTGTGGAAAAAGAATTGTGAAGAGCTCAAAGGAAAGTCTGCATCAATAATCTTGGTGGTTGCAAATAACCAGGTTTTCTTTTCTATTTCTTGTTTTAATATTGCTAGTTTATCCTAGTTTGTTTAAATTTTAAGGAATTTGCAAATGGGGAATTTTCTTGAAACCCTAGGTTAAACTCCATTATTTTGATATTCAAATTCATTTATTTTGGAAATGCAAACCCTATTAGAAAAATGGTGGAAGAGAAAACTAGATTTTTGAATCATTATTCTTGTGTCATTGAAATTTTCAAAACACAAAGGAAAGGGAATGGTTTTATTGTTTTCTGAATTTAATCTTTGTTGGAAAGTTTGCTATGGTTGCAAAAGAAAATCATTTTCTGGTTGTTTATACATTTTTTCTTCAATTACCCTAGCTTTGAAAATTCTGGAAAAGAAAAAAAAAATTACATGTATAATAATACACATTGCATATACCATTTTTTGGAAATGATATATACAATCCACATTATTATACATATAAAAATTTTTGTTGTTTAAATTTTATTATGCCATTTTTATTTTGCCTGCGCACGGCCTTGCATATCGTACCTGTGTACGAAATTAATTTCATCCGAAATCCTTTTGTTCCGTCCGAAACTGTTGTCATTCGAAATTTTTATTTAAAATTTTTATTTGTAATGTTTGGTGGGGGGCTCGGCCCCCACCGGTTTTTATTATGTACTGTGGGTACGCAGTACCCACTGCACAGAGCGCCACCCATATGGGGGACGCACTGTCCAATGGGACTGCGGCCCCCATGGACGCCGGCCGCTGTACGCTTTGTACAGTCAGTGCAGGGTCCACGTCAGTGGCAGGGTACGCCGACCGTAGGACAGTCTGCAGACTGTCACATCCGTCTATGTTTTTATTTTTAATTTTTTTTAATTTTTTTAATTTTTAATTTTAATTTTATTTAATTTATTTTCAATTTTAATTTTAATTTGGTTTAAATTTTTTTTAATATGATATTTAATTTTTTTATATATAGTATATATATATGCTTTTTATATTATATATTTAAATATATATGATATTTAATAAATATGTATATTGTTATGAAAATAATTAATGTTTTATATTAAATTAGTTAACCTTATTAGAATGAATTTTTTTATATAGTGGATTTATCGAATCAAATGAGAAGGGAGATTTTTCTTTTATAACGAATATTAGTTATATGCATGAGATTTCTTTGTGGAGGTTGTAGTTAAATATCTTGTTAAACATAGAAGCATCCTCCAACTAAACAACTAGTTATAGCTAAGCTTATCACTCTCATGATTTAATTCAGTTGAAAAGTTTAAGTTTTTTGATGAAGAATTATTGTTCAATTTAAAGTATAGAATGGAATAGTTCCTCTTTTGTGAGAAACATTAGATTAGGAACATGGTTTTAGAATAACCAAATGTAGTATTTTCTTTTCCAATGCATGAGTTCATTGATGTATCCTTAAATGAATATTTTGTGATTGATTATTGTGTAGTTGGGTTGTAAAGTCTTCCAGTTACACGTGAGTCATTCCCTTATTATATTATTGCTTGATTTCCCTTGGGTTGTGTTACATTCGTCTTGTCCTCCTAGTATTGGAGTAGAATTCTTTGTGTTGCCTCCTAGGATTGGAGAGAGTTTTATTGTTGCAATCTTTGTAGCATTGGAGTAACCCTTGGAGTTAGTTCCGTAGTGTGTTATCCAATTAGAAGAGTGGCTTTTGTTAGGGGCTGGAGCCCAAAGAGGTAAATCGGGAAACCTTCAGAAGTGATTTTAACAACTGAAAACTAAAGTAAATATACTTAGCATATTAGGATGTAGTTCACACTAACCAAGATAAGTTAACCTCACTCATACGCACAAGGGTTTGTTCAGACTTGGGGTGAGTGAGAAGGCCTGGAATGGCAAGATCACTATCTCATCCCTATGAGAGATAGATGATTCCGTTTGAGTTTGTATGAGTGTCGGGATTCGGTTGAGGCCACCAGGATTTCCGGAGCCTATGAAGAATGCCCAGAGGATATCTCATGACAAACCTTGTGATGACACTCTGTCTAGGATAACACCGTGTGTTATGTTGTGCGTATGTTTCTTTTAGCACACTTGATCATATTATGTCTGGAAGCAATGTAACCATGATTAGAGTTTTGACTTTATTGCGCATATGTGTGGTTGAGTCAGTTTTTATCAGTATGAGTCTGCCTTTGGTTTGAGGTGGTAGGTTTCTCGTCCATGTTACTTGGTTACTATCTCCTAGCATGGGGGTTGGTCCTTCGGGTACCACATGGTTGGGTGGAACATGCACCATAACCGTTGGGTCCCCTTGATCTTCAATACTTGGTGGCGAGACTTCTTGATGGACATCTCTCTTTGCTTACTTTAGGATTCTTGTACTTAGTATCTCATATGTAATAATGTTAATTTTACCCCTCTTGTGTATGAGGTGGATCTTGTAATATTCAGACTTATGTATTTATACTCATTCTGGGAATGAGGATTGTAATAGACCTTTGTAACTGATTTATATAAATGAATGCTTTATCTTTATCTTGTACTTTTCTTTGATGTAAAATGTTATTACTTGTGTATTTATTTTCAATGTATTTTTTTAATGTTGTTGGTTAATGGGGTTTATGTAATCTCAGTTATGTAACCCTAGGGGAGGTTGTCAATTTAGTTGAACATGTGGGTTTAATTCACTTCTTTTACTTCTTTAAAAAAAAAAAATTTAGTACGCTTGTTTAGTGAATTGAATCTTCCTCTAGGGTTGCGTGGCGGGGCATTACAATTGGGATTTGGTTGAGGTCACTAGGATTACTATGGCCGGATCCTATGAAGGATGCCTAGAGGAGATCTCATGACTACTATGTGATGACACTTTATCTAGGACAACAGTTGTTTATTGTTTTATGTGTATGGTTCTTTGATCATACTTGATCTATTCTATGTCTGGAAGAAATGTGACCTATTTCAATGAAGTGAATGTTGTACTTGTGTAGTACTTGAGTTGTACTTGTTCATTGCATTTGTTTGGTTATGTCAGTATCATTTTGCCTTTTGTTAGTGGTCGTAGATTCTTTGTCCATGTTACTTTATTACTATCTCCTAGCATGGGGGTTGGGCCTTCAGGTACCACTTTTTTTGGGTGGAACATGCACCAAAACCGTTGGGTCTCCATTGGTCTTCAGTACTTGGAGGTGAGACATCCAGTTGGACAACTCACAGATCTTGTTATTCATTTCTTGCACTGTTGTATTTCAAATTATAATGAGTTGTTGTTACCCCTCTTGTATCTATGAGGTGAATTTATGTAATTGTAACTCTTATGTATTTATGACTCATTCTGGGAATGAGTGTTGTAATCAGTTAATCTTGTAATGGATATTCTATTCCTATCTTGTATTTACTTATGTTGAATGAATATTTATCACTTGAGTTATTTAATGCAATGTAATTTAAATGATATATACTAATGGGGATTTAAGTAATCTCGGATACGTAACCTTAGTGGTTGTTATCAATTCTAGATGAACATGTATGTTAATTCACTTTAATTAAAAAAAATTGGTTCGTTTAATTAGTAATTAACAACTTCCTTTAGGGTTACATGGCGAGGCATTACACATGGTATTAGAGCACCGGGTGTAAACACTGGGTTCTTTGGGTACATTTGTGCCCACTATGTTGTTCCTATAATTTGTTAGTGGAGTGATAAGTGATCACATGTTCATGGATTTTACTTTAGCATGATGTACTCTAAGAAAGAGAGTAGCATGTTAGTAACCTGATATAAGGTTAGGGTTGGAATGTTTTTATATGTGCCCTATGAGGTTTGGAATTGAATGTTCATAAGGGATTATGTATGTAGATGTACATCTGTAATGTAAGAAACTAGTAATTGTATCTTGTTTGAGAGTCGCGGATACACTCTGGGTCATGTGGATTGTGTGCTCATTCCGCATCACATCAGGGTTGTTATCATTCTTGATGGAAATTTTTTCCTCCTTCCTCATTTTGTGGCTAGTATCTAGTCACACAATTGTTGTATAGTGGAATTTAAAGATTGTGAACTTTCTTTCAATTATTGATTATTCTTTTCAGTTGATTGTTAGGGCCAACACTTTGTTTATATTTGATTGTGAAGGTTTAGCCACAACTTGTGATATTATTTTCATATAACCCTAGTGGTTATACATTTGGATTAGTGTTGAAATTGTGCACTTTTATTTCTTTATTGTTAAAATGGAACTTTAATTTGCTATTCTTTGTGAACTTGGTGGCTAAGCTAGTTATCTTTGTTGTTTTCAAGTTGGCTATGTGTCGTATTTTGATTCCTCTCCAAGGTTGTTTGAGGAAAACTTGGTGAGTGTGTACAAGAAAGTAGATGGAGGAAACATTGAGAATGGGGGTATGTGAGGCTAGATGCGGCTATGACCCACTACTTACCTATGTGTGATGACTGTCTCTTGGAGGCTAATCACCTTACACAACAGGAGACAGGTCATGGTGGTCTTGTTTGGATGGCTTCACTTTATGTATGACCTAACACCATCAAGCCATTGGTTTATGTTATATTTAGTTGAGATGTTTAGTTGTTCTTGATTCATGGATTGGTATGTTGTTTTCTAGTGTCCAGGTGGACCCCTTTGTAGTCTTGTGATGGTTGTTGGTGTTGTGTATTAGTACATATGTGTATTATGTATGATAATTCATGGTTATGTGTTTGTGGAGACTTGGTTGGTGGTTACTTCACCATGTTGTCCTGGTTGGTCTAGTAGTGTACTTGGCTGAGTTATATATGGCATGGGTTGTTGTTGTTCTATGATGAGGTATGGAGTGGTTCAGTTTCGAACCCTTGGTTACATGTGATTGTATGGAGTTTGCACTTGGAGTTTTTACAGGCTTCCAGGAGAAAGCCTAACCCTTGGGGGCGAGAATGTAACACCCCTTCATTTTGCTTTTTGGATTGGACAGTGTTTCCTTGTTTTGCATTGATTTATGTTTCTGGATAATCTGATACTTTATCTTGCGTGTGTATTTGGTTGCTATTCTTTGAATGATAGACTATATTATGTGATGTGATTTGAGTTATCTGATGATTTTTTTTACATGCTTTAAATGGTGTAATAATGTTAGTTAATATAACATGTTAGTGCATACGAGAATATTTGATGTATTGTGAAAGTGTTAGTTTTGTTGAGTGTATTGGTGAAGGGGATAGGTTTGCATCACTCGCTTGTGAGCGCCTTGTGAATCTGAGATTTATTCTTCATGGTGTGTATTATATGTTGTTATATTTTATGATGTTGGATACTATGTTTTCAGGTTTACAGGTACATGACATCGACTCCACCTGGTTTCACAGGTCTGAGTGTGTCGATCCAATGGTTAAGTTGAAGGGAGATAGGAGCTAGGTAACATGTGTCAAGTCTACACCCTAACCTTAGTGTGTCGTCAGTCGTGTGTGTCGAGTCATTGGTTGTCTTGCTTTAATCTTATTTAAATTTTGAAGGATTCTTATTTGGATATATATATTTAGAATAATTGCATTAAATCATGTTGATGGTTATTTAATATAAATTATGCAATGTGGATAAAAGTTTATATTTAAATTAATTAATTATATTTAATTCATTTAATTAATTAAATTTAATCAATGGGGATGAATTTAGCTATTAAATAATTAATTTAATTAATTAAATGTGGTATTAAGAAAATGAAAGGAAAGAAAAGAATTTAAATTAATTCAGATTTTAATTTCAATTTGAGGGAATTGAATTTAGAATTGAAATTGAATTTTGAAAGCAAAATTATTTGAAATTGCATTTAAATTTCAAAGTGTGTTTTCGAAAATGGAATTGGGTTAACATTGTAATTATCAATATTGCATGCAAAGGATCAAATTTAGTTTTTAGGATATATTTTTTCATTTAGGACTGAATTGCATGCCAAATGAAGGAGAAGAGATTATTGAAAATGGTTTCATTCTGAGAGAAGATTTGGGAAAAAGGAGGATTTTGGGGAAAATTGTACAAAGAAGGGTTTGAAGAAGTTTTTTATTGTAGAATCAATTTGGGGAAAGTCTGTTTATAACTGGTTGAGCTTTTGGATTGGATTCTTGGTAAGGTAGAAGAGAATTCGTTAGATGCTTGGAGGAGGTTTTGCATAAAAAAAATTCATCTTTGCCTGTAGCTTCTTGAATCAGGTTTCCTTCTGTGTTTTTATTGTTCTTCATTGCTTTTAAAATAGTAGTGATTAAAGATTTGTTTGTTAAATCTGATTTAGAAAAGAAATTTGTTATTAAAAGAAAGGAAATAAATAAATTTAAATATTTTGTTTATTGTCAAAATTCTTGAGTGGAAATTGTGAAAACCTCTCTAGAATTTAATTTATTAGAGAGAATGAATTGATTTTTTATTTGAATCAAACCTAGAGGTTGAAAAATACTTTAGATTGTTTTACAAAATTTAATCTCTGTAGAAAACAAATTTATTTCGAAATGGTTTAAATGAATTAGTTATAAAACTTCTATGAAATTTATTGGTCTCTGGAAAAGTTTGCATAGTTTCACTTGTAGATGAAAATTTTCATAAAAGTTTCCCCAATTTATTTGTGATAATAAATCTATTTTTATATATTATATATATAATATATATATATTATGTTGGAATTTTTTTTATAAAATATTGTTTTATATATCGATTTCGCCGTCTGTACGACTTCTGTAGCTGAATGTATGAAATTTATAAAAAATTTTTATTGATGTTTGAACTGTCGTACGACGAATTTGGGTGATTCGCTGTTGGGAACAACCAAGACATTGTTTATCCATGTCCTTGCATTGTATGGGCGAAGGGTAGGGACTGCCTCTCCACCACCGCTCCCCATAAGGGAGGGGTAGTGTGGAGAGAGGCCCTCCAATAGCCTCCCTTTCACTGTACGTGGGATTAAGGTATGGTTGTGGTTACCCACAACGCCCCTTCCCTTCACCATTGTTTGGCTTCGGCTACTCATGCGAGCTGCGAACGTGGGCCGAAAACTATCTGCGTTCCTTAATCTTTTAGGGTCTCGTAAATGGTTTTTGTTTATTCACAAAAAAAGATAATCTTTGATATTAAATTTCAATGGAAATTCAATAATATTTAAATATTAAAACTATATAGTTAATAAAATGAATAATTAGTATAGTGTGTAATTTGAGTATTTAGAAAGAATGTTTTAAACCATTGTAGTTTTATTTAAATATTTAGATAATATAAGCAATTGGAAAATTAGTTATTGAATATTAATATAATTTATTAAACAATAATGTATTTGTTTAATAAAATATATTAGTATATATTTGATGTTTGTATACATGAGTATTCCAATTAAGAGTATATTCAGTATTTACTTTGGTTTTAATTAAGTGCAGGTAACTTAGCTTGAATAGTGATTTTAAAAGATAAAATTGGAATGCATGGTTAAATTGTTAAGGAAAAAAAATATTTTATAGATTGCATGTTTTATATAGAAATTTGAAAGATATAAGAAAGAGTAATTGAAAGAAATTTTGAGATGAATATATTACACGCAATTTGTACATTAGAATGTATATTTAATGATTGAGTAATTGGAGATGCATGCAATAAAAGGTTGGAAGGGTAAACTATTAGATGAAATGGACATTGTGAGCAAATGAGAAAACTAGAAGAGATATAGAATTTTGTTGGGAAATTGAAAATAATTATTATAGAGGATTTATGTTAGTTTTAAAAGGAAACAATGAATTTGATTTAAATTATTTGAACTAGTCTATGTTTTATTGTAAATTAAAAGCACTTATTTAGTTATTTCAATTATTTTTGAAAGGGAAATAGTTTATTTTATTGTGAGTATAATTTGAAAGACATATGGATTTAGTATATCCAAAACTACAATATCCTTGTGATTGTCTTTTAGATATATTTTCCTCGTATTTTGGAAAGGGTTGTGAGTTTAAATTGTTTAAGATTCCCTATTATGAAAATGGAAAAGGGGGATATGAGTATTTGATTTAACCCTGTTATTGTGCCTTTGACTTTGTCAACATTACCTATTGAATGATTATGGATTTAAGAAATCCAAATAATAGATTTGAATTATGACCTGATTGTTATTGTAGCTATGTCGTCATGTCACATTTTGGGATAAGGGATTATGTGTTAGTCCAAATTTGTAAGTCTTCCAAAAGAATTTAGAGGATGAGGGTTGTCGATTCTTTATGTCAACCAGTTGTTTTCCCCTTGGGTAGTGCATGGTGTCTTTTCAGTATTTACCCAGTTTCCACGAATGGGGATTTTTTGTACCTCCTGTGAAAGGAGTGGACTATGGGTTTGTTGCCTCCAAGATGTTTGGAGTGGGTTATATTATTTGTTTCCTCCTTGAGTTGGACTGGTCATTTAATCTGGTTTGTATGCACTTGGGTTTCCCTTGGTGATTGGTTTGTGAGTGCGTCGTCCATTAGAAGAGTGGCTTTTGTTAGGCGCCAGAGCCCAAAGAGGTAAACTGGGTAACCTTTAGAAGTTATTTGAACAAGTGATAATTAAAGTAATGTACTTTGAAGATTAGGACTAACTTCTCACTAATAAAGATAATTTTACCTCACTCATAGACACAAGGGCTTGTTTAGACTTGGGATGAGTGGGAAGGCTTGGAATGGCAAGATCAACTATCTTGTTTGTACGAGAGATAGTTGATTCCACATGAGTGAGTATGAGGGCCGAGATTCAGTTGAGGTCACTAGAATTACAATGGCCGGAGCCTATGAAGGATGCCCAGAGGAGATCTCATGGCTACTATGCGATGACACTCTATCTAGGACAACAATTATTTATTGTTTTATGTGTATGGTTCTTTGAACATACTTGTTCTATTCTATGTCTAGAAGCAATGTGACCTATGTCAGTGAAGTGAATGTTGTACTTGTGTAGTACTTGAGTTGTACTTGTTCATTGCATTTATTTGGTTATGTCAGTATGAGTCTGCCTTTGGTTAGTGGTAGTAGATTATTTTTTCATGTTACTTTGTTACTATCTCCTAGTATGGGGGTTTGGGCTTTGGGTACCACTTGGTTGGGTGGAACATGCTCCAAAACCGTTGGGTCCCCATTGGTCTTGAGTACTTGGAGGTGAGACATCCAGTTGAACAACTCATGGATCTTGTTATTCATTTCTTGCACTATTGTATTTCAAATTATAATGAGTTGTTGTTACCCCTCTTGTATCTATGAGGTCGATTTATGTAATTGTAACTCTTATGTTTTTATGACTCATTTTGGGAATGAGTGTTGTAATTAGTTAATCTTGTAAGGGATATTCTATTCCTATCTTGTATTTACTTATGTTGAATGAATGTTTATTACTTGAGTTATTTAATGAAATGTAATTTCAATGGTGTATGTTAATGGGGATTTCAGTAATCTTAGATACGTAACCTTAGGGGTTGTTGTCAATTCTAGATGAACATGTATGTTAATTAACTTTAATAAAAAAAATTGGTTCGTTTAAGTAGTAATTAACAACTTCCTTTAGGGTTACTTAGTGGGGCATTACAATACAAATTATATATATATATATAATTCATTATATATATTATAATATATATATATATATATATATATGTGGATTTACATATAATATAAATTGGGAAAAATTTGTTAAAATATTCACCTATAGGTGAAATTGTAAAAACTTTTTTTTTCCAGAAAATCCAAACTTCACAGAGACTTTAAAACTAATTCATTTAAACCATTTTCTCAAATTCATGAATAATAAAAAAACAATAAAACTAAATGGATCTAAATTAAAACCAAATTTTTTTTTTCAAATCCTCTAGATTTCTCCACCGTAATTTTTAATGAAGTTTTTCAAAACAATTTTTTTTTCTAGAGAGATTTAAATTCTTTAAACAATCTAAATGTTTTGTTTAACCTCTAGGTTTGATTTAATAAATAAACAATCAATTTCCTCAAATAAATTTAATTCTAGAAAGGTTTCCACAATTTCCTGAAGAAATTTCCACAAAAACAACAAAAGCTTATAATTTATTTTATTTATTTTCTTTCTTCTAATTAGAAATTCCTTTTCTAAAATAGATTCAATAACCAATTCTTTAATCTCATCACTTTTAAATGTAAATAAGGATCAATAAAATAACCACGGAAGAAAACCCGATTCAAGAAGCTACAAGTAATGAAAATTTGATGCAGAGCTTCCTCCAAAGCTTCTGAAACTTCTATCCAAAAATCCAATGATTCCAACAAAGAAAGTAATCCACAGACGCCACAAAGATTTCCAAAATAACTCCAAATAAATCTACAACCAAGAATTTCCCCAAATCCTTTCTCTCTATGATTTTTCCCAAAATATCTTCTCCCACAAGAAGAAGTTTTTCCTCTCCAATAATTATCTCTCCTCCAATGAATTTTGCAACCAACTCTTAATTAATAAATTCAACTCACACATGCTGGCCTAATTGAAAATATCCTGCACAACCAAATCTTATTTTGCATGCAAATCCCAAATTTAAAATATCTAAATATTAATTAACTCCAAAAATTGAAAACCAACTTGGCTTTTAAAATCCAATTTCAAATTCTAATTTAATTCCTACTTAATTGAAATAAAATTCCAATATAATTAAATTCCCACTAAATGAAATAAAATTCCATAATGAATTTAAATTCTTTTATTTCTTTTAGTTTTCTTGCATCACATTTAATTAATTAATTAAATTATTTAATAACTAAATTCAACCCCTTGGATTAAATTTAATCAATTAAATAAATTAAATATAATTAATTAATTTAACTATAAACTTTTATCCACATTGCATAATTTAAATTAAATAACCATCAACATGATATAATGCAATTATTCTAAACATCTATTTCCAAATCAAGAATCCTTTAGAATTAAATAACATTAAAGTAAGGAAAACAATGACTCGACACACACGACTGATGACACACTAAGGCTAGGGTGTAGACTTCACTCAAGTTACCTAGCTACTATCTCCTATTCAACTTAACCATTGGATCGACATGCTCAGACCTATGAAACTAGGTGGAGTTGATGTCATGTACCTGCAAACTTGAAAATATAGTAACCAACATCATATAATATAAATAGTATAAAAAACACACCGTGAAGAAGAAATCGAGGAATCGTAGGGTGCTCACAAGTGAGTGTTGCGAATCCGTCCCCTTAACCAATACACTCAACAAAACTGACACTTTCACAATACATCAAATATTCTCATATGCACTAACATGTTATATCAACTAACATCATTACACCATTAAAGCATGTAAAACAAATCATCAGATAAACCAAATCACATCCAATAGTCTATTGCACAATAAATGGCGATCAAATACACACACCAAATAAAGTATCTAAATATCCATATACATAAATCAATGCAAACCAAGGATGCACCGTCCAGTCCAAAAAGCAAAAAGGAGGGGTGTTACATGATGAATCTACTAAATTTGATCAGAGCATGGAAAAATCCATGATTGGTGGACTATTTTATCTTACGATTATTAGACCAGACATTATGCATACAATAAGTTTAATTGGAAGATTTCAAGAAGAACCTAAGGAAGCACATGTTATAGTTGTGAAGAGGATATTCAAATATCTTAAAGGAACTCTTTATTGTGGGCTATGGTATTTGAAGGACAATGATTTCACATTGAATTCCTACATTTATGTAGATTGGGTTGGCTATGTAGATGACTTAAAGATTACAAGTGGTGGTGCCTTCTTCCTTGGAGGAAGACTAGTTTCATGGTTAAGTAAGAAATAAGATTCAACTTTTCTTTATCCACTTCAAAAGAAGAGTATATTACATCAACATCATGTTGTACACAAGTATTATGGATGAAGCAAACCTTGTTGGAAATAGGAGTGGTGAGTGATGAACCTATCTCTATATTTTGTGAGAATACAAGTTTTATAAGTTCATCTTGAAGAATCCAATAATGCACTCTAGAACAAAGCATATATCTTGATCAGGTATCATTTCTTGAGGGATAATGTATTGTAGAATGGAGTTAGACTTGAATATGTACCTACCAAGGAATAAATTGTTGACATATTCATGAAGGCCCTTCTGAAGGATACTTTTGAGTATCTCAGAGGGAAGTTAGGGGTTACTAGCCATCCTTTGAACTAAGTGCACGTGGAGGTACATCAATCCATTGGATTTATAATATCTTGTTGTCGACTAGTTATTAAGGTCTACTCCTTAAGGGGAGTCAAGATGTACATTGTTACATTATGTGTATATACTCCTAAGGAAGAGTGTACAAAGCTCTATATGGAAAGAATTTCCTTTGCCATTAAATTCAAAGGAGGAGAGAGATCATCTGAAAACTCTATGCTTGTGTAGGTTGTCACTTATGAAAATCATGTATGCTTGTGGGAGACATATTATGTTAAATTTTTTTGTTTGGCGAGTTTTCACTTCTGAAAATAATGTATGCTATCTTTGATGTTTTTTCACGTCATATGTTGGCATCAACAAAAAAGAGAGAGATTGTTACAAGTATCATTGTGTTTGGTGGTTTTGTCATTGATGCGAACATTGTACAGGTTGTTTGCTAATGAAATTTTTATAGTTGAGATATTGTAGAAGTGTTTAGAGTACATGGAGCTATATTTATGAAGTTGTAGTTGTGAAGTAGTGCTGAAGTGTGTTTTGATTGCGCCCTTAACTTCTTCTGTGTTTATCCTATCCCTGTGCAGATCTATATATGTGTTCATAACCTTACATGGATTGTATATACTAATTTTTATTTTTTGGTTTGATGGAGCGTAAAATATATGTTCACGGGTATGTGAATTGGTTTTCAAGAACTATTTGTTTGTTGACTAGGAGAATTTTTTTGGCTCCGCAGTCTTCTAATATTTGGTTTAAAATCTTGCGGATCTAGGAGATGATACCTATTGATTTTTTTTATGTTTTGACAAAATTTCTTGTGATTTGGGGTTTTGAATGAATTACTCCATAGCTCGTATATTTTTTGTGGTAGGTTTGATTGGACTCTTGAAGAGTTTTCTATAAATGAAGTTTGATGGATTTTTTATAGATGTATCTAAGGCATTATCAGAGTTGGAAATATTTGAAGTGAAGCATTTTTAATGATCCACATGTGATCATATTTCTGGAGATGCATGTACTTCAAATATTTTTGGTTTTTTCATTAGGTTTGGCTGACTTGGTGTCTACATGTTACATTAGGTTGTTGCATTGATTTGAGGAAGCATGTGAACGATCCAAGATGTTGTTTGGGTCCTAAATTAAATATGTAATTGGTCCTCTCACATTCGTATCCACCGCAAGAATGTTGAGTAGCCGACCTAGTTTGAATTTGTAATTTGAAATTATATATCTGACCATGGTGAAAGTTTCTAAGGTTAAAGATGGTATAACAGAAAATCAAGTTGAAGCGATGTAATCATTTATCCATATTTCTATTTGAGCAAGTGAAGTGTGTGATTTAGTGTGAAAAGTAAACTATACAAGAGAAAATCGAGGCAACTGTACTTTATTGTGTTAGATTCTTGAATGAAGTGAGCTTATGGTATCTACAATCCTTTGATCAAGTTGTGAATGTGTGAAACCCTAGTGATGGATTTTTTTATCTATATCTTTTCTTATTGTTTATAGGCAGTGAGCCTCCTTTCTAGATAATGAGCCCTTCTCAAGGTAGTGAGCCTTTGTATCTAGGCAAGGAGCCCTTTGGCAGTAATCCTTTGTATCTGGTATTTCTTTACATCTATGTTGTGAGTTAATTCTCATCGTGGTTTTTTCCTCATTGGGTTATCCGTGTAAATGCGGTGTCTCTAGTGTTTCCTTTCTATTATTTTCTTTTTCATGTTCACACTTAATAACCAATTGAAGATAAATTGTAATTGATTAATTTTTCAAGTTAAGTAACTTGATACAATTGATTCACCCCCCCTCTTATTTGTCTTGTGCATTTCAACAGTTTGAGCAACCCCTTCTAGGATATAAAAGCATTTAATGCATTAACTTTGCAATCCATGCATAAGAAATAAATTATTCGTTCACAAATAAAATTGTATTGCTTTGGAATTTATGACATTGACTGAGAATTCATTGATTTATGTTTATGAATTGAATTTTACATGTTATCCAGTATGATCATCTATCTCAAATGCTTCAATTTTGGGTCTGCTATTTACAATTTTAGTTGGCAACAAAAATCTACACTGACAATAATATACTTAACTGTTGAACAAAAAATTTCAGGTCAGTCTCTCTGGCCATTGCCCTTTCCTTTTCACAGTCAAACATTTTCATGTTTATGTAAAACATAAACTCTGATGCACTATACATATGTATAGATTACTCAAGATTCTAAATCTAGAATGAAAACAAGACATCAAAATATAGAAACACTAGACATTAATAACCATGAATATGCAAGCTGCTCATCAATCTCTAGCATACACAAATTCATTTGTAATAACATTATTTGTTGAATACACATGGTTAAATTGAATTTTCAAAATTGTTTATTTTATTCCACATAAGCACCACTGACAACTACAAATGATACATGTGAAATAACATGTCTTAAAAAGGCTAATTACTATTTTTTTGCATTCATAGAATTAACATTTATAGTAACTTTTGAAATATGTTATTGCTCTCTCAAAAAATCTCTTTCAAACTTACGCTAACAAATATTTATGTTTACATGTTTTAGGTTTCAATGAAATTAAGACCAACAAATAGACTTCAAATCAATTTGAAGCATTCTACCCAATATGCTATTAGTTGAAGACTATATCACGTAACAAATCTTACCTACTTTTCAAAACATAGGCAATAAAGACTATGTCAAGGGAAAAAAAGTAGTTGTATTTGCACTATGGAACTTCGATGTCAAAAGTCATTGCAATCTGAACTAGTATCAATTTCATTACAAAAGCTATTTTCCTTAGTGAATGAACATTATATGCCACAACATGATACAAAATAATACTGATACAAATTGTAGATTCTCACTTCCATTTCCAAATAGTTCTTAAAATCGCATAGGAAGAATGGGTTATGCACTAATTGTATTAATGCCATTCTAAATATTGAAGATACACAACTTTCGAAGATACTTGATAATGCATGAATTTGCAATTCTCTTTTCTCTTATGCTTATGTTCCTTCTTATTTGGAATATATGACTATATTTCATCTTAAATGGATTAAAACTTCTAGCTGCTCTGATTTTACACTCAACATGTTTTCCTTTTATATGTTACAAAATTCTTCATTATCTCGCTTATGAATTCAAATACCTTGAAATTCAGTATTATGGTTTCCAAATGTCCCATATTTACTATCACATTCATACCAGCTCAATTTCAAATACTTCATTAGATAATCAATTTTAAACCTATACATTATTTATCTACCTCCCTATACTTGTAAATTCAAGCGTGTATTTCTCTTAACCACCAACACCCACTTTATAACAAAAAAACATATAAAAAAATACTAATGGTTTGACATTTAATATTTACATTCTTCAAGATTCTAAATTTTATATTTCTCATACTTGATATTTATAACTATTATTCACTATTATAGAACAAACTAGATGGTTAACTTCTTTTCTGCGAGCTGCCAATCTCCCGAACCTTTTTCTAATTTGCTATAACAAACAATAATAATACACCCGCTATTCAATACAATAGCTTTATATTCATTTCCAACGGTTCCATATCCAATGCACATCATATAATTCCAGCAATGCCCTCTTATGCTTGCTAGACTACATTGCCTTGGAAGACACAATTTTTATTCAATTATCAATTTACTCATTTTTATTTGTAATTCTTGCTTCACCAATTAAGTTTGATTGTGTTTCACAATGTGACTATTCATTTTAGTTTCAATAAATTACATATTAATATGGAAACAATAAGTACTTGGAATTCATGGAGATATTTTCCAAATGCTATTTCACTTACATCATCCAAAAGTTCCTCCAATAATATTTAGAATCAAATCATAAAAAATGAGGTACTAGAGAACAAAAACAACATAAATATGTGAATCCAAAATCAAAATATCCTTACCTTCCTTGTATGGAGAAATTCCAATACCTTGTACTATGTCAATGGTATGCATGTGTAAACAAAAATACTCCTCTATGCTCACATTTCACATGCTAGGTTTAACTAATATTTAAAATGCCTATATTTCCCACAAAATTATTATTCATATGAACCTTATTTCTTATGGATAATATAATTATTTATAACTACTTTATAAAACTAAATGAATTTATTTAAAATATATTAAAAACTAGACATGTTTAAAATATTCCAAAATATTAGTATTAATTGAAAATAATAGTATCATTTTATAAAACATTAAATACTTTGCACACTTAACTTATTATTTTTATTTAAATTTTATATTTATTCTATATGAAATGAAATAAATTACTTTTATATTTCTAATATCCTCATTCCCCCCAATTCTTCTTAATGTTCATTCCACGCCTAATATATATATTGTACATATCTTAAATATAATTCTTTTAAATTATAAATCAATTACTAGTATTTTCATATTTTATATCTTGCATTTCCTCTCTAAACACTATTGTCTAAAAAAAGTAAATATGTTTATTAAATAATTTTGAACATAAATTTGTTTATATTTTCTAACGAGTACACAAAAAATATGAACTTCAATATTGATTCTCCATTTATGCACTTCATATATAACTCTAACAATTCCAATTATTAATCTTCAAACACATTAATCCTTGCTCTACAAATCTAATAACTATTTCCATTAATTAATATTAATCAAATTTTGAGTTTCAAAATAAAACTATTTGCAAAAGAAATTGAATTTTAAGCATTTCAAAATAATTTTACTTATTCATATTAGTCAAATCACAAAACAATTTGTAATTACGACTAGATTACTTATTTAACTAACATTTTATTTGACATAACTAATTCAATGAGTGATTATAAAAAATAATTAATATCATTTATTCCTGCAAACTAAAATTTGTACTGACCTACAAAAATAATCAAGTTATAACTAGTTTTCTAAAGCAATTAAAAATACATAATTTTTTATAATTTAAAAAATATTTGTAAAGTAACAAAAACTTTATTTCCTAAACTATTTAGGAGTACTTAATATAGTCTCAAAAAATTGGTTTATTTTATTCAATATAACTAATCAATTTTCTACCAATATTAAATGAATATTCTATTCTCAAAATGCATTTAATATTTGACCATGGTCTACAAATTATTTTGCAAAATTTAATGTTCATTTCCTCATTACACAAATTACTATACAAATGATTTAATTTATATTTAAAAATAAAATTGATATTAATTAATATGTTCTCGCAAATTAATTGGCATTAATTTTCTAAAGTATTTTCCCATAATTACTCTTTCTTGAAACAATAAGTTCATTCTATTTAATTTTTAAAATTAGCTTTGTACCGCTAATTTCATAATTTACTACTTTGAAAGTGCACTTAAATTTGGACATGCACTAAATTATTTTATGAAACACAATGATCAATAACTACAAATAGTAATTTATGTTACCTTACTAAATTAATCTACTATTACTATAAAGGTAATTATATTCATTGTCAAGTGACTATTTATTTTTTAGCTCACATAACTAACTATTTCTTTTACATGTAATAATTTCAATTAAGCTTGCTAAAAATTTGGATTCATTTACAAACTATTACATATACTATTAACTTTTCAACAATGTTTCCTTCCATATTTTCTTTATTTTATTAAAAATTAAATCCAAATTGTAATCTAATCATTTTAGCTTCCATAACTAACGAGTTCTTCTACAAGTAATAATTTTTAATCCAAATTCTATCCTTTATATATAGCTTCTATAATCACAAACCCTTGCATTCCACTTTAGTCTTCTTTGTTGCACTCCATACAAAACTCCAAAGGCCTACTAGTAGATGACCACATATTTAGTGCTACTTACTATATTGTGGAACAATTAGTTAATTTAATTTAATACAAGTAGAAAAAACTTATTTTCATACTTATTTACTACTACTTAATATAGACTTGAACAATTGGTTTATTTTATTCAATATCAATGATTAGCTTTATATCACTACTAAATCAATTTTCTATTTTCAAAATGCATCTAATATTTGACCATGGTATATAAATTATTTTTCAAAAAAAGTTCTTAATTTCCTAGTTATACAAATTAGTATTACTATTAATTTATGCATACTTACTATTTCTTCAAAAATAACTTTATTTTAACTATGTGATGTGAGAAATTTCTTCACGGAAGAAGGAGAGAGGATATTTTGTGGGGAAGGTTGTTTAAAAATTTAGTTTTTATGATTGCATACGATTGGTGAAATTTTGGGAAAAAAATATAGTCTCTAGAAATTTCTTGTGTTATGGAATTTTGTTTGTTTCTAGAGGAAGATCTGGTTGATCTGGAGGAATCTTGGCTCTATGGAAGAGGCTCTATGTCAATTCACATCTTCCCAGGCATGGATTTTAGAGTTTTGTTAACATTGAAAATGTCGTGTGTGAAATTTTCTATGAAAATGAAATCCTCTGTAGAAATGGAATCTTTTGTAGAAAATTAAGATTTAATTTGGATTTTTGTAGACAATGAAGAACTCGAAAGAAATTATTAGAGATCTGGAAAATTCTCTATTGGGAAGAAATTAAACTCTTTATATAAATCTTCTATAGAAATAAGCTTCTTGAGAAATTTGGGGTAAATGTTAACTATAGAGAAATATTGCTCCAATTCATTATTGGATTTGATTTATGTAAGAAATGATTTCTTTTGATTAAATTATTTGTTTGAAGAAATTTAAAAAAAAAACCTTTGTGTTGAAAATTGCTTCTCTTTGTAAAATTTGGGTATTTTCTTCTAGATGGCCATTTTTGAAAATATTTTCCTGAATAGAACTATTGTTTTGATTTTTATATATATATATATATAATATATATATTTATAAATATTAATATTGTTAAACTATCCTATTGAAATATCAATAATGAAAATTTGTATTGAAATCTGTGAAATGTTAACATACAATGTTCAGAGTTTATTGCTATTTTTTTTTTAGAGAAATCAGAATCTAATTTTATTTGTATTGTGGGGAGGTTGGGCTATCGCCATAGCTACCCCTTGGGATGCACTATGGGGATGCAACGTAGCCCTCCCCTCATGTCGCACCCCAATAGGAGATGGGGGGTTCGGCTGTGGGAAACCCCAACTGACTCCTCCACAAAACAAGCGACCCTTGCTTTATAAAATGTGAACCATATGATGAATCCATCTACCTCTCTTCGTTTCAGTTTCATTTTTTTCTTAATAATTATATGTTTAATAAAATATACTTTATGTTTATAAATATATACTATATATATAAATAAATATATATATATATATATATGATAATATATATGTTTATTTATTTCTATATATATTTAAATATATTTTCTTAATATAGTTTTATTTGGAAGGTGTAAATTATTTTTAAAATAGTTAGATAATTTATTTATGTATATACGCATTATACATATAATTATATATGAATATATTTAAATGTATATATATTTTAAAGGATATTTGTTGTAGTAGGTGCATGCTATAAATGCACAGTTAAAAGGATGTTTTAAAATAATACATTTCTGGAAAAAGAAGAAATTCAATATTTTGTTAAAAGTAATTAAGGAACTATAGTTAGATATAAAATTAGATTTTTCCTTCTCTATTTGTTAATGAATTTAATTTATTTTATTTATTTGGGCAATGACTTTAATATAATTCACTGAGGGGGAAATTGGATTTAGTGTATCCGAAAATTAGTTTTATTTCGTATTTTATTGCCCTTTGTATGTAATTTCTATTGTTCTCAGTTTGAGGAAATTTGTTTAGAAGTGTAAGACTTCCAGTTTTGGTATTTTAGATTTGGGGGTTGTTGAATTTTAATGTTAGCCTTTTGATTTCCCTTGGTTAGTGTGTATATTCATGTTTTGTGAATCACCCTACTACAACAAATGGGGATATGTTGCCTCCTATGTTTAGAGTGGAATTTGTCATGTGTTGCCTCCTATAGTTTGCAATGGAATTTTGTCTCCATTGATGTGCTCTATGTTACCTTGGGGGTTGGTTTTGATTTGTATGTTGTCAATAGGAGAGTGCATTTTGTTAGGGCGAGATCCCTAAAGAGGTAAACTGGGTAACCATCAAAATTAGTTAATTAATTGAAAAATAATTTAAAGTAATTAGGGGATTGGGTAGTAACTCATACTAATTTAGATAAGATAGCCTCACTCATCAAATCGGGTGCTCATTTAGACTTGGGATGAGTGGGATGGCCTTGAATGGTGAAGGTCATCTACCATGTTCCTTGGAAAGGTAATTTTATCCCACATGAGTGATAATGGGGGTCGGGGATCAATTGAGGTTGCTAGGGTTTAGCCAATTTGGGGGGCCAGTAACCTATGAAGATCTGCATTGGGTAACCCATGTCAAGATGGTGTGATGACACTTTCCTATGAAAAAGGTTTGTGTGTATGGTTTAGTTGAGATACTTGATTTGTTTAACTCTAGAAGCGATCGAACCAATGTTTTAGTGTTGTTCTTATGATCGATTAGTTTAGTCATGTGTTAGCCTATGTCTAGAGGTAGTTGGTCTTGTCTAGGAATCCTTGTTACTATCTCCTAGCGTAGGGAGTGGGCCTTCGAGTACTAGTTGGTTTCGAGGAATGTGCACCTTACTCCATTGGGTTCTCTTTATTTTTCTTGTGATGACAAGATCTTCTAATTGGGGAGTTACTGGTTACCTATTGATTTATTCTATGCATTGATTATTGTATCAATTGAAACTTCTAATTATATTACTCCTCAAATGTGTTCAAGGAGGTATCATATAGTTTTAAATCACTTATCTATTATCTTCCTCATTTTGGGAATGATCATTGTACACTATTTGGAAATTAATTTAATCTTGGATCTTTATGCATTTCTACCTTATGGGATGTTTAATGCTTTGAATGTATGTACTAAATTCATGTTTAGTAATTAAATATTTTGTATGAATGCATTTATGTTTATGTTATGGGATTTAAATGTAACCTTAGTCTCATGCTTTAGAGGATGTTTGTGATATAGTAGTGCACGTTTCATGTTAATATTGCACTTTAAGATTAAAAAAATTGTATCTTTCATAGTTGTTGTAACTTCCTCTAGGTTTACATGGTAGGGCACTACACATGGTATCAAAGGCCATGTTTAAACATTGGGTGCTCTGGGGTAATGATGAACCATTTAGCTTTTAGTTGCATAGGTTTTTAGTGTGTATGTTTCTTAATACCCTAGTGTATTTGTGTAGGATAATGGAATTGAGACAAGGTTTAGGTAGAGGTTTAGGTCATGGCCATGTAGGCAGTCATGGAGGGAGTCAATAGGAATCATGTCCTCATGTTTCCCATGATTTGAATCATGACGAGTATCAGGATTCTTACAATTCCACAAGGGCTCGAGATCAGCATTAGGATCCTCCAAGGATCATGGGTGCATAGTTGTGTAGGATATTAGAGGAGGCACTAGCTCAACATGGGCCAAGACAGGGCATAGATCAGGGTAATATTGGTGAGATGTAGGTACTAGTTCAGTCAAAGGTAGTCATAGTCACAAACATGATGGATTTCCTTAGAGCTCTTCAACCCACCTTTGATGGATTTGATAGTTGTCTTGAGGCTGAAACCTACTTGATTGACCGGAATTGATGCTTTGTGATGCACCCCTATGGTAGCATTTACAAAAGCTAGGTGTACGATCATGCATTTGAGTGGATTTCCTTCTACTTGGTGGAGGTTAGAGGAGTATAAGCTCTGAATCGATATTAATTCTATTTTGTGGGACGTATTTCTTGAGAGGTTTAGAGCCTAATTTCTTTCTCATCACTGGCATCAACACTGAGGTATAAGTTCCATGCCTTGCACTAGATGGTGTTGTCGGTGGAACAATATAAGTGTCATTTTTATGAGCCCAAGCAGTTCATTGGCATTGGAGATGACAAGGGCATGTTTGACCAACATTTTGTCAAGGGCCTAAATATCTGAATCAGTGGAGGTGTGTGGTTTTTTAAACCCAAGACCATGGATATGGAAGTGGAGAAGGCAAGGATTGTTAAGAAGAACTTTGATATGGCATTAGGTAGCCATTTAGGAGTGGATATTGGAAGTATTTCAGCTACAGGGCCTAGTGCTCGTAGTGGTTAGTCTCAGGGAGATAGACCACCCAAGGCTCAATAGGTTCCTACTTAGAGTGGACAGTAGTAGAATGCACTAGGGAATGTAAGCATTCACAATCTCTTCAAGATGGTGATGGTTCTTAACCAAGGAATAACTTAAATTGGTGGCACAATAAGAGCAACCATTAGGAGCAGCTAGCCCAAAGTTCACAGTTTGTGGCTAATTGGGGTAGTTTACAATAGTTTAGTGCACCTCTAGATGACATAGCTTTTAGACGTAAGACCAGGTGTTACTCTTGCAGTCAACAAGGCCAAATTACTAGGCATTGTATGCAAAGGAACACTATTGGTTTTGGTCAGGGGACAAAAATTTTTGAGCCAATGGTGGGTGATGTGGGTAGGTCACATCAAGCATTTATTGTGGTTGATAACTACCAGGTTGGGTATTAGGGTGCAATTGTTGAGGATTCTGGTAGTGGATGCATAACATAGGATACTCGCCCTTAGGGGTCAAGATATTGAGCAGGTGAGGGTGCAGTGGGATCCTAGGGATGATACTTCTACAATCTATGATGATGCAACTAGGATGAGGGATATTTATCCCTATTTATTTGTAGGCTTCCAGGAGTAACCCTGACCCTAGGGGGGAGGATGTATCACCCCTCCATTTTCTTTTTGGATTAGATAATGTTTTTCTTTGTTATTCTTTTTTGTCTATTAGCACCTTGACTATAATATACTATGTGTCTGGTTATTAGTTGATCACTTACTTTAGAGCAATCTAGATTATATATTATGATGTGATATTACCTTATTTTCATTTTATCATAATCACATGCTTTGGATTAGTATAGTGGTGATTTGACTTCAAAAATTTATATACTCTTGAGTAGTTTATATATGTTAGATTCGTCAATTGATGTGGATTTTTATTGGTGAAGGGGATGAAATTACACCACTCACTTGCAAGTGCCTAGTGATTCCAAGATTTTCTCTTCACAGTGTGTTTTATTATGATATATATTCATGTTTGATATATGCCTTCTTTACAGGTTTTTAGGTATGGGACATCGACTCTACCTGGTTTCACAAGTTTGAACATGTCCATTGGCCAATGGTAATGTTGATTGGGAAATAGTACCTAGGTTTCATGTGTCAAGCCTCCACCCTAGTCATAGTGTGTCCTTAGTTTTAGCTTGGTTTGTTTGTTATAATGTTGTTCAATTTTGCATTGAAATTATTTATGTTGAAAATTTTGTAAAAGGTAAATAATTGATTTAAATATTTTAGTTGATTTTTAATTTAATCTAGTTTTTTATGTTAGAATATGGTAATTAAATTAGTTAATTAATTTAATATAATTGGTAAAATAATTTAATCTTAGGATTATATTTCTTTTATAAATTAATTATATTAGTTAAATTAAGTTTAAAATAGAAATGCTAAGTATTTTATAAATTATTAAATTTTTTAATTTCTAGAAATATCTTGAGGATTTGGTGCAATTTGATTTTAAAAGATATTTTGTTTTCAACATGAGTTTGAAAAATTTATGATGGTTGTTGCGAAAAATATATTCACAGAGATATTTTTGGTTATAACTATGTGAGGTGAGAAGCTTCTTCATGGAAAAAGAGAGGATATTTTTTGGGGAAGGTTGTTTAAAAATTTAGTTTTTTTTTATTGTATATGATTGTTGAAATTTTGGGGAGAAAATAAAATCTTAGGAAAGTTATTGTGTTCTGGAATTTTGTTTGTTTCTGGAGGAAGCTCTGGTTGATTTGGAAGAATCTTGGTTATGTGGAAGAGGCTCTATGTCGATTCACATCTTCTCAAGTGTTGTATTTTAGGTTCCTCTTTAATTCTAGTTAAATTCATTTGAGAAAAAGCGTTTTACATTAGATTACTACCTAGAAAAAGATTGTTTGTGCAAATTTTAAAGCTTTAGAGTTTTATTAAAATTGAAAATGTTGTGTGTGAAATATTTTGTGAAAATGAAATACTTTGTAGAAATGGAATCTTCAATAGAAAATTTTGCAATATTTAATTTGGATTGTTGTAGACAATGAAGAACCCATAAGAAATTATTAGATAAATTGTTGAAAATTCTTTGTTGGGAAGAAATTAAACTCTCTATAGAAATATTATGTAGAAATAAAAATTTTGGGAAATTTGGGGTATATGTTTACTATAGTGAAATATTTATCCAATTCATTATTGGATTTGATTTATGTAGGAAATGATTTCTTTCAATTAAATTATTTGTCTCAAGAAAATTTAGAAAAAATATTGTGTTGAAAATTGTTAATCTCTGTAAAATTTAGGTATTTTCTTGTAGATGGCCATTTTTTAAAATATTTGCTCAATTAGAGCTACTATTTTGAATTCTTTATATATATATATAATTATTAATAGTGTTGAACTGTCATGTTGAAATATCAATAAAAAAAGTTTGTATTAAAATATCTATGAAATATTTCTATATAGTGTTGAGAGTTTATCACTGGTATTTTTTAGATAAATTGGAATATAATTTTATTTGTATTGTGGGGAGGTAGGGATCTACCCATAGCTTCCCCTTGGAAGTTGATTTGGGGAGGCAGCGCAACCCTCCTCTCATACCACACCCCAATAGGAGATGGGGTGGGTCGGTTGTGGGAAACCACAGCCACCCCCTACCTAAAACTATTCAGCATTTCCTTATAAAATGTGAACCATATAATGAATTTGTCTGCCTGTCTTCATTATTTTAAATTTATGTTTAATAAAATATATTTTATGTTTATAAATATATTATATATATATATGATAAAATATATATGTTTATTTATATGTGTATATATATATACATATATATATATAAATATATGCTTTTAATATAGTTTTATTTGGAAGGTGTAAGTTATTTTTAAAATTGTTAGATAATATATTTATGTAATTAAATAATTATGTGTATATATAGATATATAATTTTATATTTATGTATTTAAATGTATATATATTAAAGATTTTTTGTTGTAGTAGGTGCTTGCTATAAACGCACGGTTAAAAGGATTTATTTTTTAAATAATATGTTTTAGGAAAAATAAGAAATTTATAATTTTGTTAAAAGTAATTGAGGAATTGTACTTATAGATGAAATTAGATTTTTCCTTCTCTATTTCTAAATGATTTTTAATTAATTTATTTATTTGGGCAATAATTTTATTGAAATTCACTGAGGGGGAAATTGGATTTAGTATATTTGAAGATTAGTTTTACTTCATGTTTTATTGCCCTTTGTATGTTATTTCTACTATTCTCAGTTTGGGAAAATTTGTTTAGAAGCGTTAGTAAGACTTCCAATTATGGTATTTTAGATTTAGCATGGGGGTGGGCCTTTAGGTACCACTTGGTTGGGAGTAACGTTAACCTTAATCCACTAGGTCACCTTTCTTCTGTTCATGATGGCGAGATCTTCAAGTTGGAGAGCTCGTGGTTACTTATTGATTTATTCCATGCATTGATTATTGTTTAGTTGACACTTGCAATTATATTACTCCTCAAATGTGTTTGAGGAGGTCTCATGTAATTTGTAATAACTTATGTATGATCTTCCTCATTCTGGGAATGAGCATTGTAAACACTATTTGGAAATTAATGTAATCTTGGATCTTTATGCATTTCTATCTTATGGGATGTTTATTGCTTTGAATGTGTGCAATTTAATTCATGTTTGGTAATTAAATATTTTCTATGAATAAATTTATGTTTATGTTATGGAATTCAGATGTAACCTTAGTTTCATGCCCTAGAGGATGTTTGCAATAGAGTATTGCACCTTTCATGTTAATATTACACTTCAAAATAAAAAAATGTGTATTCTTTTGTAGTTGTTGTAAATTCCCCTAAGGTTATGTCATGGGCATTACATAATCAGTGGGTTACCCACATTGAAAGCTACACAAAGAACCAAACAGTCATTGAGGCAAGTGATTCCAATTTTGATAGAAGATCCATGACAGTTAATGACATCATTGAATTTGATGTAAAATTTTATTCTATGGTTATTGGATATAAAATATATCACTCCAACTGGGATAACATTGTATCTAGTTCTGCAATCTATGTAAATTATCAAATGGTCAGAGAAAATGCAGAATATGACTTATGTGAGTTAGTCTGAAGCCAACTAATTGAAAAACTTGGTAAAACAAGAAAGGACAAGAATAAAATTTTCAATTTTATTTTTTGTCTATTCTTCTACTTCATGAATGAATTTCAAAGAGTTGGAAAAGTGCCATGGGAAAGTGATAGACCTATAGCTATTCAAATCTGGGATATTTTTATAGAATTGGGGATATCAAAGTAAGGAAAAATGTTATCTGGGGCTACTTCAAACACTTTTAGAGTATAATGCAAGCTAGGGAAAGGATTTCTAAGTCTATTATGGAAAATTATAAGGATGATATTTGCTTCATGATTGACATTGATCAATGTTTGATTGAAGCATAAGAACCTAGAATAGTTTGGATAATTCCTATGGGATATGAGGTTGAACAACACATTTTGGAGCTTTATATCGAACCAGTTGTTGAGTAAACCTCAAGATCCAATAGAAGAAAGGTTTTGTATCTTTACAAAAGAGGATATACAAGTGCATAACCAACTGAGGAAGCCTATGATAGTCTAGAAGATGAGAAGGGAAGTTGAAGCTTTTATAGAAAGAATTGGCATATCAATTGAAGTAGTGAGTGAAGCTAGGAAGAAAATAGAAGATGTTGAAAAAGGAGAACTTGCTAGAACTGAGTCATCTATTTTGGAAACACCCTTTGCTAGATAAATATCTACAAGTATCTCTGCAAAATAATTTATTACTACAAAGAAATCAAGTCTCGTAAAAGCTCAAGTCAAGAAATTTGAAAGAGAAGGAAATATAAATAAGGATAAAATCACAAGAGTATACGTTACTATTGAAGATGATGAAGAAACTGAATAGATGAAGAAGTAAGATAAATCAAACATAAGGGCACTAAGGCATCAAAATTCTCTAAGAACAAGCTCTTCGATGAATCAAAAGCCAAGAAAAAGGTTGATGGGGAGCCCTATACCTCAAGAGCACACTTTCTCTTCCCAAGACCTATTCTTGGTCTTCCTAGGGTATTCCACTCTACCCTACTCAGGGATCTCTTCTAAACCCCTAAATCCTCATAGGACTCTCCACCAATTTCAAAATCTTCACAAACACTCCCATTCCACCATTGGGCAACCTTGAGCTCCACATTGACCCAAATGTGTCCTAACCACTCCAAGGCTAGGGTAGGGTAGTGTTTTTTTTCTTTATTTTTTTTGACTCCTCATTGATCCATCTCATTGGATTCTTTCACCTTTTCCCCATCACTTTCAAGAAAAACCCAATTTTACGCCTTGTAGCCTTTTGTGCCAATTAGGCCTCCTAGAACCCGTTTTCTTGGCTTCTCACAAAATCGATCTTAAAAAACCCCAAATACTTGTGCATATTATTAATAATGGTACCCAAGGCTTCAATATTTACCAAGTTTTAGGGTTTGCAAGTTTCCGTACATAGGACTGTCCTCATACCCCCTATTTTCAAGGGTTTTTAGGGTTCTGGCTCCTTTTTCAACCTTTGAGGGCTTCAATGACCTCCTCAAATATCCTCTTTCCACAAACATGTTTGGAATTCAGGTTCCCACACTATCATGCTCTTTATTTTCACAAAAAAATCAATTTATCATCTTTCTTTATTGCTGTCCTCTCTAAGCCACTAGCCAGAATGCACTTGCAGTCGCCTAGTGTTTGATGAATTCAACTGTTCCCTTGAAAACCAAGACTCCACACACCATATTTACATTGTTAAAAAAAATCCCTACTTGATTCCAAGTGGAAATGGTATACTTTCCACAGTAATTCAAGTGGGGATCATTATTTACAAAAACTGGCCTTAACCGGCAGCGTAACCAAGAACACCAAAACTTACAAAATTATAGCAAGTTGATTTAAATGGTTAATCTAATGCTTCACATAGTAGTTAAATGACACAAAAGAAGGACTCAAAGCATCAGACCATTCCTCTCAATCCATTCTTGATTGGATGAAGGCTCAAACACAAAAATTCAGTCAAAAGTTGTTGAATTCAAATCACACAATATGCTCTCCAAGTCTCAATTCATGAAAATAAACTACCAATCTAGGTATTAGGGTTTTCCTAACCTTATATACCTTTCTCCCATGTGCTACGATCCCTAGGTCAGGTTTAGAACATCATTAATGCCATTTTCCAACTTTTAGGACAAATAGCCAAGTCTACATTGCCAAATTTGCCTAATTTCATCATTAAGGCTTCTCCAAACCTGAAGGCTCTAAACCAACCTAATTTTGCAAATAAAAAACATGAATTCTACCTTGGGACTTTACATCATAGTCCTTATTACCTTGGTGGTTGGATAGAACCACCTACAAGCCAAAATTGCCAAGATCTTCCAAAAGACCTTTAAGGTGCTCCTACACCATTCTCCCCCTGCAACAAAGAAGCTAAGGAACCTACGGTGTTAGGATCTCCTCACTAATTCCATTTTTCTTAAAATCACTCTCTACTATCCAAGTAGCTTCTAACTCTGGTTGATGTTTCCACTTCACTAGGTGCTTCGTGTATGTCTTATGCCTAGTCTTCTTCACCCTTGATTCTAAAATCTTGTCCACTTGTGGTCTGATCTGATTTGGTACCTTGAGTGCTTCCACATCATTGTTTATCCCAGAATTTTACTATTCTTCATCCATTTCTGGTCCATTATACTTCACCAAGTCTTTCACATTGAAGATAGGAGAAAAAGACATCTCTTTGGGTAACTCCACCTTGTAAGAATTTGATCCATACTTAGCCAATAATTTACATGGCCCTATCCTCTTCATCTGTAGCTTGCTTGGTATTCCTTTCTATAACCTTTCTTCGTTCAAGTATACCATCACCAAATCACCTATCTCAAATTGTAATTCTCTTCTCCCTTCATCTAATTTTGATTAGCCTCTATCAATGTCTTCCTTACCTACTCATGAACGTCTCTCATTGACTAAGAAAAATCATCAGCATGACCACTAGCTCCTTCATAACATTTAAGATCTCTAAGCTCAAGTACACCCCTTGGATGTAAGTCATATCCTATCTCAAATGGACTCTTACCAATAGTCCTATTTGTACTATCATTGTACTCAAATTCTCCTTGTGGAATCACTTGTTCCCATCCTTGTCCATAATCCTTAGTTAAGCATCTCAATAATTTCCCAAGTACCCTATTGATCACCTTTTTCTGTCCATCCGTTTGAGGATGATATGTTGAGCTATGAGAAAAGTTGGTTCCTAGCCTCTTCCAAAGAGTTTTCTAAAAGTGTCTCATAGACTTTACATCTCTATCTACAACTATGTTGTTTGGAAACCCATGTATCCTCACTACTTCCTTGAAGAATAGTTTTGCAATCTAACTTGCATCATGTGTTGTTTTGCATGAAATAAAATGGGTCATCTTGTTGAATATGTCCACTACCACAAACAGACTGTCAAAACCAGTTGGTGTCCTAGGTAGCCCTACTATTAAGTCCATGCTTATGCATTCCCATGGTCTACTTGGGATGGGTAATGGCTGATAAAGACATACATTGCTTGATGTTCCCTTTCCCTTTTGACATACTCCACATTGCTCAACATACCTTCTTACATCTCTTTGCATTTTAGGCCACCAATAGAACCTCTCCACTAAGTCTAGTATCTTGTTCAAACCAAAGTGACCACTCAAACTGCCATTATCATTTTCTTGGATTATATTCTCCCTCATGGAACCTCTAGGAACACACAATTTCTTTCTCCTAAACAATAAACCATTTTTCAAGGTGTAGTCAGCATATTTACTGTGAAAATGGTTCTCAAAATTAGTACATACCTTGTATAGTTCAGAGAAATCAGAATCTGCTTCATATAGATCTTTGAATCCTTCAACCCCTATGCTTTGTAACTGTATCTCTTGGAAAGTAAGAAACCTCCTAATAAGAGTGTCAACAACCTTATTGTTAACCCCCTTCTTATGCTTGATGGTGAAGGTGTATGATTGCAAAAACTCCATCCACTTGATGTGCCTCAAACTGAGCTTCTCTTGGGTGTTGATGTAACTTAAGGCCTGATTATCAATGTATACCACAAATTATTTTGGCAATAGGTAATGCCTCCACTTCTTGAGAGCCTACACCAAAGCATATAGCTCTAAGTCATAGGATGAGTACCTAGACTTTTCTTCATTCAACCTTTCACTAAAGAATGCCATCGGCCTGCCTTCTTGGCTTAGAATAGCCCCAACTACTATGTTACTTGCATCACATTCCACTATGAATGGTTTTTCAAAGCTTGCTAGAACTAGGATAGTCTGGGTAGCTATCTCCCTCTTCAACATTTCAAATCCTTCATTGGCTTCTTTGGTCCACACAAATTTTGTTTTTATTCCTCCTTTGATGGTGTCAAGAACCGGTGCACAAATTTCACTAAACCTTCTCAGAAACTTCCTATACAACTAAGCTAATCCATGGAAACTCCTAAATTTTGTCCCTATCTTAGGAGTAGGCCAACTAAGAATGGATTCAACCTTTCTCTTGTCCATCTTCAGGTTCCCTTGAGACAATACAAATCCTAGGTAAACTAACTCTTGCTTCATGAACTCACTTTTCTCAAGATTTATGGTGGCTTCTCATCTTGAAATTTCTTCAACACAAGTTCTAGGTGCACCTCATATGTTCTTCTTTTGTTTTGCTAAAGATGAGGATATCATCTAGGTAGACAACCAAAAAGACTCCTACAAATTCCTTCAAGACCTCATTCATCGCCCTCATAAAAGTGCTAGGTACATTTGTAAGCCCAAATGGAATCACTAACCATTCATACAACCCTTATGTCGTTTTAAATGCTGACTTCCATTCATCACCTTCTTTCATCCTAATCTGATAATAGCCACTTTCCAAATCAATTTTGGAGTAGTACTTAGCACCCCCTAAATAGTCCATTAAATCTTCTATCCTAGGAATAGGAAACCTATATCTAATAGTTATCCTATTTATTGCCCTAGAATCAATACACATTCTCCACTTATCTCCATTCCTAGGTGGCAACAGAATTGGAACAACACATGGACTTATGCTCTTTCTGATCATCCCTCGGTCCAAAAGTTCTTGAACTTGTCTTGCTGTCTCCTTATTCTACTCCGGTGTCATCTTGTATGCAGCCTTGTTAGGTAGTGTTGCTCCTAGTATAAATTCTATCTGATGATTGATTGCTCTCCTTGGTGGTAGTGTAGCTGGTGTACCTTCACAAATGATGTCCCTAAACTGATCCGATAGTCACTTCACTTCTGATGTCATAGGTAGTTAATTAGGTAACACCCCTTCCTTTGGCTTCAATATGATTGCATATACAAATCTTTCTTCCTCCTTGATGTCTTTTAGAGATTCCTTTCCACTCATGAAAAGGACACTGGTTTCTATGTTTTCCACTGTATTTTCTTCTAACAAAGACTGAATTTTATAGGTCACTCCATCCTTCTCGAATGAGTACTTATTCTCTTTTCCATGGTGTACTACCTCCCCATCATATTGCCATGATCTACCAAGAAGAAAGTGGCATGCATCCATTGGTAACACATCACATAGTATCTTGTCTTGATACTTTCCTATAGTAAACTCAACCCGCACTTGTTCATTGATTAGTATATTTTTCCCCTTGTTCAACCAAGTAACCTTGTAAGGGCACACATGGCGTTATCTTAATAAGTTTCAACTTTTGTACCACCTCCTCTAAGATGACATTATCAGTAGACCCTAAAACTATGACGACCTTGCAAACCTTTCCTAATATCTTGCACTTGACTCTAAAAGTAGGTCTCCTTTGTTTGTGTTCATCCTCAGTAGGTGCTTTGATCAAGATCCTTCTTAACATGAGATTCTCACCTTTCTTTGAATCTAGAATCACCTCTAATTGTTTGGAGCAGTCCTCTTCTTGAAAATAGTTGATCTTCCTCTCACCTTGTGAAGATGTTGGCTTGTCAGGACACCTATAAGTCGGATGACCCAACTGTCCACAATTGTAACACTTCATGGAAGAAAAATGTGAACTTCTTCCAAAGCCTCATGATCTACCTCTTCCACCATTGTTTCAGCTCCTACCTTTGTAACACCCTCTACTATTTGACTCATTGGATTTTTCACCAGCCTTAGCATCACCTTGCCCTCTATTCTCATGGCTTCTTCCACCAAAACCTCCTCTTTTTCCACCTCTAGAGTCTCTACCTCTTCCTTTACCTCTAGTATTGGAGTCTTGTTTCTTTTTCAATTTCTCTTCCACCTTAATAGCCATTTGATACTAGCTACAGAGGGTAGTAAGTGTTAAAATACTCAACCCCTCTTGGATGGTCCATCTCAGACCGTTTAGATATCTAACAACCTTGATGCTTTCAACTTATTGCAATCTAGATATAAGGCTTAGTTTCTGGAACTCCTTTGTATATGCTGCTACATCTAGGTCTCTTTGTCTAAGATTTTGTCTCTTCTTGTGCAATTGAATGTCATAGTCCTCAGGTAGATAGTTCTCCTTTAATTTAGCTACCATTGTCTTCCAATTTCCTATTGGCTTCTTGCAAGAAATTCCACCAAGTTAGTGCTTGTCCTCTTAACCTTGATCTAGCTATCTTCACCTTTTGTGCTTCTGTAATTCCATCACATTCAAAGTGATTCTCCATTCCCTCTATCCATTCCGTAACTAACTTTGCATCCATTCTTCTAGTGAACACAGAGACACCTTCAAGTGCCTTGCCACTCAATGCCTTCAATCCTTTGAGGAAGGGTTCCACTGCTATTGGAGGTTCAGGTTCTAGTTCTATGTCATCCTCCACTTGGTATTTACCCTTGTCTTTTTCCTCTGATAACTGCACTTTCATCTTTCTTGTCGATTCAACAACTTCCTCCAATTTTTGCTTCATCTCTTTCATAGCCTCTTCAAGACGTCTATTCTTCTCTTGCTTCTCTGTTAAGTCTCTAGCTAGCTCTGCATTGGTCACCATGGTATTATCTCCTATAGATTGACTTCTCTTTGACATTCACTAATTTATATTCTAAATCCTTTATTGGCTCTGATACCAATTTTATAGGGAGCCCTATACCTCAGGAGCACACTTGCTCTTCCCAAGACCTATTCTTTGGTCTTCTTAGGGTATTTCACTACACCCTACTCAGAGATCTCTCCTAAACCCCTTGTAGACATGGAAAATGTACAAGTTCATTTTGGCACACCTAATCCCGACTACTAACAACATTTCCTCTAAGGTCAAATTCTCAGCATTTCATCACTTTCTATCCTTTAATTCAATAAATCACTATTTATTGGATTAAGTCTATCACCTCCTTTGATTAAATTAATCAGTTTAATTTAATTAACCCTACATTGTTGTTCAATTAAATAAATCATTTTATTTGATTAAAATCCCTTAAGTCTTTTCATTAAATTTAATAAATTAAACCTTACTTGATTTAATCTAACACATTCCTTCTTTATTAAATAAATCAAATCATATATTTAATGAATCATTTCCTCTCAATTTTGGACTTAAATCAATTCATAAATCTAAGTCTAAATTGTCACATCACCTAATTCTTCATTAAGTTAATCAAATCCTTGATTAAGTTAATCCTTCTCACTAAAATTCTCTAGAGAATGCAACTTGCACAATAAATCAATTACTTTGATTTATTAATTCTCCTATTTTCCCTCACAAAGCATCAAAAAGGGAATATTCCTCTTTTGAATTCAAAATTCCAAGTGGGCTTGGTCCTTCCAACAAGGCATTAAAAGACTCTTACATGTCTTTGACCTTGAGCCAAGTGACATTAACTCCATTTCTTTTCCCTCTTTAGCATGTCATTTCTCAAGTTTGAAATGCCACCTAATTGCATTTATTGGCACATTGGCCAAAACTTGCTCATTCCTCATCCAATCACATTTGGACAAGTGGCACAATGCCATTGAACTATCTTTTATCCCACATTGCTTATTTTCACTCATTCTTCCAAGATTGAAATCTATAAATTGGAGACTTTTCTCCTCAATCTTCATCCACACATCTTGATGCAAGGTTACTCTCTTCATTTAAGAATCAATCTTGCTCTTCATCATTCACATTTGAAAGCATCTACACTATAGGCAACTTGAGCTCATAGCAACTCATTGTCTATCTCACTGAGCTTATCAAGGATTGGGAAAGGGCTCTTTCACATATTAAAATAGCACCAATCTAATATGTGATAGATATATTTCATGTTTTACATGCTTTGCTAACCTTTGTTATTTTATGGGGAATCCCTCATTGTTACATGCATATTTGATCTAACACTAACAATGTTTAACTTCTTTGTGCATTTTCAGGTTTAGGGGTTCACATTTTGGCACTAGAAGGAGGGCAATCTCAAAATTTATTATGTTTTCCTATAATTTCTGCAATTTTTTTCACTTTTTTTGTTCATATATAGGAAACTGCACCGCGTACTAGACACGTGGCTCTTTATTGCACTGCAAACTCATACGAGGCGCTATATTGCACCACACCTCCCAGAGCCCGTGTTACCATATAGCACCACAACTGGAACCCGCTTCCAAACTCCGCCACACCTGCGGTCTTTATTTCTGTAGAGCACCACATACAGTCGCTCGCGCATTGCTTTATAGCACAGCCTGTGTTTTTTAATCAGCACCGCACCCATTAAGGAGCACCACACTTGCTAAACTCTACTATGGGATCGGTATGGTTTTTAAAATTTGAATAATTTTTTTTAGTATTAACCTAATTTACTGTATTTCTTTTTTTTTACTCTCTGTTTTTCTATTATTTTGCAAGATGGAGGCAAAAGGAGAAGTTCACCATCATGTTATCTTCACAAACCCAAAGTGTTTCTAAACACTAAAAGTGTTCTTTAACAGTTCTTGAGAAAATTTGTTAAACTATTTGGCCTTAGGAAAACTAATTTTACTTTGGGCTTTAAAAAATGTTTAAATTTTCTTAGATATCATGTTCATTTTGTGCAAAGTGTTTCTCAACACTTAAGTGTTCTTCAACACTTTTTAAGGAACTTGTTAAAATCTTTGACCTTAGAATACTAAATTTTCATTGGGATCTAAAAAGAACAAAACAAACTTTGTTTTTTAAAGTTGCCAAGGGGCTAAAAAGAATTTTAGACATTTACTAGATTTTGATTTGGACTAAAATTGAACAAGGCATAATTCACATTTCATTTTGGTGCTTCTAAAACGAACTCATCATTACTTTGAGGAATTTAAAACTGAACATGTGTACTTTGTGTTTTGCAAACTTTTTTGCAAAGTAGTGTCATTTAAAAGGGCGTATGCGCTTTTGTCGTGCTTCACGGCGATCTTGAGAATCAAAAGTCCTTTTGATGACCCTAAGTTGCATAAAAGATTGCCTCCACATTTCAATTTGGGCATCTTAAAATTGAACAAAACATGCAAGTGTGAGCACGATATATTGCAGAGGTTCTCCCCTTTGTTTTTCAGCAAGGGTTGTGTGAATGACGGGATATGTTAGCTCACTTTTGTTTATCTTAGAGGGCCTGCCATGTGGGAAAAAGTACTCACCCAAGGGAATGACCCAACCAGGAACATGCTAAAGCCAAGCGACTTCCACCTGGGATATAAGTGTGGATATTGGAACAAAGGCCAATATCGCGAGGATTATTCTGATGAGATGGACAACAATGGACTCTTGCCAATGTTGGATAATCCCCCATGAACATAATGCCCAAATTATAACCCCTTGTTTAGAAAAAGGCCAAAACCTTGTCCATCTTGTTGGTGCAAAAGGTTATGTCCTTTGAAGCTTCCCCACGTAACATGCGGTCTTGTTGTGGAAATGGAAGGTATGCCATGGGAGATTCATGGGTACTAATGCTTGGCAGACCCGAATAAGTGAGTGTCCTGGAGGGGATCCAATGTGGTCAAGCATTTAGCCATTCGCACAAGATATGCGTAGCTAGATTTATCCAAGTGGGAACCCAACAAGGTATTGCGTCATCAACCTAGGAGTGTAAAAATGCTTGGAAAGAACACATTGCTTGATCTTGAAAACATTTGAAAAATGAACATACACAAAAAACCTTGAAATTTCAAACACCTTGTGGGAAACAAATACCTATTGATGAACTTGCCCACTCTTGCTTTCCCTAGGAATCACATTCCTAAAGGTTTCTTAGTGTACAAGTTCTACCATCATTTTTTTCCAATAAGGATAAACATAAGGAAGCTTTTGCCCTATTTTCCTCGATTTCCACACAAAGGACCTTGTGGGATGACAAAGAAAATGGGACACTAGACATATAGTTTGAAAACCTAAGCAAGCAAGTGTCTTGGATAAAAAGAACCTCATTTAACCAAGATAAAGAGAAAAATTGAATTACACGTGTTGTTTCCAATGATTTCCTGCAAGATTAAAATCCCAAAGCCAAATTTCAAGAAGGTGAGTCTAAAAATCCGTGAGCAATGCCTTGAGATGCTCCTTGAAGTAAGGGAAAGACTTGTATACAATTTCTACAAAAAGGCCTCAAGGAACAATCCCACATTGTATGCATTTTATTGTCAACAAAATCCTGAACTTTTTCAAAGGTTTGCATTTCTCCCATTGGAAGTCTAGCATGTTCTTCAATACCAAGGTTTTGTAGAAAGAGTCACATCTAGGTTAAGGTTCAAGATCAAAGTTGTCATTCCCATTCATTCCTCCATCAAATCAAGTCTCATTTCATCATCAAACCTTTTGAGAACTCTAGAATCAATCATCACGCTAAACAAAGAGGGCTAAAATCAACATCATCATACCTTGGCTTAACACACTTAGCCAGCTTAGTCTTAAACCATTGGAAAAAATTTCTTTGAGATAACACAACTTCTTAAAGTCTATTAGTTCTCAAACACATTGGCATAACACAATTTTTCAATTCATCCATTTGTGCAAGTTCCCTTAGGATAACACAACTTCCTAGGGAAAACAACTTCACAAACAATCTTGTTTGACTTAACGCATCTAGTCAAATTATCATGATCAATCAAATCAAAAGCCCTTACAAGTTTAGCACATACCTTCAAAATTTCTTCATAAAGGTTTCACTCGCTCATCCCATCCATTTAAACCATCACCATTATCACCATATTTGATCTTTTAGCTTCCCTAGTTCTTCTCTTTTGGACCTAAAGGATTAGGATCGAACAAATCCCTATTTTTTATGGTCCAAACAAGATCTCAATACAAGAAGGACATGGAGAATATAAGAGAAATATCAGCTTCCATGGACATGAATCATCTAAACACCGAAGTGAACCTAGTGGGATCAAGCAATCCCCCAAGCAACTCTCCCTTATCATCACAAAATCCTCAAGAGGAGAGTCATCAAGAGGACAACACAAATGAAGACACGGGGATGACACCAAATGAAATCATGGAAATGGTTCAAAATCTAGAGAACCACAAAATTGTTAGTGCTATGTTCAAATACATAAATATGATAGCAAGAGGAGGGGTCATGCCCCCTCCTGACCTTAACATAAGCACTAGTACAGATACATCCCCATTGTCCAACATCAACCAAGAAGTACCTTGCACCACATCAATCATCACACCAACCTCCCCGAATTTGAACAAGGGGAGTGCCATGTTCCAAGAATTGTAAAAACACCACCTTGTGGCTAATAAAGAAGCAATCATCACTCCCACACCGGCTACATCTATTCCCGAAAACCATCTCACCCATATGTCTCACTCACATTTCATAATCCCATTGGTTCATCCTCATTTCATGCCACACCAGCTCATCAATTAAACATACCAACTGCCCCACCACATGAGGAAGTTGGCTTGTTTGGAACGACAAAAGCTATCAATCCTTTCTCTTTCCAAAGTGGTGCATCATCCCTTCCCCCACTTCCTTTCGCATCTGCATCACCTCTTGGACTAGGTCTTCCAACTTTCCCCATCAAAAATTTTGCCAATCCAAGCAATCCGACCACCACTTTGAACCCGCTTCTTTTTCCCATATCCTCATAGCAAATCGCAACTATACTTTTCACCACAGTTAATGCATCCATTGGTCCCCAAGTCTCCCAAATCATGCCTCCTCAAGGACCAGTCATATCAAATGCCCCTCTGACAATCCAAATCACAATCACCACCACAATCGCTCCACCCGCCATGATAGTTGGCATGATTCCTGCTCCACCACCAATCCCACCAAAAGCCACCACAACAAATTCATTCACCACTCTAATCCAAACCCTCCAAAAGGCCAACCAACAAAGAGTACTCCAGCAGAAGGAACAAGCTCAAGCCCAAGCTCAGGCCCAAGCTCAAGCCCAAGCTCAAGCCCAAGTGCAAGCTCAAGCCCAAGCACAAGCCCAAGCCCAAGCTCAAGCCCAAGCGCAAGCACAAGCTCAATCTCAAGCCCAACAATAGGCACAAGCTCAATACAAAGCACAATTGCAAGAAATCCATCTACAAGCCTACCAAAAAGCCCTGTAAGACTTTCAAGCACAGCACCAAGCTAAACAACAAGCTTTATTGGCACAATAACAGCTCGACCAACAATGAAAATTCTTGGCGCAACAACAGTTAGACCAACAACAAGCATTACTAGCTCAACAACAACTTGACCAATAACAGGCTTCATGGGAACAACAATAGATGGACCAACAACAAGTGCTATTGGAACAACAATAGCAAGATCAACAACAAGTGTTGTTGGCACAAATTTAGGCTTACCAACAAGCCTTAAACGCATAGCCAAGCTTGTAGCAAATGTCCACTAGTACTCCTCCCACCACGTGCACTCCCCAAATGCCTTATAACTCATTCATCCCCCCCCCACCAATCCAAGCAAAGATGTCGCAACACAAATCAAACTGCTCTCGCAGCAGGTGTTGGACTTGCAAGCAGGAAAAACCACAAGGACACTAATTAACTTGTGCCCTTATCCATTCGATAGAAGTCTCACCATGGTACAATTCCCAAAGGGATTGGAGATCCCCAAATTTAATAAATACAATGGAACAGGCAACCCTAAAAACCACGTAAGGGAATTTCAGGTGCATTGCATGGAAGTCGCATATGATGACACGTATCTAATGTGGCTCTTCCCCCAAAGCCTGACTGGTCTAGCTATGGAATGGATTTCTCGCCTACCCATGGGCATTAAAACATTCGAGGAAATAGTAGAGGCTTTCCTTAAAAATTACGCTTTTAATATGGGTGCAGATGTCAGTTTAGAAGAACTATCTGCACTCAAATAAGAAAAAGGAGAGTTATTCACATCATTCTTGCAAAGATGGCGATCCAAGGCTAATCAGAGCAAGTGGACTATGCTAGAAGAACAACAAGTCTGCACCATCATAGCCAACCTTGACAAAAACTTGGTGTTTTACTTGAAAATGCAGTGCATCACATCATACGACCAACTAATTCGAAAAGCGCTCAACATTGAAAGAGCCCTTATGGCATGAAAAGGCACACCAACATTCACTCCACCGCAGGATAACTGCCCGTCTAACAACTACAATGATAAACCTCGAACATGGTCGAGGAACAAAAATATCATGAACGACGATGTGGTCAATGCTAAGGTAGTCATCAGTGCTCCTAAGCAAAATACCTAAAACCATCATCAACCGCAAAATCATAATCACAATAATGTGCAGACTAATGTGGTAGTGGCACAACCACCTTCCACCAGTCAAGTCAACAATGTGGTTAATCAAGGAGGACCACCTCCCCGCAACAAGCTTCCCCACAAGAGGAAGTTCACAGCCCTTGGAAAATTGATTGAGTTTGTCATGAAGAAACTGGTCAAAGAGAACCTAATCAAGATCTCTAACTCTGAACAATACACGAAACCCATGACCAAACCGCCATGGTACAATGAGAATCTCCTATGTGACTTTCACAAAGTCAAAGGACACACCACCACCAACTACATTAGACTCAAGAATATCATCCAAGACCTCTTCGAGGATAAGGTCATCAACATCGAGCAGTCGGCTCGAAACCAAGACCTGAAAATCTACACGAATCCAATGCCGAATCATAACCAAGGGAACAATGAGGGAAATAACCAAGGGAATAATAAGGGTAAACAAAACTATGCTAGTGCTAATCTAGTATACGAGGAGATAGTCATATGTGTCGACAAGATGGTCACTGTCATAAATATCAAGGGATCCAACAATGACTTTGGAGTCACCACACGAGGTGGAAAAGTTTCCATTACTGGGGCACCTGCTAAGACCCCCATTACCAACACAAAGGCCATCCCCTATGATTACAATGTAATTGACCAGCTGAAAAGAACACCAACACAAATCTCCATCATGGAATTACTAAAAATCTCCGCTGCCCATAGACATATCCTTGATGAAGCACTAGTTGTGTCTACCATTGCTGCCACCCTTGACACAGAGCAATTTCAGGCTATGGTGGGTAACATCGTTACCCCAAATCTCATCACATTTTCTAACCAAGATTTCCCCCCGCAGCCATCTCATAACCGCGCACTCCACCTCCAAGTCCTAATCCATAAAAAGAAAGTCAAATGAGTCCTGGTAGATGGTGATGCAGGTCTTAATATTTGTTCACTGGAACTCATAAAAAAATTGGGATTCACTGAGGATTCCATCAATAAGAACAAAAGCATCATAATAAGAGCATATGATGACCAAGAAAGAGTGTCTCAAGGCACTATCAAGATCCCCATCCAAGTGGGGCTGGCAAGCATGGAAACAACCTGTCAAGTTCTTGACCTTGATATACCATACAACATCCTCCTGGGACACCCATGGATACATGGAATGAAGGCAGTGGCCTCAACCTATCACCAATGTATTAAGTTCTCATATAAAAACTAAGAGGTTACTATACATGGGGATTGCGAACCTTTTGCCTACTGCAAAAACTTGGAAGCCAAGTTTTACAAGATCCCTCAAGTACCTAAAAATGAAGAAGGACCATCCACTTCATACATAGACCCAACTAATCTCGCCTCCATTTCTGCGACAGAGACACCCGCCATCCCCGACATATCCAAGATCAAAATTATGATATAGGACAATGGATGTGATGATTATAGAATTAAGAGAAATTATTTTGTTGTAGGAGAGTTACCATAATCTCCTAGGTCACATGGACAACCACAATTGATTCAAACACCTGTTCGCACTAGAACAGAACCTCCTAGACTCCACTGTTGGGGGGATCTCAGTCAGGAGAATGTGGATGAGGAGGACATCACAAACACTCTGTACCAAGGTGAAAGACCCACTCCCACCCTACCCATGGAGGAAGCAAATAGAGGATAACAAATGATGTTCGGCATGGGCTATAATAGGAATGAAAGCCTAGGAAGAAACGCTGATGGATAGTTGGAGCCCATCATTGTGGAAAGAAGGATGTGAAACATTGGCCTTGGCTATACCCCTCCGAGTATTACCATATGTGGCAGAGGTACGCCTAGAAGATCAGTCCTGTCCTCTTCTCAGGTAACCACAATAATCCCTAGACCACCCATTTGCTTTGGGATCCCACTCAACATTTACATCTTTGATGTTACCAATGTGTGTGCTAGTAGTGATGATGAGTATACCATAGCAAGTCTCCCTAGGATTTTTGAGGAGTCCACCTTGTTAATTTTTAGTGCCTCACCTGTTGAGCCAATCCAACAAACCCACCAAGTCTACTTAGTATACCCCAACTCATTGATCACAACCAATGGGGACCGCCAATGCTAAACTTGTTCAAAAATGATGAGGCTCTCTCAGAATTCATGGGACTAAGGGATACAATCCCGTGCAGAGATCACAAGGCTGGATTCAACATCACGCTGGATACACAAGCATACTATGGGGAGACGATTGAGTCTTTCAGTTGAAAAAGAAAAAGATCGAGACTAAGCTCAGAGTTATTGAGTGAAAACCACACTAGGGCACTCTATAACCATAAAACAATAAAAATAAAGGATGCATCCGATGGTGAAAACCTCCCTGAGGTGCTAAAGGATGAAGGATTCAATCTCCCCCCTACTGCTCTAGACCAGGAGAAGTCAGCAGTATTGGCAGAATAGTGCAACCCGATCAACTTAGGAACAAAAATAGAGCCACAAATCACATTCTATGCCCAAACACTTCAAACAGAGGAACAAGAACTATTGGCAGCATTCCTAAAGGAGAGAAAGGTAAATTTACGTGGACCTATGTAGACATGCCATGCTTGGATTTGAAGTAGTAGTTCATCATTTGGTTGTTTACCCTAGAGCAAAACCAGTCAGAAAAAAGCTAAGGAAGATGCACCCACAAATAGCCTTGCTTGTAAAGATTGAGCTATAGAAACTTCTGGATGCTGGCTTCATATGCCCGATCAACTATCTAGAATGGGTATCAAATCTCGTACCAATCTCAAAACCGAAAGGGGCCATCCGCATCTGCACTGATTTTAGAGACCTAAATAAAGCATATCCCAAGGATGACTCTCCACTACCCAACATTGACATGATAGTGGATATGACGACCGGACATGAGATGCTCTCCCTAATGGATGGCTTCTTGGGGTACAATTAGATAATGATCACAAAAGAAGACCAACACAAGACAGCATTCACATGTCCTTGGGGCACCTACGGACTCGAACATAATGCCATTTGGGTTGAAAAATGCATGAGCTAAATACCAAAGAGCCATTAAATTAATCTTCCACGACATGATCGATAAAATAGTCAAAGATTATGTAGACGACATACTGGCTAAATCAAAGAAAAGACAAGACCATATAGCGACTCTAAGTGCTATCTTTGACAAGCTCGAACAATATAAGGTTAGACTAAACCCGAAGAAGTGTGTCTTCCGGGTACAATCGGGAAAGCTGCTAGGGTACATAGTTTCAATGAGAGGAATAAAGGTGGACCCTGCAAAGGTAAAAGCAATCCTTGAAATGGAAGCACCAAGGATGTTAAAAAAACTAAGAGGATTGCAAGGTAGACTCTAGTTCATCTAAAGATTCATAGCATAACTGGCAAATAAGCAGATTGCCTATTCACACCTACTTCACAAGGCAATAGCTTTCAGATGGGATGAAAAAAGTGAGCAAGCATTCAGCAAAATAAAAGAATATCTACTTACACCACCTGTGTTGATGCGACCAATTATGGGGAAACCATTAATCCTATATGTCTCAGCAACAATAGCTGCCCTAGGGGCCCTTTTGGCCCAACATGATGAAAAGGGAACCGAGCGCACTATATACTACATTAGCAAGATAATGGTGGGACATGAGCTTAATTACACGACAATAGAAAAAGTTTTCCTAGCATTGGTATTTGTTGCTCAGAAATTTAGACACTACATGCTAGCGCACCAAATCAAGTTGATTGCCAAAATAGACCCTCTAAAGTACCTATTGTCAAAAGCAACGCTTACAAGTAGAGTGGCTAAGTGGGTAATGATATTATCTAAACATGATATCGAGTATGTAGAACAAAAAGCCATAAAAGGACAAGTCATTGTGGATTCGCTGGTAGAAGCTCCCCTCTAGATAGATAACCCACTCATATCAGAATTCCCAGATGAGTCCCTTTTTAACCTTGGTACAGCAGACCATTAGAAGTTATACTTTGATGGCTCTCGCATGCAACATGGATAAAGAGTTGGTGTGTTCTTCATCACACTGCAAGGAGACTGCATACCTAGATCATACAAGCTGGCATTCCCTTGTACTAACAATATTGCAAAATACGAGGCTTTGACCATAGGCCTCAAAATTGTAGCACAATGGCAAATCATGGCATTAAAAGTCTATGGGGACTCACAACTTATCATCAACCAAGTCAATGGTGAATACCGAATGAAGGATGATAAGCTCACACCATATAAGAAGGTCATAGAAAGCCTCAAGGAATCTTTCATCGACATTACCTTTGAGTAGATACCAAGGACAAACAATAGAGTAGTCGATGCAATGGCAACAATTGTATCCTTAATAGACATCCCTTGCAACGTCTCAAAACATGAATTCCTTGTAGAACAACTTCTCCTACCCACATTCGAGGGACCATAGTTAGAATACGCGTGTGAACGCGTTGGTCTCAGTGATCTTTGGTATCATGATATATACAAATACCTAAGGTTAGGAATCCTCCCCACTGACATCACTCCAAACCTAAAACGCACTTTTGTCAAAAGGACTTCACGATTCATCATTCTAGGAGAGACCCACTTCCATAGAAGTACCGACAGAACCTTGCTATGTTGTTTAAAACCCAAGGAAGCCTTGACTGCTCTAACTAAGGTACACAATGGCACATGCGAGTCACACTCAAGTGGTATGACCTTGGCTAAAAATTCGCTGAGAACAGGGTACTACTGGCTGACGATGGAAAGAGAGGCACACAACTTTGTTAGAAAATGCCTATAATGTCAACAGCATGGAGACCTTATTCATGCACCAACTCAAGAACTGCATCCCATTGTACACCTTGGCCCTTTTCACAATGGGGGATCGATCAGATTAGTAAAATATTGCCCATCTCATTCAATGGCCATAAGTTCATCATCACCGTCACCGAATATTTCACAAAGTGGGTCGAAGCAATTCCCATGACCTACATCACGGGAATACAAATATCCAAGTTCATCTTGAATTACCTCATTTGCTGATATGGTGTTCCCCAATCCATTATTTCTGATAATGGGATGTCCTTCAAAAATCAGGATGTCCATGATTTGTGTGAAAAATTCAAAATCCAACACTGTTTTTCCACTCCATATTACCCACAAGGCAATGGCCAAGCAGAAGCTACAAATAAAACCATTTTGAAAATTCTCATGAAAATAGTCAAATCCCGCCTTATGGGCCTACCGTACTAGCATTGGTACGCCAGTAGGCACCACCCCATTCTCTCTAGTCTATGGGTCAGAAGCCATCCTCCCTATTGAGATCGAGCTCCCGTCACTGAGGATATCACTACAAAACCTCATCACAGATGAGGAATACAGGGTCACAAGACTCAATGAGCTTGAATTACTAGATGAAAGGTGCATGGATGCCCTTAATCATCTACAAGTGTACCAGAATCGCCTAAAAAGGAACTATAACAAGAAGATTAGACAATGCACTTTCCAAGTTGGTGACCTTGTGCTGAAAGAAAACCAAAAGAACTTGCCAAATCTGGATACAAAGGGAAAGTTTGACCCAACAGGCTGGGACCCTTTATCATCACTGCAAGCTACAAATCAGGGGCATATCAGTTGTCGAAACCAGAAGGCGAGCCCCTACAAGAGCTCATGAATAGTTCACACCTCAAAAAGTTTTATGCCTAAATCTTGCAAGGTATAGAACCAAAAAACACAAAAAAAACAATTAGAAAAAGTCTTGAAAAAATGGTTACCTTGATGAAAACCTAGTAAACAGGCGTGTTGGCAAGAACAAAAAAATACAAAAATACAAAAATCCAAAAAAAATCAGAAAAGGATTGAAAACAGTAAAGAAAAAAATTATCTTCTAGTGAAAACCACTTTGGTGGCACTTTGGAAAAGTACCTTGGTGAAAACCTAGTAAATAGGCACCAAGTGTAAATAAAGCAGCTTCCCCATCTACTAGGATCTACATGACTCATTCTATCATCCACTCATCCACTTACGTCCATACCATGGCCTGCATTGGTGTCTACGCCATATTCCACCATGGAACTACTTGGCATTTCTAAGGTCAATTTATCCTGCCTTTATCAAAGTAGTCTATCGAACCACACTGGGGGCATGTTCTCGCAACATTGGATCGGATTATTGTATATTCTCGTGATCTTTTTCAAAATTCAGTGAAAAGACCAAAAACATTAAAAAAATCAGGCAAAAATTCAAAAACATCCAAATCATTGAAAAATCCAAAAACATGTCGAAACATTCAGAAAATCTTCAAAAAATTCATCATTGAGTATTGTTAGTTTTCACCTTGTTGAACTATGTCATCTCTGAGCTTGAACGTAGGTAAGGTTGATCTTTGATCATCCCCTGAGATAGTTAAGGTTAGTCCTTTAGGCATCCGTCGCATTGGCAATCCGTTTGCCCATCCATCTTTTCTTTAAGTCAAATGTGTTGTCAATCGAACTACATGGTCTCTACGTGTATAATGTAGGAAAGGCTAATCTATGGATCAGCTCTCAAGACCCCTAGGATAGGTCTTTAAGTTAGTTTGTTTGTCATAAATATTGAAAATACCAAAAACAACCTCAAAATATCAGAAAAATCCAAAATGGTGCACCCATCATCTCTCCTTCACCAGTGATCATCTCGCCCATAATAAAATCAATCATCGCTTTCACCCTTTGGTGAGTTAATCAGAAGCAAGTCTAGTAGGTTCCAAAGTGAACACCTAATCGTCAAAGTCTCAAGTCTAGAGCAGTAAGCAAGCAAGTTAGTCACCTTGGAGTATCAATAGCTTATCATCCAATCGGCCCCATCAAAACCCTAATCACTACATGTCCTAGGATGAAGCTTTCCTACGATGGACATAAGCATCAAGTAACCCTCATAGTAGTTAGTCTTGGCTAGAAGTATCAAGAACATTAGCTTGTTTGTTTACTTTATTTGGTCTCTTTTGACTTATCTTATTTTGCACTCATTCCTAGGACCTCTCAATGATGCCTAAACAAAACAAGTTTAGAGAGAAAGGAATGGGGGAATGATCATTATCTTTTATTTCCTATGCTTGTTGGATACACTTGTAAAAAAACTTAGTTATGCATGTTTTGTTTGGTTTGTAGGGAAATATCTTAAGTATCTTGTTGACCACATAGGAAAGCTTGCTTTTCTGTGTTTTCGTTTGAGATGTTTAGAATGTTTGAGCTACATCCTGAATAAAATATGTATGCTAAGTGTGAACAAGAGTACTCTTATCTAATTTTCAATTCAAAGTCCATCACACTAGGTACCACGCCATCCTGGTTCTTAATACCTCAATGCATCGTACCTATGTGTGTTATCAAACATAACGCAGTTAACCCTTTGAAAATCCCAATTCCTATATGCAAATGTAAAATCACCATTATCATCCTCACTAACTCATTAATTCTACGTTTCTTCTACCCTCTTTCCACACTAACATAGTATTATAACAGTAATCAAAACATCGCTCATGCATACATCCTGCATCCATTAGATAGTTAACATCAGAAGAGCATTATATCATATCAATATCTTAAGTTATGAGGAATAATATAAATTTGTTATTCTAAGCATCTTAAGACATCATTACATCAAACATTATCATCTACAACCATTACCATTATCATTTGCATCCATTACCATCATTAATACGCATTACATCATTTAAAGCATGGAAAATACAAAAAGAAATGCATTCATTACATACACTGCATCACATGAACCATAAGGATAGAAACATCTCATAATGTCACATATTTGCATTCACATATTTGCATGTACATCATAAAAGGGCGAATCATCTCATATATGTCATAAAAAATCACTGTTATGATATAAAATCGGATCAGGTTTCCATCGGATACATAATACAATAAGGCCAAAATACTGCAGCCCATATATCAAAAATGAAGCAAAACTGTCATGTGATCAAAAAGCGAGTGAGCCCTGCCGACTACTGCCCTCCCATCCTGTCTCTCACCATGTGCCTTTGTTGGTTGCCTCCTTGTCTACTGTGAGAAGTCTATCACTTTGCGGTCTGGTGGCACTACTAGTAGATAATGATGTCGATAGTACTCGGCCTCTCTGATAGCCTCTTTGTAATCCCGAATATCAATCAATCGGGCCCAAGATGAGGATGCTACACTCTCTAACTGCCACCGCCAGCCTATCTCCTACTCCCTCTTGGATCGTGCCTAGTCTCTCTCTGTAGTTAGAACCCGTATCTGCCCCAGTAGCTACTGAATCAGCAAATCTCAATGATCAGGCTATCCTGTTGGCTGTCCTATTGGCTACCCTACTAGTTGCTACAAAGGATCTACATTCGGCTGATCATCCTGATCTCCTACTCAGATAGGTGATTGCTGAGCCCCATCCCTGGGAGGTGTCTGATAAGGAGGTGCCTCACCTTGTCCTCTACCTCACCCCCTGTGACCTGCCCGACCCCTGCATCTACGCCATTGGACAACTATGCTTGGAACTGTTAATCTGAGGGGAGGTTTGAACCATGCCTTGTAAGCTGCGGTGACTCTTGCATCTATCGGCCCCTGATCATATGGCCATGGCCGAGCCACCAACTCCTTAAATGAGGTCACCACCTCGACTGTTGGGATGGGCTGGCCCCATGCTATCTCCCTAGTAGTACGTGCAAAGATGGCCACATACTTGTCATCGGGCCTGTCCTGTACCTCCCTGAACTAACGAGCAACCCTGTCTAGAAGGTACCTCTCAACCATAGTATTCTCTCGGCCCTGCATCAGCCTATCTTGTTGAGCGAAGAAGAGATGCTAGACATCACCTCCCCATGGACCAATATCCATCCATGGTCTCCAGACGAACTCTCTCATCTCATCAAGAACTCATTGCCAGTGCGGAATACCACTCGCACCAGTAAATGAAAAGTGCATCAATGCCCCGCCATACCGCCAAACAAGGGGATCATCTATCTCCAAAGGAACTGGTGTGATGTCTAGATGAAGCACTAGGGTCCTCTCTCATCCCCACACATGCAGTAAGGTACCTCCTACCCCAATGGACCTGCTGTCTAAGTAGACAAACTCATGAAGGTCCCTATAAAGGGACGCCAATAGTACCGGTCCCCAAGCAAAGCACTCCCTCTAATGAACCATCTGATGCCATGCAAGTCCCTATCTTGGACTGAAGTATCGGCCCCGCTGATCCGGTACTACAAGGCCTGAGATAATAGCAACAATAATCAGTTGGTACGTGTGCACACGGTCACGATACAGCTCCAGGTCAATCTGACCATCACAAAACTCAATAACATCCATCTGCATCACTCCATAATAGGCCTCTCTACCAACATCTAGATCATAGATGACTTGGGTCCCATGAATGGGCAATCAGAGGATGCACCATACATCCTCAAGTGTGATGGTGGCCTCACTAGTAGGAAGATGGAAGGAGGAGGTCTCACTATGCCATCGCTCTGCCAAAGCCATAAGAATGCCTAGGTGAGCTCGAATAGTAGGGGCATACATAATATACCAAAGGCCAATGGCACCAAGGTGCTCCTAGACCAGCTCAGGCATAGCCCCTAATCTACTAAGCACTGGCCATTGATGCTCCCATGAATAGAGTACACCAGGCTCCTCCTACACAGGGAAGGCTATCGCGTGAGGAAAAAATAAAATTTTAAGGTCAAAATGTACCTCAAACTAGCAAGTGTGGCACTCTTTGCAGGTGCGGTGTAGTTTGGAAAGTTCCAAACTGTATCGCCATTGTAGGGTATGCCATTTTAGCAATTACAAAGTGACCCATGTGGTGCACTTTTCATATGTGGTCCTATTTGATGGAAACCCTAAATGCCTAACTGCACCGCATGATGAAGAATGACCATGCAGCGAACTTTCGGCCAGCCAAATGCCAAATTGCAAACTACCCCGCGTGGTGCACTTCGCATATGTGGTGCAATACAGGACCGAGCGGTTGCGATGAGATACTTTCCGCGGTGCCATATGGCACTGCGTAGTTTGAACAAAGCCTTAACCCTATTTAATGCACGTAAAATGATAAAATTAAAAGACGGATAGGGGTACATACCACGGGTCTTGCATTGATTGGCCGGTGATGTGTTTGAACCCTCTCCATCATGTGTCTGGGAAGCTGTCATTGCACCATTTCCACTCAAACTTGGAGCTAAAAATTGAAATTTTCTGAAGTCTAAGATTGCAAAATGAATTGAAAATGATCCCTCGCGGTCTATTTAAGCCTGAAAATTAGGGTTTTTTGACCTAATTTGATCTTGCAGCTTGGGTTTTGGTCCCCTGAGCCCATCCTCATCAAACTGAGAGTCGTTTTGCATCCCTTCTAGCATTTTAAAGTAGTTTTCTGGCATTCTGGGGCATTTTTGGCTTATCAGGCACCTTGCCATCTTTTTCACGAGACCATCCAAAAATCCAAAATTTTTGTACGATCTCTCGAGGGGGAAATATCTAGAAATATCCTTCCACTGGGGCAGTAATGGGGCATCTAAAAATTGAGAAATTTTTGAACTTATAAATCACAGCAGTTTATTCTTTGAATCAAAGCAATAAGTACATTGCCTCAAAGAGGGGCAAAATGTAGACATGGAAAATGTACAAGTTCATTTTGGCACACTTGATCCCGACTACTAAAAATGTTTCCTCTCACATTAAATTCTCAACATTTCATCACTTTCTATCCTTTAATTCAATAAATCACTATTTATTGGATTAAGTCTATCACCTCCTTTGATTAAATTAATCAATTTAATTTAATTAACCCTACATTGTTGTTTAATTAAATAAATCATTTTATTTGATTAAAATCCCTAAAGACTTTTTATTAAATTGAATAAATTAAACCTTACTTGATTTAATCTTACACATTCCTTCTTTATTAAATAAATCAAATCATTTATTTAATGAATCATTTCCTCTCAATTTTGGACTTAAATCAATTCATAAATCTAAGTCTAAATTGTCACATCACCTAATTCTTCATTAAGTTAATCAAATCCTTGATTAAGTTAATCATTCTCACTAAAATTCTCTAGAGAATGCAACTTGCACAATAAATCAATTACTTTGATTTATTAATTCTCCTATTTTCCCTCATAAAGCATCAAAAAGGGAATATTCCTCTTTTGAATTCAAAAAGTCCAAGTGGGCTTGGTCCTTCCAACAAGGCCTTAAAAGCCTCTTACATGTCTTTGACCTTGAGCCAAGTGACATTAACTCCATTTCTTTTCCCTCTTCAACATGTCATTTCTCAAGTTTGAAATGCCACCTAATTGCATTTATTGGCATATTGGCCAAAACTTGCTCATTCCTCATCCAATCACATTTGGACAAGTGGCACAATGCCATTGAACTATCTTTTATCCCACATTGCTTATTTTCACTCATTCTTCCAAGATTGAAATCTATAAATTGGAGACTCTTCTCCTCAATCTTCATCCACAACTCATATGCAAAGTTACTCTCTTCAAGTGAGAATTGCTTTTGCTATCTTCATCCACCATTCCTATCATTTTCACATTTGCACCAAGGTTATGCTCAAATCTCTTTCGAGATTTGACCATTTCTTCATCAGTCCACATTTGCAATCATAGGAATTGGGAAAGGGCCAATTGCAACATATCATTGGCACCAATTCCCCCATAGGATCATAATACTATTTGCTTAATTAGGATTTACATGTTATAATTTCATTGTGTTCTTCATTTCCTAATTTAAGTTTTAGATAAATGGATTTTATGGGGAATCCCTCATTGTTACATGCATAATTGATCTAACACTAACAATGTTTTAACTTCTTTGTGCATTTGTAGGTTTAGGGGTTCACACCCCTAACTCCTGATAGGACTCTCCACCAATTTCAAAATCTTCACCAACACTACCATTCCACCACTGGGCTTCCTTGAGTTCCACACTGACACAAATGGGTCCTAACCACTCCAAGGCTAGGGTAGGGTCGTCTTGTTGTTCTTTATTTGTTTTGACTCCTCACTGATCCATCTCATTGGATTATTTCACCTTGTCCCCATAGTTTTCAAGAAAAACCTAATTTTACTACCCTACTCAGGGATCTCTCCTAAACCCGTAACTCCTCATAGGACTCTCCACCAATTTCAAAATATTCACCAACACTCCCATTCCACCACTGGGCTTCCTTGAGCTCCACAGTGACCCAAATGTGTCCTAACCACTCCAGGGCTAGCCTAGGGTTGTCATGTTATTACTTAGTTTTTTTGACTCCTCAGTAATCCATCTCATTGGATTTTTCACCTTTTCCCCATCACTTTCAAGAAAAACCCAATTTTAGGCCTTGTAGCCTTTTGCCCCAATTAGGCCTCCTAGAACCCGTTTTCTTGGCTTCTCACAAAATCGGTCTTAATGACCCCCAAATATTTTTTTAGATTCTTTCTAGTGGTACCCTGGGCTTCAATATTTACCAGGTGTTAGGGTCTTCAAGTGTCCGTACATAGGATTTTCCTCATACCCCCTATTTTCAAGGGTTTCTAGGGTTTTGGTTCCTTTTTCCAACTTTGAGGGCTTCAATGACACATTCCCACACTCTAATTCTCTTGATTTGCACAAACCAATATATTTATTAGCTTTCTTTACTACGGTCCTCTCCAAGCCACTAGCGAGAATGCACTTGTAGTCGCCTAGTGTTTGATGAATTCAACTCTTCCCCTACAAACAAAGACTCCACACACCATATTTACACTGTAAAAAATAGTCCACTACTTTATTCCGAGTGGCCATGGTAGCCTTTCCATAGGAATTCAAGTGGGGATCATTATTTACAAAAACTGGCCTTAACAGGCAGTGTAACCAAGAACACCAAAACTTGTAAAATTACAACCAGTTGAATTAAATGGCTAATATAATGCTTCACACGGTAATTAAATGACCCAAAAGCAAGACTCAAAGCATTAGACCAGTCCTCTCAATCCATTCTTGATTGGATGAAGGCTCCAACACAAAGATTCACTCAAAAGTTGTTGAATTCCAATCAAACAGTATGCTCTCCAAGTCTCAATTCGTGAAAATGAACTTCCAATCTAGGTATTAGGGTTTTTCTGACCTTATATACCTTTTTCCCACATTCTAGGACCTCTGGATTGGGTTTTGAACATCATTAATGCCATTTTTCAACTTTTAGGATAAATAGCCAAGTCTACATTGCCAAATTTGCCTAATTTCATCATTAAGGCTTCTCCAAACCTCAAGGTTCTAAACCAAGCTAATTTTTCCACTAAAAAAAATGAATTCTACCTTGGGACTTTACATCATAGTCCTTATTACCTTGGTGGTTTGCTGGAACCACTGACAAGCAAAAATTGCCAAGATCTTCCAAAAGACCTTTAAGGTGCTCCTACACCAAAGGTGAGAACTGATAAATCAGTTATGACTGAAGAGGAAGTGGAAAAATATTTGATTAAGGATGGTAATCTCAAACCACTTTCTAAATGGTATAACACTTTTGATAGTTTCATTCCTAGAACTCTTGAAGAAACCACAATAAAATATCTGAAGATTTTCAATAAGACTAATAGAAATAATGTCTCAGTTACCTAAGGGTTTATCTAAAGCCTTAGAAATGAGGAGAGTAAATGAAAGAGTCAAAGAAGAACAAATGAGAGAACTCATAAATTCCAATGTATGCCCGGTAATGTCACTAAAATAGATGAGGAAAATCCTCAATGAAGCTAAAAAGGATTTTAAGAGAAAATTAAGGGTGAATAAGCTTATGATTGGGCAGACTAAGGAAGTGGAAAAAGACACTTTGAAAATTATTAAGGAAGATCTGTTGAAGAACATATATAATGTAGTCTCTAAAGAAAGTCATGATGAAGATGTTCCAGCTAGTCCATAAGTTCAAGATGTTCTGGCTAATATTGAAAAAGTTAATCAAGACACAATTGAGGACACTCAGAATCCTCTAGATATAGAAAATACTAAAATTATTTTGGAGACTAAAGATCCTAAAGATATGTTAGCTATAGTAGTTGAGATTCCTAAAGTCAAGTAAGAATCTGAGATTGAAGAAAAGAAGATTGTGGTGAAGGATATTTCTATGGAAGCAAGAGACACTGCTAAGGTAGTAAAGAAGTTTCTAGAAGAACAAAAGGAGGAGTTTGACCATGAATTGGTTCAAGGTCCTATCAACTTGGTCGCTCTATCTCCTATTTAGAAGCTAAAGATGGCATCATTTTCTCAGACCAAGGAAAGGGAGGAGATATTGAAATCTCTCATTGAAGACAGTGAGTTGACGAGTCTTGCATCTTATATCTTCGAGAATATCATGCCCACACATGTCAAGGATTCATTTGATTCTCCATCCAATCAGCTTAAGAAACTTGTCAACTATGTATGTACTCACTTTGAGTCTCTTGAAATGTCAGTTGAGGGTAAGGTTCATAAAACATTATATGCAAATAGGTTTAGTAGATTGAAGTGTTTGATTAATAATGATAAATCCTTATTAGCTACCTATGGAAAGAAAATTCAAAGTACATTATCTAAAGATGGAAATATTTACAAGTCATGATTATCTTTTTCAAAATTAACTGAGGTCACTAAGAAGAAAATTAAGGAATATGAGAAACACTTAGCAGATATTTGTCAAACCTTTGATCCTCTAACCATTTATGTGAGTAAGAAAGAAGGTCAAGTCATATCCCCTTTTGAAAACATTAAAATTTTGAAGCATGAAAGAGACAAAATTATTGAAAGGGTGTGTGAGCTCAAAGGACTAAGTGGTCCTAAAATGGAGATAATGCTTAGTGCATTAAAGGAAGCATAGTATGGTACATTTTTCAGTGATTCAAAAAATCTTAAGTTATTAGAGATGCAGTCCTACCTATTTTGTGGTCACATGACTATTTTGGAGAGTCTCAAAAAGGGTTGGGACACTAGTTTAAGCCTCTTAAAGAAATATTTTGTAGACATATTCAAGTTCATGTAAGTTAGTAAAGCATGTTTGTACATATATAGTTTTGTATGATTTTTGGTATGCAGATTCCCAATCTTTCCATTAATGTCAAAGGGGAAGTGTGGGATAGTGAAAAATGTCATATTCATCTTAGGGGGAGTTGTGGATTTTTCTTTTTCACTAAGTGTTTCCATCAATTCCAAAATGGGGAGATTGTTGGCAAGAGACACTACACAAGTTATCTAGTGTTGTCATTGACAAGAAACATAGTCAATATTCCCATCCACATCTCTATAATTGCTTATACCAAAACTTAGATTGAAGAAATGTATTACTTGTCAAAGCTAAAATAGGGTATTTGATAGAGTTGCGTAAATCAACTCATATGTAATTTTTTGTTATGATTTTTTGTTTTGGATCTCAGGAAATGTCTTTTGATGTATAAAGTATCTTATCCTTGAATCATCAAGGTTTGCATTGATTGGCATGCAAGTTAGAAGATCCGGTGTACTAATTTTTTCAGTCTAATAGTGTAGAAAGGATGACTAGATGAGTATAGCATGTTGTGGATCTTTGGGGCTTAATTGTTTATAGTTTTTTATGTTTGAGACATGTTGTTTCAGTTCTTTACTATGTTTTTTCTGGAATTGGTTGACTCACATTGATAATTATCTATGGATTGAGCTGACAGTTTGTGCATGTTTCTTATTTTGTTTAAGTCGACATGCAATTGTTCTAATCTCTTGTGGTAGATATATGTAGCCAATCATTCATATCAGGGTAGAAGTACAAAGATGAGTCCATGAAACATGGAATTTTTTGCCTTGGGTTATAAAACAAAATCGTCTTGCAAAAAATGGGATCCCATTTAGGTTCGGGACACTGAGTCAAAAATGGGATCCCATTCTAAAACAAGATACCGTTTATTAAAATTTTAATTTTTGGTTAGTTTTTTGCTTTATTTTTTAGTTTGGGAAAAGGCTTGGGGACCCCAACCTAAGCTTTGGACCTTGTTTGACCTGAAAGTTGAAGGTCTTAGCCATGTCACAAAAAAATACTAAGTTTGGACATATGGCTGATGCCTTTTTTTGCAAAAAAAATCGACGAAATTAAAACCAATTTTAGATGAGACAATATAGATTCCAAATATGTAATTTTGTTTACAATTGGATTTTTTTTTCTATTTTTCAATTAATTTCTGATGAAATTGGTCCATTAATTTTAAATATCAGAGTTTTCTACTATTGTAATAACTTTTGATCAACATAAAATTTTGACGAACAAATTGCACAAGGGAAAACTTCAAACAATTCTTTTCAAATTAAAAAAAAAAAACTGCAAAAAATGAGAACTTCAAGTCATCTTATGCGTGTCGTACAAGACAATTTTTCTAAATTTCAAATATGCATAATAAAAAATTAACAAACAATAAAATATTCAATAAAAATTTACAAAAAAATATTTAGGGCACGCTTCGCTGAGTCACAATTATTTTCCCAAAAGGATTTAGAAAAATATAATAATTTAAGTCAAAATATGGATGTCGTACACGTGCATGGTATGGTAAAAAAAAAATTCTAAATAGTGGTTTTTACAAAAGCCTATTGAAACTCAATTTATATAATCTGGGTATTGAAATAAATTACATATTTGGAAACTAGACTTCGAGTACTAAATTTAATCATTAGTGACTTGTTTGAAGATTTCATCTCTAAGTGCTTCAAATTTTAAGGTCAAATGTGTCAAACTCTGAAAATCAGGGAAAACACTTCTACTTTTTGGCCAAAAAGTGGACTCAACTTCTTGCTAGCACCCATCATTTTCAAATATGTTGCAATGTGATGCAAGAGTTAGAAGGAATACAGATCGATTGTGCACATTTTCATTTGAGGAAAACAAAGATTAGTGATTTAGATTTAATAAGACAAATTTTTAAGAGAATAAGCAAATGCAATGTAAAGAATGTGAATAATGTGCTTAACCAAAACTATAATCAGGAATTATCAGATGATATTTCATAGTCCATCTACTCTAGTTTTATTTTGGATATGACTGTAAGATAGTGAGTCTTGTTTTGGGCAGAAAGCCTTTTATATTTGAGTAGTGACCTCTAGGCAATGTGCCTAAATGCATGTGCATTCCTTTTGTAAACACTTATATTGAGTATACTAAAATTATAGATTGGCCTCAACCATGTTTTTTCCCCTATCAAGGTTTCCACATAAAAATACTTGTGTTATTATGTTTTTTTTTCTTGTCTTATGTTCTTGCATATTTTTTTTGGTTCAATGCTATGGTACAAGTGCTTTAAAGATCAAGTTAACAAAGTCAGATTTTCTAGAACACTGATTCACCCCCCTCTCTCTGCTTTCCTTGACTCCAATACTAACTTGGTGGTGAAACCCTCATTAGTTTACAATCAACCCATAGGACAACCATATTGAAATATATCTATCTCTTTTGCATTGACATCTCTAGGGTTATCCTTGAATGAAATAATTGGAAAGTGGTTGTGCTCTAGGTCCTAAACCATATGAAAATGCCTATGCCCTTTTCTAACATTTCATTTCGGTGAACCTATATTTAGAACGTCTAAATTTTGATTTGGAGTGCATCATCATCCTAAATATTTCTTGAATTATCATTGCATTAGGTCTTGCATTAGTTAATTATCATTCGAGGATTTCTAATTTTGCATTAGTGAAAGCGCATATAGATTGCATTTTTTCACCTCATATCATTGATAGAGACAATATTTGGCGTTCCAATTTTAAAAATTGTTATCTTCATATATTAAATCCATTAAATAATATTATTGTCACTCTCTTTATTTCAAACATTTGATTTCTTTTCAATTTCATTATTTCAAACATATGTTATCTTGTCTCCACATAATACTTGATGGGGAGCCCTATACCTCAATTGCACTCTTGCTCTTCCCAAGACCTATTCTTTGGTATTCCTAGGATATTCCTCTCTACCCTACTTATGGATCACTCCTAAACCCCTCTCACCACATAGGACTCTCCACCAATTTCAAAATATTCACCAACACTCCCATTCCACCATTAGGCTTCCTTGGGCTCCACACTGACCCAAATGTGTCCTAACCACTCCAGGGCTAGGGTAGGGTAGTCTTGTTGTTCTTTTTTTTTTTTTACTCCTCATTGATCCATCCCATTGGATTATTTCACCTTTTCCCCATCGCTTTCAAGAAAAACCCAATTTTAGGCCTTGTAACTTTTTGCCCCAATTAGGCCTCCTAGAACCTATTTTCTTGGCTTCTCACAAAATCGGTCTTAACAACCCCCAAATTTTTTTTCATATTATTTCTAGTGGTACCCTAGGCTTCAATATTTACCAGGTGTTAGGGTTTGCAAAATTTTTTCTATAGGAGTGTCCTCATACCCCCTATTTTCAAGGGTTTCTAGGGTTCTGGCTCCTTTTTCCAACTTTGAGGGCTTAAATGACCTCCTTAACTCTCCTCCTTGCACAAAAATTTCTGGACTACATGTTCCCAAAATATCATTCTCTTGATTGGCACAAACCAATCCATTTATCAGCTTTCGTTAATGTTGCCCTCTCCAAGCCACTAGCCAGAATGCACTTGGACTCACCTAGTGTTTGATGAATTCAACTCCTCCCCTACAAACCAGGACTCCACACACCATATATACACTATAAAAAAATTCCCATACTTGATTCCAAGTGGCCATGGTAGCCTTTCCACAGGAATTCAAGTGGGGATAATTATTTACAAAAACTAGCCTGAACCGACAGTGTAACCAAGAACACCAAAACTTGCAAAATTTCACCCAGTTGAATTAAATGGATAATATAATGATTCAAATAGTAAATAAATCACACAAAATAAATACTCAAAGAATCATACCAGTCCTCTCAATCCATTATTTATTGGATGAAGGCTCAAATAGAAAAATTCACTCAAACGTTGTTGAATTCCAATCACACAATCTACTCTCCAAGTCTTAATTCGTGAAATTGAACTTCCAACCCAGGTATTAGGGTTTGGATGAACTTATATACCTTTCTCCCATGTCATAGGACCCTTGGGTCGGACTTAGAACAACATTAATTCTATTTTTGAACTTTTAGGCCAAATTCCTAAGACAACATTGTCTAGTTTTGTCTAATCTCTACACTAAGACTTTCCCAAACCTCAAGGCTCTAAACCAACCTAATTTTTCCATAACACACACATCAAAAACACTATTGGGACTTTACAATTAGTCCTTATTACTTTGGTGGTTGGCTAGAACCACCTACAAGCCAAAAATCACTAAGATCTTCCAAAAGACCTTAAGGTGCTCCTGCACCATTCACCCCTTGCGACAAAGAAGTTGAGTAACCTATGGTGTCAAGAGCTCCTTACTAATTTATGCTTCTAAAATTCACTCTCCGCTATTCAAGTAGCTTTTCACTCTAGTTGATGTTTCCACTTCACTAGGCTCTCCTTGTATGTCTTGTACCTAGTACTCTTCACCCTTGAGTCTAAAATCCTATCCACTTGTGGTCTGATCTGATCTGGTACCTTGAGTGCTCCCACATCCTTGTTTATGTCAGCATTTTACTGTTCTTCATCCATTTCTGGTCGTTTATACTTCACCAAGTCCTTCACATTGAAGATAGGAAAAATAGACATGTCCTTGGGTAATTCCACCTTGTAAGAATTTGATCCATACTTAGCCAATATTTTACATGGCCCTATCCTATTCATTTGTAGCTTGCTTGGTATACCTTTCTATAACCTTTCTTTGTTCAAGTATACCATCACCAAATCACCTATCTCAAATTATAATTCTCTTCTCCCTTCATCTCTCTTAGCCTTCAACTTTTGATTAGCCTCTAACAATGTCTTCCTTACTTGCTCATGAACCTCTCTCATTGACTGAGAAAAATTATTAGCATGACCACCAATTCCTTCATAACCTTCCAGATCTCTAAGCTCATGTACACCCCTTGGATGTAAACCATAGACTATCTCAAATGGACTCTTACCCATAGGCCTATTTGTGCTATCATTGTAAGAAAATTTTGCTTGTGGAATCAATTTGTCCCATCCTTGTCCATACTCCTTAGTTAAGAATCTCAAAAATTTTCCAAGTACCCTATTGATCACCTTTGTCTATCCATCCATTTGTGGATGATATGTCGAGCTATAAGACAAGTTGGTTCCTAGCCTCTTCCAAAGAGTTTTCCAAAAATTCCCCATAAACTTCACATCTTTGTCTACAACTATGCTCTTTGGAAATCCATGTATCCTCACTACTTCCTTGAAGAATATGTGTGCAATCTTACTTTCATCATGTGTTGTCTTGCATGGAATAAAATGACTCATCTTGCTAAATCTATCAACTACCACAAACACACTGTCAAAACTAGCTGGTGTCCTAGGTATCCCTACTATGAATTCCATAATTATGCATTCCCATGGTCTACTTGGGATGGGTAATGGCTGATAAAAACCTGCATTGGTTGATGTTCCCTTTTCCTTTTGACACATTCCACATTGTTCAACATACCTTCTTACATCTCTTTGCATTTTAGGCCACCAATATAACCTCTCCACTAAGTCTAGTGTCTTGTTCAAACCAAAGTGACCACTCAAACTACCATTATGCTTTTCTTGGATTAGATTCTCCCTCATGGAACCTATAGGAACACACAAATTCTTCCCCCTAAACAATAAACCATTTTTCAAGGTGTAATTAGCATATTCACTATGAAAATGGTTCTCAAAATCAGTACATACCTTGTATATTACTGAGAAATCAAAATCTCCTTCATATAGATCTTTAAATACTTCAAATCCTATGCTTTGTAGCTGTATCTCTTGGAAAGTAAGAAACCTCCCACTAAGAGCATCAGCAACCTTGTTTTTAACCCCCTTCTTATGCTTGATGGTAAAGGTGTATGACTGCGAAAACTCCATCCACTTGATGTGCATCAAACTGAGCATCTCTTGAGTATTTATGTAGCTTAGGGCCTAATTGTGTGTGTATACCAAAAATTCCTTTGGAAATAGATAGTGCCTCCACTTCTTAAGATCCTGCACCAAAGCATATATCTGTAAGTCATAGGATGAGTACCTAGACTTTGCTTCACTCAGCCTTTCACTAAAGAATGCCACTGGCCTGCCTTCTTGGCTTAGAATAGCCCCAACTGCTATGTTACTTGCACCACATACCACTAGGAATGGTTTTTTAAAGCTTGGTAGAACTAGGATAGGTTGGGTAGATATTTCCCTCTTCAACCTTTCAAATCATTCATTGGCTTCTTTGGTCCACACAATTTTTTTTCCAGTCCTGCTTTGATGGTGTCAAGAACCGGTGCAAAAATTTCACTAAATCTTCTCATAAATTTCCTATATAATTGAGCTAATCCATGGAAACTCCTAAATTTTGTCCCTATCTTGGGAGTAGGCCAACTGAGAATGGATTCAAACTTGCTCTTTTCCATCTTCAAGTTCCCTTGAGACACTACAAATCCTAGGTAAACTAACTCTTGCTTCATGAACTCACTTTTCTCAAGATTTATGGTGAGCTTCTCCTCTTGAAGTTTCTTCAACACAAGTTCTAGGTGCTTCATATGTTCTTCTTTTGTTTTTCTAAAGATGAGGATATAGTCTAGGTAGACAACCACAAAGACTCCTATAAAGTCCTTCAAGACCTCATTCATCAGCCTCATAAAAGTGCTAGGTGCATTTGTAAGCCCAAATGGCATCACTAACCATTCATATAACCCCTCTATAGTTTTGAATGATGACTTCCATTCATCTCCCTCTTTCATCCTAATCTGATAATAGAAAATTTTCAAATCAATTTTGGAATAGTACTTAGCACCCCCTAAATAGTCCATTAAATATTCTATCCTAGGAATAGCAAACCTATATCTAATAGTTGTCCTATTCATTTCCCTAGAATCAGTACACATTATCCACTTATCTCCTTTTTTGGGTGCCAACACCACTGGAACAACAGATGGACTTATGCTCTTTCTGATCAACCCTTGATCCAAAATTTCTTGAACTTGTCTTGCTATCTCCTTATTTTTCTCCAGTGTCATCTTGTATGCAGCCTTGTTAGGTAGTGTTTCTCCTTGTATAAAATCTATCTGATGACTGATTGGTCTCTTCGGTGGTAGTGTAGCTAGTGCACCTTCACAAATGATGTCCCTAAATTGATCCAATAGTCACTTCACTTCTATTGTCATAGGTAGCTGAGTAGGTAACTCCTCTTCCTTTCATTTCAACATGATTGCATAGACAACTCCTTATTCTTCCTAGATGTCTTTTAGGAATTCATTTCCACTCATCAAAAGGACATTGGCTTCTGCCTTTTCCACTATGTGTTCTTCTATCAAAGACTGAATTTTATAAGTCACTCCATCCTTCTTGAATGAGTATTTGTTCTCCTTGCCATGGTGTACTGCCTCCCTATCATATTGCCATGGTCTGCCAAGCAGCAAGTTGCACGCATCCATTGGTAACACATCACATAGTATCTTGTCTTGATACTTTCTTATAGAAAACTCAACCCACACTTGTTCATTGACTAGTATATTATGCCCCTTGTTCAACCAAGTAACCTTGTGAGGACACACATGGGGTATCTTGATGAGTTTCAACTTTTATACTATGTCCTCTGAGATGACATTATCAGTAGACCCTGAATCTATGATGACCTTGCAAACCTTTCCTAATATCTTGCACTTAACTCAAAAATAGGTCTCCTTTGTTTGTTTTCATCCTCGGTAGATGCTCTGATCAAGATCCTTCTTAACATGAGATTCTCACATTTCTCTGAATCTAAACTCACCTCTAAATGTTTGGAGCAGTCCTCCTCTTGAACATAGTTGATTTTCCTCTCACCTTGTGAAGATGTTGGCTTGTTAGGACACCTATAATCCGGATGACCCAACTGTCCACAATTGTAGCATTTCATGGAATCAAAATGAGAGCTTCTCCCAAAGCCTCCTGATCTGCCTCTTCCTCCATTCTTTGAGCTTCTACCTCTGTAACCCCCTCTACTATTAGACTAATGGGATTGTTCACCAACCTTAGCATCACCTTGGATTCTATGCTCATTGCTTCTTCCACAAAAACCTCCTCTTTGTCCTCCTCTAGAGTCTCCACCTCTTCCTTTACCTCTAGTATTGGATTCTTGTTTCTTTTTCAGTTTCTCTTCCACTTTAATAGCCATTTGATAGCAGCTATGGAGGGTAGTAAGTTTGAAAAGACTCAACTCATCTTGGATGCTCCATCTAAAACTGTTCAGATATCTAGCAACCTTGATGCTTTCAACTTCTTGTACTCTAGAAATAAGGCTTAGTTTTTGGAACTCCTCTGTATATGCAGCTACATCTAGGTCTCTTTGTCTGAGATTTTGTCTCTTCTTGTGCAATTGGATGTCATAGTCCTCAGGTAGATAGTTCTCCTTCACCTTAGCCACCATAGTTTTCCAACTCCCTATGGGTTTCTTTCCTTCCATCTATCTTTCTTCTTGTAGAAACTTCCACCAAGTTAATGCTTGTCCTCTTAACCTTGATTTGGCTATCTTCACCTTTTTTGATACTATAATTCCATCGCATTCAAAGTGATTCTCCATTCCCTTTATCCATTCCATAACTAGCTTTGCATCCATTCTTCCAGTGAACACAGGGACACTTTCAAGTGCCTTACCACTCAATTCCTTCGATGCTTTGAGGAAGGGATAATCTACTATTGGATGGTTAGGTTCTAGTTCTATGTCCTCCTCCACTTGGTATTTACCCTTGTCTTCATCCTCTAATAACAACACTTTCATCTTGCTTGCTGATTTAGCAACTTCTTCCAATTTTTGCTTCATCTCTTCCATAGCCTCTTCAAGACACCTATTCCTCTCTTTCTTCTCTATCAAGTATCTAGCTAGCTTTTCATTGGTCACCATGGTGTTTTCTCCTATGGATTCGCTTCTTTCTAAATTTCACTAATTTCAATTCCCAAGCCTTTATTGGCTCTGATACCAATTTGATGGGGAGCCCTATACCTCAAGAGCACTCTTGCTCTTCCCAAGACTTATTATTTGGTCTTCCTAGGATATTACTCTCTACCCTAGTTAGGGATCACTCCTAAACCCTTCTCACCATGTAGTACTCTCCACCAATTTCAAAATCTTCACCAACACTCCCATTCCACCACTAGGCTTCCTTGGGCTCCACACTGACCCAAATGTGTCCTAACCACTCCAAGGCTAGGCTAGGGTAGTCCTATTTTTATTTAGTTTTTTTAACTCCTCAATGCTCCATCCCATTGGATTCTTTCACCTTTTCCCCATCGATTTCAATGAAAACCTAATTTTAGGCCTTGTAGCCTTTTGCCCCAATTAGGCCTCCTAGAACCCGTTTTCTTGGATTTTCACAAAATCGGTCTTAAGAACCCCAAAATATTCTTGCAGATTCTTTCTAGTGGTACCCTAGGCTTCAATATTGACTAGGTGTTAGGGTCTTCAAGTGTCCGTACATAGGACTATCCTCATACCCCCTATTTTCAAGGGTTTCAAGGGTTCTAGCTCCTTTTTCAAACTTTGAGGGCTTAAATGACATCCTCAACTCTCCTCCTTGCACAAACATGTCTAGAATACATGTTTCTATACTCTCATGCTCTTTATTGGCACAAATCAATCCATTTATCAACTCTCTTTACGATTGTTGTCTCCAAGCCACTAGGGAGAATGCACTTGCACTCTCCTAGTGTTTGATGAATTCAACTCTTCCCCTACAAAAAAAGACTCCAAACACCATATCTACACTATAAAAATAATCCCCTACTTAATTACAAGTGGCCAAGGTAGCCTTGCCACAAGAATTCAAGTGAGGATCATTATTTACAAAAACTGGCCTGAACTGGCATTGTAACCAAGAACACCAAAATTTGCAAAATTACAACCAGTTGAATTAAATGGATAATACAATGTTTCACACAGTAATTAAATGAAACAAAATCAAGACTCAAAGCATTATACCAGTCCTCTCAATCCATTCTTGATTGGATGAAGGATCAAACACAAAAATTCACTCAAAAGTTACTGAATTCCAATCACACAATGTGCTCTCCAAGTCTCAATTCATGAAAATTAACTTCCAACCCAGGTATTATGGTTTGGATGACCTTATATAGGTTTCTCCCACATGCTAGGACCCTTGGGTTGGACTTAGAACAACACTAATGCTATTTTTAAACTTTTAGGCCAAATTCCTAAGACAACATTGTCTAGTTTTGCCTAATCTCTACACTAAGACTTTCCCAAACCTCAAGGCTCTAAACCAACCTAAAATTTCCATAACAAACACATCCAAAACACTATTGGGACTTTACAATTAGTCCTTATTACTTTGGTGGTTGTCTAGAACCACCTACAAGCCAAAAATCACTAAGATCTTCCAAAAGACCTTAAGGTTCTCTTGCACCAATACCAATCATGACATGCTCATTGATAGATTTGATAAAAATTGAGAAGTGAAAATTAATGCTTTAAACCAAATTTTTTTGGTGGATGCTTTGAATTGAATCTTTTCATTTCCTTCCTAAACATAGATTTCATTTTCAAGCATCCTATATTTTTACATTTCCAATGTTATAATGTGTGATGTCTATTCATATAATTTTACATTTAGTTTTAATATATATATTATTCTTTTTGTTGTCTTCGATGATATTTGATTAGAAATTAATATTGAAGGGTTTCTATGGAATATTTTTTGAGGTTTTATATTGATGTTATCTCAATTTATTTTCATATAGTATGCTTGGGGAAAGCTTCACTATTTCAATTACAAAGGTATACTTTACATCATTTACACTTGCACATTGTTTTCATATCATGCTAATTTTGTAAGTTTATTTTGTGTTCTTGAGATTTAAATCTTAAAACCAATATCTTTCCATGTGAAATTTATTTTGGAATTTCATGTTTGATGCTGTGAGAATTTTAATAATCAATCTACCTAATAGGAAAAAGGTTAAATTACTCTTTAATTTGTATTTCCTCTACATTCAAATCCAATTAATGTTTTCTAGTATGGGGGACATGATGACAAATACAATCCAAGTTTCAATATAGACAAGTTAAAAAATAGAACCAAGAAGATTGAAAATAAAATCTAGACAGGGTCTCACATCTAGCTTTTTTCATACTTCAAGTTGGGGAGGAATGGTGAACTCAAATTTTTTATGCAATCGAGCTTATTTGATGCAGACACAGTCTAATGATTTCCTAGGCATGAATTTTTGTATGAAAAATCACCACAATCATTCATTAAAATGCTTTTGTAGATTTGTATATCAAATCCATGTTCCAAAACACATTGTATTTCTACAACATTTAAGTATACAAATTTCTAAAGCCAATATTGAATGTGAAAAAACCTCTCCATCAAGATGTAGTCATAACTATAACATAGTGATTGATTAAGATGAAACCGAAATAACAATATTTGAAGATAAAATATCTAAAGGGCTAGGCAAGATTATTGCTCAAGGGTCTAGAATTCATTTCGAAAGGATGATTTGGCACATATATAACTAATGCCAACATGCTTACGATATCATCTTATTGTGCTATACATGCCCATACTTGGCATAAAATTTTGTATAATTGCACGTAAAAAAGTACAAGTTTCAAAATATATTATGTTTATACAACAATATTTCTATACAAAAATTTGTGAACCCTAATGTCTGATGTGAAATAAAAATTCTCCTTCAAGATGTAGTTTCAATATTAAAACAATAATTGATAAGGATGAATCAAAATAACAACATTTAAAGATAAAATATCTAGAGGCATATGCCAGATTATTGTTCAAGGATTTGAAATTCAATTGGTGAGGACAATTGTGTCATACTATTTTTTAAGGTGTAAATTATTTGAGGTATATAAAATTAAAGTTTCCACACTTAATATAGCATCTTACAATAAGATGCTATGCATGTCCATACTTGGAATAAAGTTTGACATATTTGTGTATAAAAGTCTGAGTTCCAAAACACATCATTGTTAGAAAATTGATTTAGCAAAAAAATGATTTTATTTCTAAATATTTAAAGCTATTTTTATTTTATCGTGAAGCCAACTCTATATTCGAGACTCTATATTGACAAAAGTGATAAAATAAGAAAATAATTAAACCAAAATAACTAACAAATACATAAAGATAAATAAATATAGTTAATATTCAATCCACATTAAAATGTGCATATATTAATAAAATTGAAAGCCCATATGTAAAAAGAAAAGTTCTAATTATAATGCTATGACAATTATAGTAAATAAGGTAAATCTAAATGTGTATTAGACTATTTTAGTCATTGATTTATACGTTTCAACAATTTCTTTCTCTCGTTCATTTATTACTCATCATCATGGTCGATTGGATACAATTATTGGCCTGCACATTTAAATAATCTTCTTGTTGCTTTCTGTATTTCAAACATGTGCCTTCCTTTCACATTATTTATTTCAAACCTGCACCATCTTATCTTCGTAGAACGCCAATCCTCGTTGATAGATTCGATAAAAAATGAGAATTGAAAAATTGGATCCTAATTAAATTAAAATAAGCTTTTAACAATTGAAAAGAAAGTTGGATCTAGATTCTATTGGCGGATGCTCCAAATTCAATCTTGTCGTGTTCTTTTCACGCATCTTATCATCGTGCATTGCAAATGTGATAATTTTGTGGTGCAGACATCTCAATTTCCTTAGAAAATATTAATTGCCCTATTTGCATGGAATATTTTTGGTTTATCCTGCAACTTAAGTCATGACCCCTCCTTTTTTTCTTATTCTTTCCTCTCAAATTATATTCCTTTGGATTGTGTATTAGATTATTTTAGTCGTTCCTCCTAATAGGATTTATACGTTTCAACAATTTCTTTCTCTCGTTCATTTAATACACATCATCATGATCGATTGGATACAATTATTGGCCTGCACATTTAAATAATCTTCTTGTCGCTTTCTTTATTTCAAATACGTGCCTTCTTTTCACGTTCTTTATTTCAAACCTGCACCATCTTGTCTTCGTAGAACGCCAATCCTCGTTGATAGATTCGGTAAAAAATGAGAATTAAAAAATTGGATGCAAATTAAATTAAAATAATCTTTTATCAATTGAAAAGAAAGTTGGATCTAGATTCTATTGGCGGATGCTCCGAATTCAATCTTGTCATGTTCTTTTCAAGCATCGTATCGTACATTGCCAATGTGATAATGTTGTGGTGCAGACATTTCAATTTCCTTAAAAAATATTAATTGCCCTATTTGAATGGAATATTTTTGGTTTATCCTGCAATATAAGTCATGACCCCTCCTTTTTTTTAAATCTTTCCTCACAAATTATATTCCTTTGGTTGTTTTTGACCTCCGCACTTTCTTAGGGCCACTCTCCATTCTTTAATTTCATTGGTTTTTTTCTTTTTTTTGTCTATTCTATTATGTCTTATCTCATGTCTCCATGGGGCTGCTTAGCTTATTTTGGCTAGGAGTCACTGCTTAACTTATTTAGCAGTTATTTGTGGAGTTGATGGCCCCATGAATGCTTAATTTTTCTGCTTATTTTTTAGCAGACATATTAAATTTGTATTAATAGTATTAATAATAATTTATACCAAAAAAATATAGAAAAAGGAAAAAAAAAGCAAATCTTAAAAAAGAGGGAAATTTTTTACTTCTTTCTCACAGCTTATTTTCAATTCCTAAACAGTAGCTGCTCCATTAAAATAGGAGAAGATTCCATATTATCCTTTCCTAACAATAAAATTTACGCATGGGAACACTCCCACTGCTTAAATTTAAGTAGAAAATGGAGTTAAGTAGTCGCATGGGGACATGAGGTTAGGCCTCTTTCAATCCCATACACTGAAATTAAAATTTACTTTATTTATTATCATTGATCACAAAACCCAACACAATAAAATTATAGGAAGAGATCACATTCAGAAGAATGGAAGATAAATGTTTATTTATTTGCATAAATTGACCTTTAGAAACCAATTATAATCCATTTCAAAAAACAATTGAAGCTTCACAATTTGCATATCATAAAATGAAATTTTATCAAATAAAATGATAAAAAAATTCTTTTCTCAACCTCTATAGATCAAAAATTAAAGTTCAAATAAAACTAGAATAATAAACCAAACTATTTTTTTTGTGCGATGATGATTTCCCATCCACCTAGATGCTCTTACATCAAACATGATAGGTACAAAATTTTTTTCCATGAGTGGGCAGCTCATGACCATTTTGGAAATGTCAAAACCAAAATTCAAAATTTCAACAACACTAATCCAAGAAGCCTCATCCACTGCAATATTCTTCCAAAAGACCAAATGTTCCTAATATTCCTCCATCCATGTCCTTTTTTCTATGTGTGAATCAATGATTTGATCAATTTTCTCAACCCTCTTCTCCAAAAACTTTTATATCCTCTTGGGTGCATCTTGAAAGTTAGAGGTTTCATTTCATTCCTCTTCATGGCATATTTACACATCATAAAGATTGAATATTTGTGAGATATCAATGACTATTGGAACAACAATATCATATGCATTTGATGAGAACTTTCATAAAACCGTGGACGAGCCTATATTTTTCCACTCCATCTTATTGTATTTTCACTGTGGAAACCTTTCCTTTAACAAATGTCTTATCACCAAGTCACCAATAAAAAATTATTGAACTCTTCTATGTAAATTAGCATGTTCTTTATATATTATGGGACTCGTTTATAAAATTTCCTTCACTTCTTCATGTAAATCACAAATATACTCCATAAAATATTTTGCAACTACATTGTTCCTCCCCAAATCTACTTCATCCATCAACTTTTGAACTCCATGGGGAATATATCCATACACAATATGAAATAGAATCATTCATGCATTCCTATTAACTAGGTAATTGAGCGCAATTTAAAAATTTGTGCCAATATCAAATCCCACTAAATGCACGTGTCAAGTACTAAGCTTGTCAAAAAATTAACCAAAATTCATTTCACAACCTCAGTTTGATAGTTTGGGGATACTAAGCTAAGCTAAATCCTGATTATGTTCTCATTTTCCTCTACAAAGTATGCCACAAATGGAAAACAAACTTGTCCTATTATAAAATAATATTCTTTGGCAAGCCATGTAAACAAACTATCTCCTTGATAAAACAAGTTAGCTATGTGGGAAGGATCACTACTCTTTTGAAATGGTATAGAATAGATCATTTCCTCTCTTTTTTCATTGTATCCACCGAAAAAAATACATGCTAATGCATTCCATGGTCTCTTCAATATCAGGAATAACTGCTACAATTATTTATTTTGCCTTGATCCTTTGGTATGCTAGTATATCCGACAACTTTGCACCATTATTTTTGTATTCACACTCATCCCTGGCCAATAGTAACTCCCATTTAGTTGTGCCAATATTTTTTTCACTCTAAAAAGTGCACTTAAACCCCCATTATGCTTCTCACACACCATCTTCTCCCTCATTGATCTATGAGGTATGCACAACCTCTTCCCTTTGAACAACAAGTCCTCTTAAATGAAATACTCCAAACTTGGACTTCTATCTACCCCCATTGGGTTCTTATACATCAGCCAAGATTCATTAAAATTTTCATCTTGTTCATAAAAATATCCCATTAAATAAAAACCAATAATTCTTACTCTTGGTTCACTCAACAACAAACATCTTCTACTCAATGCATGGAAAACTCCACTTGATTTTCCATTTCTATGATTAAAAGAAAATGAATAAATATGAAGAAAATCAACCCATTGAGCACATCATTTTGATTCAATTTACCTTGGATATTAATGAATTATAATGCATGATGATCGATTTATAACATGAACTCCTTTGGTAGAAAGTAGTGTCTAAACTTATTGAGTGCTTGCACTATTAGATAAAACTCTTGATCTTACACAAAGTACTTTTTTTTTCTTTTTAGCTTCTTGTTGAAGTAATCTATTGGGTTTCCTTCTTGATTAGAACTCCCCCTATCATTGTCACAATTACATCACAATCTACTTGGAACACTTTCCTAAAATCTAGAATTGCTAACACATGTTGCTCCATCACCTTTTTCCTTCAGTATATTAAAAATCCTCTCTACTGCACTTGTTGAAACAAAATCCTTTTGACTACCTTTCATTGTTTATGTAATCAGTGTATAAATCCCATTGAAATTATGTATTAACTTCCTATAGAAGCTCAATAATCGATGTAATCTTCTTTCTTCACACATAGTACCTCTTGAAGGCCAATCAATGATAGATTTTAATTATTTTGGGCCCATTTTAAAACCAGTACTGGAAACTACAAACCTCAAATAAACTAATTCTTCTATCATCAAAATAATTTTTTTGAAACTTGCTAGCAACTCCTCTTCTTTTAGCCTTTCAGAAACTAATATAACATGTTGTAAATGTTCTTCTTTTGTATTACTAAAGATAAGAATTTTATCCATATAGACAATTACAAAATTACAAATATATGGCTTCAAGACTTCATTCATCAACCCCATGAAAGTGATCGGAGAATTCATTTATCCAAATGGAATCACCAACCACTCATACAAACCATCCTATTTTTTAATGCAATTTTACACTTGTATCCCTATCTTATTGGTATTTGATGGTACACACTTTTCAAGTCAACCATGGTGAAGTATTTGACTGCACTCAAAAAATTTATCATATCATCTATTCATGGAAATTTAAATTTGTATTTTATTGTTATCTTGTTTATGGCTTTAGAATTGGGTATGTGCAAGATCATCATGGAAAATACAAGCCCTTAAGTGGTAATAAAAATTCAAAAAATTAAAGTTAGGTAACTTGATGTAAAATTTTTAATAAGTTATCTATATTATTTAAAAAATATGTAACAATAGAATTTGTAGCAAATTGAATTTAGTTTCTAAACTACTAGGTTTTTTTTTTTTTTTAAATCTATTTCGTGAAAATTTGAAATTTCAATGCTGTAGTACTTAAATTTCAACGAAAAAATAAGAAGTAGGTGTCTATCTAACCACCCTAGCTAGAATAAAATTATAATATTTTTTTACAATATTTTAGATATAAGTATAGGACTCATGTCCCGATTTGATTCATATTGTTTTGTAATTTTTTTACAAGTAAATAATTAATTATGAATTTTTTATTACAAATTTTTAAAAATATTAAAAAATCGTATGTCTAACCACCTTAACTTGGTCAAAACTTCATGAAATTCAACTCTCTTTTTTTTTAATCCTATAGTATGTGAAGCATAGAATGTGACACATGTTTTAGATTAGAAAAATGTGATACCATTTGAAAAATATAGATGTTTCTCAATCAGCCTATCAATCAAGACTTTAGTCATAATTCAAATAAAAAATGAATAATAATTATTTATTAAATTCAAAGTAAATAATAATTTATATTTGTTGAAAGCTAAGAATCTCCTTTAAAAAAACTTTTCATTTCATCAAATTTGGGTAAGAAAAAAAGTCATCAGCCACATGGGCCATCATATACATTACATATTGTCACTTTTTGGCCCATCATGATCCTGCACATACCCAGTTCATACATATTTTCATTCTTCATCCTTCTTTGGTGCCAACACATGGAATCAATATCTCTCTAATCAACTCCTTATCCAATCATTCTTGCGCTTTCCTATTGATCTACCCATTTTGCTTAGGTTTCATTCTATATAATGATTTTTTAAGAAAACATGCATCGAGGATCAAAACAATACAATAAATTATATCTCTTATTGGTGGAAATCCAGTGGGAATATCCTCAATCAACATATGTACATATTCATCTATAATCTCTTTAATTTCACTTTTCTCTTTGGGATTGACCACTAAAAAATTTTGTGTAATTGCAAAATACATGCCTTCATTTTCTTCAAATTATTCATGAATTCTTTCTGGTAACCAAACACCCTTTTCTTTTGTCTTTACTCTCTTCTTCCCTATCTTTTGAGGGGTTTAAAACATACTCGTTCCCACTCTTCTTTATGGTATATGTGTTCAATTTACCATCATTAAAATATTGTTTATCATAATTCCAAAATATTCTTGAAAGAATATGGTAGCATCCATTGGCGTTACATCACACATGATTTCATCTTTGTAATTACCAATTTGAAATTTCTCCAAAAAACTTTCATTCACAAAAAAATTGATCCTTTTGCTATCTTGAAACTTAGTATGGGTTGGAATGTTTTATTCTCTTCAATTTAATCTTTTCTACCACTTCTTCAAAGATTGATTGAATGGTGATACCACTATCCAAAATTAAATTGCAACACTTTCTACTCACCTTGTACCTTGTTAAAAATAGATTCCTTTTTTGGATTCATTTTTCTTTCTCTATTTTTGGATTCAAAAAAATTATTTATAACATAAATGATTCCCCATCCTCAAGATCCTCTCCCTTCCTTGGTGAAGTCTCTATTTCAATTTCAATTTCAATTTGTACTACATGGATTATTTCCTCTTTTCCTTTCCTCCATCATGTCTGATTTATGGACATTCAAATTCCCCATGTCCCATTTCTCCATATTGGAAAAACATGTACCTTTAAAAATTCTTCCTCTACCTCTTTTGAATGATCATCTTCCATGAGAGAAAATATCTTATTACTCTTGAGAATTCTCTTCTTCCTATATTATCTTGTGAAATTTCATGGAATGTGCTTTCTTATAATCGTTGAATTTTGTGTCCTCTACCACTATTGGATTTTCATCTTCCACATGGAAAATATATCTCTACCTCAATATTTGATTTGTTTTGTTCATACAATCTATTTTGTTTTTTCATTATTAAAATCTCATTCCTCATGGAATTATGCAGCCCATTCACATGTCTTGACACTTTCTCCATATCGTATCATACATGTCCAACTCTAATATTCAACTTCTACAATTATTTGGTGTACTCTTGCAAGTTCTTCTCCATTTGTTATGTATTTTGCAGTGTTTTTAGTAAGTTGATTTTGATAATGTATAGGAAAGAATTTTTCCTTCAACTTCATCACCATTTTGTCTCAAGATTTAATTTTATCTTTGCCTATTTGTTATATTTTTGTTTGCATGTGATCCTACCATTAGGAAGCATGTCCCTTATTTTTTTCATAGAAGCCTAACTTATTTTGGGTATTTAATCGATTCAAAATTGAAGTATGTCTCCATCTCCAAGTCCAAATAGTCAGGTATTTGTGATTCAAATTTATATTTAAATTAGGAAGGTCCAATTATGGTTTACTACTTAGTGTAATGATAGAAAAATTACCCCCCTAACATGGCCTTGATTTAGTGTTGCAATTTGTCTAACATATTTACATTAGCTCTTGGGACCTTGTGGAGTAAATGGGCTTATTAATGCTTTATTTGGAGTGTTATATAGTGTTGTAACACACTTTCACACCTTTCTAGTATTTTGTAAAATAATTAGGCTTCTTTATGCTTTAATTGTCCTTAATTTATACCCACAAACCTCATTTAATGCATATTTTTGACGATGGTGCCGACATAAATCAACATACAATTATAATTCAGGTGTTTTAAGATTATGTGACCCAAATTTCATGAATCATTCGCCATGATTGGCATATGGGTCGCAAATAGGGTTTTAGGTCTCGATCCTTGTTTTACACCATTATTAGCATTTTTGAATTTGGTCCCATAAATTATGCCTAAGGGGACTCATATGCCAACTTGGGTGTATAAGTCATGTGTGACCCAAAACTAAAATTAATTCAAATTCTTAGTGGGATTTTTTCCTCCTAGATTTGATGTTAAATTGTAGTGTTGTAATTTCAATATTTTTTGCATAATTAAGAATAAATACAAGTTTCTTGCACTTATGTTCACCTAAGAATTCAAGAGATCACCGAGCAAGATGAATGAGAATCCTTATAGGAATTTTTAGTTCACAAGAGCATTGAAGTGTTTACAAGAGAATTTAGGAGCATTTTAGGGAAATTTAGAGCATTATTCAAGCATCAAACATCATGTCAAAGTCTTCATGCATCATGTTTATTTTGGAGCTAAACATTATGATGCACAATTGTAGGATTCAAGCTAACATTTAACTCAAGATCTATCAAATTTAAGCAAGATTCAAAATCTACATCCATTGGACCCATCTCATACATGTTTGCAACCTCTTATTGCTAGGGTTTGTTGAGTTGGAACATTATATTTTATGAATTCATCATTCTTCATTCTTATTTCATTTTAATTTCAAGTTTTGATTTCCAAAACAAGGTTTGAGCAAGGAAAATCCCTATCCACTAATTTTTTATTATTTTTTCCCTCTCTTTAGTGTGTGATTTGAAGGTTTAGATTTTGTTAAATATCTAATATAATAAGAAGGGGTGGGTGAATTAGTATATTCTTAAAATTATTAAACATATACCAATGAATTAATCCAATGCATATGATGAACAAACAAGCAGAAGCATTAACTGAACATGAAATACATAACATAATAGACGCCAATATTTTTAGGTGGATAACCTAGAATGGAAAAATCCATGGCAAGGATTAGCTCATAATATAGTGTAATCAAAACCTATAAGATATTATAAAAAAGGTGGCTCACTGCTAGGACTCACTATCCAAAAGTGGAAGCTCACTACCTACAAATTTTGTAGAAACAAAAAAATGGCTAAACCCTAGAGATTGAACTGATGAAAGTACACCACTAGTACAAATTTAATTATTTTGTAGCACAAGAAATTTACATGCCAATGTATCACTCTTCACTTTTTCTGGATTCATCCATAATCTACTAACATTAACATACCACAACTTGCTTCTCATATCTTCAAAAACATCTTGTACATATATCTCATTTTCCATAGGTAACAATTAGATTGGTTTATAATTCTCCCTCAAAAAAAACTCAACTGTGTGGCACACAACAATATGTCGGCATGGATTATACAAACAAAGTTTAATCCATTTATTTTTCAACCACTTGCTAGGTTGGCCAGCAATAGACCTAATGAAAAAAATGTAATCAGAAAAATGATACTGGTGACGACCACAAGAACCTGTATGCAGGAAATCCCATCCATGCATGCTTGTACCAATCATTGACCGTTTCCCAAAAGTTAAAGTAGCAAAAATTACCACATAAGAAATATGAAGAAAAATACTATAGGATGATTCTCCATTTCCAACAACAATTACTAGAGAATAAATCAAGAGAAAAATATCAAAGGATGATTCTACATTACCAGTTCAGAATACCAAACTACCATGACTTTGAGTCTTGTAGTTGCAACTCATATATTATGGTGACATCAATGACAAGAAAGAATATATCAAGATATATGATCTTCTTCATTCTTCCAACAAGATTGAAGATACATTGAGGAAAATGTTTGGAGAAAGTTGTCAAAGTGCCCAAAGTTTTCAAAGTTGTCACCTTGCATTGGAGATACTTGCAGGACTTCTAAAATTTGCAAATTAAGGTTTTGGATCTATAAATAAATCCAGAAACAAAGACCAGACCTTGAATACTAGATTCAGATTTTGAAGTTTGAGAACACCCTAACTAGATAAATATGCTAGTTTTGGTATATGAGGCCCAATTTAGGTCATCTTTTATATTTTTATAGATTTTGATACTCGTTTTCCAAATTCTTGTTTTTTGCATAGAAACCCACATTTGGGATTGATTCACCCAATCTAACATATAAATCCTAGTTAGCATTAAAGCCATTATTTTTAGCATTTCTAAGCTTTATTCAATCATATTTAGATTTCTAGGTGTGGATATTTTATATTACAACTTGTTATATTGTTTTACATACATTTCTACATCATCTAGTGAGAGATTTCATCATAACATCTTGCATTGCATTTGTCTTTCCAAGTCCTAACTTGGTGCTGAACCCCTCATTAGTTTAAAGTCAACCTATAAGACAACCCTATTGTAATATCTCTTTCTCTTTTGCATTGAGATCTCTAAGGTTATCCTTGAATGAAATAATTGGAAAGTGGGTGTGATGTAGGTCCTAAACCATACAAAGAGCCTATCCCCTTTTTTGTCATTTAGTTTTTGTGAACCTGCCTTTAGAACATCATAATTTTAATTTGGAGTGCATCATCATCCTACACCTTTCTTGCATTAAAATTTCCCTAGGGCTTGCATTAGTTAATTAATATTCTAGGGTCCTTAATTTTCCATTAGTGAAAGTGCATAGAGCTTGCATTTTTGCATCTCATATCATTGATAGAGACAATAATTGACATGCCAATTTTAACAATTTTTATCTTCCTATATTAAATCCATTAAATGATCTTGTCAGTTTCTTTATTTCAAACATGTGAATTCTTGTCAATTTAATTATTTCAAACATGTCTCATCTTGTGTTCATATAATGCAAAACACAACATGCTCGTTGATAGATTTGATAAAAATTGAAAGGTGAAAATTATAATTATGCTTTAATCCAAATTGTTTTGGCGAATGCTACAAATTGAGTCTTTTAATTTCCTTCCTAAACATAGATATTTTTTTCAAGCATCCTATCTTGGTACATTGCCAATGTGATAATGTGTGATATTTGTTCATATAATCTTGCAATTAGTTTTAATATATATATATATAATTATTTTTGTTTTCTTTGATGATATTTGATTATAGATTAATATTGAAGGGTTTCTATGGAATAGTTTTATTAGGTTCTATATTGATGTTATCTGAATTGATTTTCATATAGTATGTTTGGGGAAAGCTTCATAATTTCAATTAAGAAGGTATTCTTTAGATGGTTTATAGTTGCACATTATTTCTATATAATGTTATTTCTTTAACTTTATTTTGTGTTCTTGAGATTTAAAACTTAAAACCAATATCTTTCCATGTGAAATTTAATCAGTATTTTGTTTTGATGGTATGGAAAATTTAATAATCAATACACATAGTAGGAAAAAGGTTAATTTACTCTATAATTTCTATTTTCTCTACATTCAAACCCAATTATATTTTTCAAGTATGGAGGCTTTGATGACCAGTATAATCCAAGTTTCAATATAGAGGAGTTAAACAATAGAACCAAGAAGATTGTAAATAAAACCTAGATAGGTTCTCATGTCTAGTATTTTTCATACTTCAAGCTGGGGAGGAATGGTGAACTCAAAATTTTTATGCAATGGAGCTTATTTGATGCAGACATAGTGTTATGATTTCTTACGCATGTCTTTTTGTATGAAGAATGGCCACAACCATATATTAAAATCATTTTGTAGATTTGTGTACAAAATTTGTGTTCTAAAATATATTGTGTTTATACAATATTTATGTATAAAAAATTGTAAACCCAATATTGAATGTGAAAAAAACTCTCCATCAAGATGTAGTCATAACTATAACATAATAATTGATTAAGATAAAAACAAAATAACAATATTTGAAGATAAAATATCTAAAGGTGTAGGCAAAATTATTTCTCAACGGTTTGGAATTCAACTGGAAAAGATGATTTGGTACAAATATAATTAATGTTTTTGAAAAGTTAAACAACATTTATAGGGTGTTGTACCCTACACAACAAGCCCCAAGGGCCAAAAAAGGACTAAACTAAAAAATTAACATAAAACATAAAATAACAGAAACAACCCAAAGGCAACATAGCAACAACCGAGAAATAGCCGACAGACGGGCATCACGAGCAGCTAACTGGCATCATCCCATTTTTTCATTAGGAGGTCCACCGCCTCGTCTCCCACCCATTCATTGTTATCCTGGCTATTGCTCCCCTTCAGTTCCTCTTTAATAGCATGAGATAGAGTGCTCATAACAAAGTGCCCCAATTTCATGGTGAAGCTGGTTAACCCCCAAAATATTTTGTCAAGAGTGTCCAATCTCTTCAACACCTAGCACGAATCCACCCCAGCATCCATAGCACACTGAACCTCACTAGGATCATCCACCAGCGGCTGCAGAGAGTGCAAGCCAGAGCCATCAAAAGGAAACTTGTTGTCCATTGGAGTAAGCTGGGGCCTCTCAATATCTTCCTCCACATCTTCAGACTCTTCTTCCTTATAACTCTTGCTATCCGACTGCTCCTCCTTAGAATCCTCAATGATTAACCTCTTCTTGCTGTTCTTGGCCAGCCTTCCAGATCTCCTCCTAGCACTTTCCCCTCCAGTCATCTCTGTTCTCCCCACCACCGTATCCCCTATGGAATCTTTCCTAACAACATTCTTACCCTTTCCATCCTTAGTAGCCACAGCCTGCATGTATTTCTCCTCACCTTTTCTCGTAATAGTGACATTAACAGTCTTGTCAGCTTGAGTGGATTTTTGCTCAGAGAGCCCTTCCATTGCGCTGGCATGGGCCTTGCCCAACCCACCCTTAATATTTTTGGTGGAAAATTTGGTTTTAGCATTCCCCACATTGTCAACATTAGACTTTCAAGGAGGACTCTTGGAATCAACCGGGGAGATATGCATAGTAGAAAGGGGTTCAATGTTCTCGATGCAGACAACGATGATGGCTTTAGGCGGACAAAGGGAAAGATGAAAGTGATACAGACGAAGAATAATCCTCTGATGGAGCGGGAACGATAGGAGATCACAGGGATAATAGCTGACCGAATCTTTACACTTGTCAATAAAACTTTCCAGGTCCATTAAAAGGAAAAATGGGAAACTAAGCAACATTTTGTGCCTAAGGTGGTTTAACAAAGGGAAATGATAAAGGAAACAGGTTTTATATCTACCTTCTAGAATAACATATTTCATCAGCACCATGCACACCAGGTCCCACGGCTTAGGCAACGCTTCCCTTTCAAACCTTGCCTAGTTCTGAATCGGGTTATCCTCACCTCTGAAAAATGCTTTAAGGCTCTCGTGGTCCGGCTTTTCTATGTCTTTAGGATATGTTTTCCCAACACACATCAAACACGTAGCTTGCACAATAACATCCTCACTGATTTCAAATGAAATTCCACCAATGGAGACCCTCCTATCCTTCCACAAACTGGAAAACTGACCCGATAAATTAGGATCATGGCCGACTAAGCACTCCATGAGTGGAGCAATTCCTCCTTCCACACAAATATGCCAAATGAGAGGGTTGCTTCAAAAATCCTCGCAATTGTCCAGTTCGGTCTAAACACGCTCACCACCCATATTGCCAGTCTACATAGAAAACTCACAGAGAAGCAAAAGATACCAATTGTAGCAATCACGAACAATAATCTCCAAAAGATAGTTAAGGCAGGGATTACAACAAAGCAAAATAAACCCCTGCATATTGTTCACATGCACATAAAGGAATTATACTATAGTGTGAAAAAACACAAAAATTAAAGAATTTATGATTACAGTAAAGAAGGCAAGAGTTGGCGGAGAAGTAGGGAATGCACAAAAACCCATGCGGATAGGTCAAAACACTAAAATTAGCAATCCTCCAAAAAAATCCAAAAGGTTTTTATTGCACATAAAAAAGTACAAGTTTCAAAATATATTGTGTTTATACAACATTTCTATGCACAAATTTGTGAACCCTAATGTTTGATATGAAAGAAAATTTCTCCTTCAAGATGTAGTTTCAACAATAACACAATAATTGATAAGGATGAAATGAAAATAACAATATTTAAAGATAAACTATTTGGAGGCGTATGCTAGATTTTTGTTGAAGGGTTTGGAATTCAATTGTTGAGGACAATTTCGTCATACTATTTTTTGAGGTGTAAATAATTTGAGATATATATAATTAAGGTTTGCATGATTAATATATCATCTTACAATGCTATGCATGTCCTTACTTAGCATAAAGTTTCACATATTTGTGTTATAAAGTCTAAATTCCAAAACACAAACTTGTTAGAAAAAGACTTCTCAAGATTTAGCAAAACAATTGATTTGATTTCTAAACTTTAAGAACTATGTTTTTTTTATCATGAAGCTGCAAATACAGAAAGATAGATAAATAATTATAGTTAATATTCAATCCACATTAAAATGGGTATATATTAATAAAATTGAAAGCCCATATGTAAAGAAAAAATCTAATTATAATTATTTAAAATTATAGTAAATAAGGTAAATGTAAATGTGTATTAGACTATTTTAGTTGTTGCTCCTAGTAATATTTATAGGTTTTAACAATTTATTTCCGTCGCTCATTTAATACTCATCATCATGGTCGATTGGATGAAATTATTGGCCTGCACATTTAAATAATCTTCTTGTCGCTTTCTTTATTTCAAACATGTGCCTTTTTTTCACGTTCTTTATTTCAAACCTGCACCATCTTGTCTTCGTAGAACGCCAATCCTCGTCGATAGATTCGATAAAAATTGAGAATTGAAAAGTTAGATCCAAATTAAAATAAGCTTTTATCAATTGAAAAGAAAGTTGGATCTAGATTCTATTGGCGGATGCTCCGAATTCAATCTTGTCGTGTTCTTTTCAAGCATCTTATCATCGTACATTGCCAATGTGATAATGTTGTGGTCCAAACAATTCAGTTTCCTTAGAAAATATTAATTGCCGTATTTGCATGGAATATTTTTGGTTTATTCTGCAACTTAAGTCATGACCCCTCCTTTTTTTTTAATCTTAAATGAGATTCCTTTGGTTGTGTTTGACCTCACCAGTTTCCTAGTGCCACTTTACATTCTTTAATTTCATTGGTTTTTTTCTTTTTTTTTGTCTATTGTTTTATGTCATAGGCCGCTTTCAATCTCATATGATGGAATTAAAATTTACTTTATTTATTATCATTGATCATAAAACTCAACACAATAAAACTATAGGAAGAGATCACATTCATAAGAATGGAAGATATATGTTTATTTATTTGCATAAATCAATCTTTAGAAACCACCTGTAATACACTTTAATGAGCAATTGAACCTTCACAATACATATCAAAAAATGACAATAGTTTCACTTTTCTCAATCTCCATAGATCAAATATTAAATTGCAAATAAAACCAAAATATTAAACTAAACTATTTTGTTTGTGTGATGATGATTTCCCATCTGCTTGGGTGCTCCTGCATCAAACATGATAAGTAGGAAAAAAGGTTCCATGAGTGGGCAGCTCATGAGAATTTTGGAAATGTCAACACAAAAATTCAAAACTTCACCAAATCTGAAGCACCAATCAAAGAAGCCTCATCCACTACACTATTCTTCCAAAAGACCAAATATTCCCAATATTCGTCCCTCCATGTCCATTTTGTTATGTGTGAATCAATGATTTGATCAATTTCCTCAACCCTCTTCTCCAAAAAATTTTATATCCACTTGGGTGCATCTTGCAGGTTAGAAGTTCCATTCCATTACTCTTGATGACATATTTTCAAATAAAAAACATTGAATATTTGTGAGATATGATTGTTTATCAAAACAACAATATCATATGCATTTGATGAGAACTTTTGTAAAATTGTGCACAAGCCTATAATTTCCACTTCATCTTATTGTATGTTCACTGTGGAAACCTTTTCTTTTGCAAATGTATTATCACCAAGTCACCAATCTAAAATTATTGAACTCTTCTATGAATATTGACATGTTCTTGTAACGTATAAAAATGTATCCTTTCTCACATTCATTTGCACCTTTCTTGTGGTTTATGGCCTAGTTTTGCTTAGATTTAATGTTGTAATGTGGTCAGCACATTCACATTAGGTCTTGCACCATTGTGAATCAATAAGAATTCTATGGTGTCTTGCAAAGGTGTTGTGAAGTGTTGTAACACACTTTCAGACTTTTCTAGGACCCTTTCATTATAATTCATCTAAACAACCTCTTTTACCCCTTTCCAAGCCTTATTTTAAATTGTTGTAAGGAGTTGTACCAAACTCTCATACTTTCCTAGGCTTGTCATCAACAAATTGACCCTTTCTTATGTTAAAATGACCCCTTAATACACTTATTAGTCCTACTTAAGTGTGTTTTGGAAGACAATCTCGTTAAACAACATTGATCACACTTTCATTTGTGACATCCACTTGAAATTGTTTAAGTGGACTAAGCTGCCACATTGGGTGACTTAGTCTCATTTAGCATAAAAATCAAAATTAATTCAAAATTATGGTAGGTCTTTATCTTTTAAACCCTAAAGTTGGCATGTGATGAGGTATTTTTGGGAAATTAAGGAAAATAATATATGAATAACATATTTTCCCCTCACTTTTAACTTCTTATCATCCACATCTCCTAGATCTCTCAATAATTCATTCTTCTCAAACATTCATCTCTCATTCCTCTCAAGAAAGCTAGGGTTTTGGAATTCTAAGTCATCAAGCAAGCATTCAAGGGTAGATTCTTCAACCATTGTTGTAGCAACTCAAGGTCTATCATCAAGGCAACATTCTTACTTTGTTGGTTCATTCTTTATTTCATCATCTCTTCATCTTGGTTTAATTACCTAAAAGGGGTTCGACTCGGGCAACCCTCCATGCCCTAACATCCAACATTTCTTTCTCTCTTTATGTGATTTGTAGGTCTCGTTTGCAGATTTATCAAAGAGTAAGGTGTGGAATGTTGTCAACAACTTGTGAAAGATCTTCAAGGTGGTCAAAACCCTAAGAAAGGCTTGGAGAATAATTACAAGCCAAAATTTGAAGTTTCAAATCTAAAAAAAGTACCAGGAGCAGAAGTGTAGGTTGAGGTCTACAGATTCCCCTTTTGAATTTTCAAAAAAGTCAAAGTGGACACTTCCCCCAATTGTCGCGACTTAGTCCAACTATGAGATTTTTTCAAATATTTCTATAGATTCGGACACCCATTTGGCTAAAATAGTCCAATTTTTTGGAATTTTCCCAAAACTAGACTAAGTCGACTAGTTTGGCACAAGTGTCCCACCAGGCTTAAAAATAAAATTTTCCAGAACCTCAAGCACATTTTTAGTCTTCCTTCTAGCCTCCATCATTTTCTAGGCGCACTTCTTATTTTCCCTTCTATCTTGCCTTATGTTGTCTGCAATCTATCTCTTTGCATATATCAATGTGTTTTCAAACAAGTAGCATTTTCTAGGTTATACATTAGTACATAGTCTCTTTTATCAATTTCCAACATCTAGACATATTTACATAATACTTGCATTATTCTTCATGTGAACATTGTCATTTTGGTATCCCCCTCTCTCATTTTAGGTGAAAAACCCTAGAAGTGCTAGAGAACCCTAAGCGATACCAAAAGCTAAATTACATTTTGGCGAACTTGAGATTTGAATACTTTCTTTTCTAATTTTGAGTCCCTTATCACCCTAGATTTGAGTTGGCATTTCGTCTTTCATTGTTTACTTTTCATTCGAGGGTTTGACATTTTTATATTAATGAAAGTGGATATGCTTTGCATTATTACATCTCAAATAATTACCAATCATACCAAAATCTACATTTACCTCTCCTCTTCTAGTCATCCCACATCAAAACCATTCAAACCAGTTGCAAATTTTTGGAAATTTTGAAAAAAACCCTAATTGGGACTAAGTCATCATTCTGGGTGACTTAGTCCCTGTCCAATTTTTTCACTATCTATTATTACATCAAAAACCTCAAAATTGTGCTTTAATAGCCTCATAGTATCATATAAAATAAGTCTAGAAACTTTCAGGAACATTGGTTTTATCCATCTAACTCAAAATCATCAATTTAGGATGTTCAATCTTCAAATCATTTCATCATTAGATCTAAAAATGCTCACATTTCTAAAATTTTGCATAACATTGATAAAATTACTTTTGAATTTTCCATACACAATGTTTCTATTCATATAACTTTGCGTAAGTTTGATAAAAGTGTTTTTCATTATTGCATATACATCGTTTACATTCTTAAAGATTTTCATATATTGGATAAAAATGTTTTGTATATTTGTATATACATTGTTTATATTGGTGAATCATTGCATGAAATGGTTGAATATGCTTTTTATTTTTGTTCAAACAATGTTATTGTCTTACATATCTAGACATGCTAACAAAAATTTCATATCCCCACTCTATGAGAATGTTTTAGTGAAAGAGGATACTACCTTGTACATTCCTAATGATCATATTTTTTCTTCTACTAATATCTCTTGTCTTGGTGATGAAGATATTTTGGTGTTAGAAGAACCAATCAGTGAGATTTTTGAGAATCCTAGTTGTTTCTCTTCTCTTACATCTCTTAGTGGACAAGACATTAATCAACAACACAACACAACATAGGTAATCATGACAATAACATTTTTTCTTCTCCTAGTATTTCTCCTTATTGTGAAGAAGATGCTTTGATGTTAGAAAACACAATTAGAGAAGGTCATGTGAATCTTAGTTGTTCCCTTCACCTAAAGAAACCCTTATGGAGAAATACAATTCAAGCCTTGATCATTCCCCTCTTTGTGATGAAGTCATTTTAGAAGAATGAACATTGGATCATCAAGAGAAGTTGGCTTGTAGGTCTCCTAAAAACCTTCCTCCTAGGGAGGATATCATTTAATACACAATAAGGATAACAATGACAATAATAATATTCTATCCTTAGAAGTAGAAAACAAGACAAATTTAGCCTCTCCCTTTCTCAAGGATGTTAATATTATTCAACCTCAAATTGTCCTTTACCCACCATCAAACAAACCTCCAACTCAAAATAAACACAAACTCATCCTTCATCCACCTAATAACCATGTTTCACACACACATTACAAAAGAAACAATTCATGACCACAACAACCAACCCCAACACCTTTACCTTTTCCTAATCCAATCTTGTGTCATGATCCTCAATCAAATTCACTTATTAGGGAGTATGACCTTGTTGAACAAATAAGAAATACTCCTACTAAGATATCATTATGGGAACTTATTCAAGCCTCCCCTCACTATCACAACATGATGCAAAATTCCTTACAAAACCTTTCTATCTCTTCTAATGTGCAACCAAATGACATAGGAGCTATGATTCAAGGAATAAATGTTCATATTGTTTTTCATGAAAGTGAGCTCCCTCCCTTGAAAGTGAAAAAAAAAATTAAGCTTTCATAATACTAGCCCAATACAAATGAAAAGGGATCACAAGAACTCTTGTAGATACTAGATCAGCCCTTAATGTGTGTAGTGTGAGCCTTCTGGACAGGATTGGCATTGATAGATCAGACATTCAACCTAATTCTTTATCTATTAGGGGATTTGACAACATCACGAAGCAACCTCTTGGTGTGATTAATTTACCACTCACAATTGGAATGACCACATTGGAAACACTGATCCATGTTATGCCTCGTGACCTTTCATATAATATTCTCCTAGGCAGGATGTGGATTTATGCAATGAATGGGGTGCCTTCTACTCTTCATCATAAAATGAAATACATAAAAAAAAACCAAGTGCAAATACTTGAAGGTTACAACAATCCAAATAGTTGTTTGAACATTGAGCAGACCAAAGAAAATCATTTCAACACATTAACACCAACCACACTAGTAGAACCCACACAGTAAAAAAACAAATCAAAAAAATATTGAGAAAATGACGAAGCTACTAGATGATGATTAGGGTTTCTTAGACCTCACACGTACATTAATGGGAGAATACAATATCATACACAAAGACTCTGAAAAAGGGAACCACAATCTTGTCAAAAAAAGATTTGAAAGATCCATCACAAGCATACACCTCAACTACTTTAGACAATGAAGCAAAAAAAAACAACCACCTAATCCAAAAGCACTAAAATAACTCTATGGAAAAGGTTATGAGCTTATGAAGCAACTTGCCAATAGTGGAAAATGATGTGTTGCTAGCGAACAAAGTATCGATAGCCCTATGCAGTCTAACACACAAACATAAATTGATGGTCTTGGTTATTGTCCTCTGATGGAAATCACAAGGCCTTCACCTCACATCAATACCATCACAAATAATTCTTATAAACCAAGCTTAACACTACTACATCTTGAACTGCTAGACACTAGTTGTCTTGAAAGTGATCCTTTGCAACAATTGAACCAAACAAAGAAACCTTCACTTAATTTCAATGTCATCTCACAAAACCCTAATAATTTAGATTTTACACACTCCTCTAAAGGAGTGTACAAAAGCTCACAATCTATAGCTCCTTACATAAGTATGACATGTTTTACTAAGAAAGAGACATCTTTTTCACAAGATAAAGGAAAACCTTCTACCTTTGGTCATGAGGGTATCTTGTTCAGACTCCTCTAAGATCACTTGATATCCCTTCCTCCAAAAACCTGAAAGAAATTCTATTACAAGAATTCCTTTTGCACATATCACAGAGTCCATGGTCATTATACTAATGAATGTAAACCCTTGAGTAGTAAATTCTAACATCTTAACGAGTTTGGTATTCTTCGTTATGTGGGGCTACCTAATTCCTCTAACCGATATCGATTTTCACTCTACCACACATTTCATCAATCCTTTTGGCTCATCCTTGTCCTACACTAAGTGGGGGAAAGGAATTAGTTAGCCTTGTTCTCGCATGTCACTCATCATTTTCTCTTTTGGCTAGTTGTTAACCTTTGATGAACATATAAGAGAAAGCTTGGGATGTGGAAGAGATTCCTTAAGTTGGCTTGCATGTGACATACCCTCCTTTCTATGATGTAGTTTATTCAGAAACATATGAATTGGCATAGGGCTTTCTGAATAAGCTCGCATGTCTTCTTCTACTTTGAAGGAATTTCTCATAGTAATGGTGTTAGAAACCTCTTTAAAGTGGGGGCATACATCGACACTCCAATTTCATTGAGTGATTTTATTTTTCTTGCGATTGACTCTCTTGGAAACATTAGGTACAATGTTGCTCAGAATGAGACATTTCACTTGTCCTCTCTTACAAACAATATTAGACCATTTTCACTTTTCCTCTCTTGGAGAAAAATTACATATTATGTTCCTTAAGATGAGACCTTGCACGAAGTAATTAAAAATCCCTTTGAACATTTCTTACACCATTTTTACATCTCAAAAATCATTTAGAAAATTCATTTTCTTTTGTGGCACCTTATCAAAGTTATCAAGAGGTATAAATTTTGTACGGTTTAAGTGGGAAGCCCAACCAGTGACATGAATTTCTCCATAGCCACCTATGTGTGTGTGTGTGTCAGTGCATACCAACCATGAGTGTATGTTTCTCACCCTTTTCTGACTTCTCACCCGACAAACAACCAAGAGTTCCATCACCTCAAATTGAGTACGCATTTTTGGAAAAACAACCTAGAGTTGATACACAACTACACCTTTTTACCTCTATTCTTCTCTTCCTTCATTTCTTGTCTTTTCATGATCGTGTATCTTTTTTTTCTACAAATCATTCACCTTTTGCATGTCCTCTTGCACTTATGTTAGCTTGACTTAGGATCTTGATCTCAGGGGTTTGTGGAACCTCCTTTCATCTTTGTCAGCCCTTATCATTGGCATTGGTACAATTGATCCCCTCTCTTGAATGGCTACTTTACTGTGAGTTTGAAGCAATTTCCTCCTCTCACTAAAGTGGGGACTAACTATAATGTAGAAAATGGTATCATTTTTCACATTCATTTGGGCCTTTCTTGTGGTTTTTGGCCTAGTTTTTTTTAGATTTAATGTTATAATGTGGTCAACACATTCAAATTAGATCTTGAACCCTTGTGAATCAATAACAATTCTATGGTGTCTTGCAAGGTTTAGTGAATTTTTGTAACACACTTTCATGCTTTTCTAGGACCTTTTCATTTTAATTCATCTAAAAAACCTCTTTTCATCCCTTTCTAATCCTTATTTCATTTTTTTATAGAGTTGTAACAAAATATCACACTTTCCTAGTCTTCTCATCAAAAAATTGACCCTTTCTTATGTTAAAATGACCCCTTAATGCACTTATAGGTCCTACTTAAGTGTGTTTCGGAAGAAAATCCCTGTAAACAACATGAATCACCCTTTTGTTCCCGGCATAAAATTAAAATTTTCTAAGTGGACTATGCTGCCACTTTAGGCTACTTAGCCCCATTTGGCATAAAAATTAAAATTAATTCAAATTTTTGATGGGTCTTTATTGTCTAAACCCTGAGGTCAACCTATGATAAGGTATTTTCAAGAAATTAAGACAAAACATGTGTAATTATAGGGTTTCCCCCTCATTTTTCACTTCTTATCATCCAAATCTCCTAATTCTCAACAATTCATTTTTCTCAATCATTCATCTCTCATTCCTCTCAAGTAAGCTAAGGTTTTGGCATTCTAAGTCATCAAGCAAGCACTCAAGGGTAGATTCTTCAACCATTGTTGCAACAACTCAAGATCTATCATCAGGGAAAGCTTCTTACTCCATTTTTTCATGCTTTATTCCATCATCTCTTCATCTTGGTTTAATTACCTAAAATGTGTTTGGCCAGGGCAAACCCCCATGCCCTAGCATCTAAGATTTCTTTCTCTATTTGTGCGATTTGTATGTCTCATTTACGGATTTATCAAAGAGAAAGGTGTGGAATATTGTTGAAAACTTGTGAAATCTCTTCAAGGTGGTCAAAACCCTAAGAAAGGCTTCGAGAACACCTATAGGCTAAATTTTATAGTTCTAGATTGAGAAAATTACTAGGAGTAGAAGTGTAGGTCGAGGTCTACAGATTCCCATTTCAAGTCTTCAAAAAAGTAAAAGTTGAAATTGCCCCCAGTTCTGGTGACTTAGTCCCATTATGTAGGTTTTTGAGAGGGTTTCACAAATTCAGACACCCATTTGGCTAAAATAGGGTCTAGTGTAGTTTTCTAGAATTTTCTCGAAACTAGACTAAGTCGCCTTGGCAAATGTGTCTTGCCAGGCTTAAAAATAAGTTTTTCCAAAACCTCAAGGACATTTGCAGTCTTCATTCCAGCCTCCATCATTTTCTAGGTGCACTTATTATTTTCTCTTCTATCTTTCCTTTTGTTGTCTTCAATCTATCTCTTTGCATATCTCAATGTGTTTTCAAACAAGTAGCATTTTCTAAGTCTTACATTAGTACTTAGTGTCTTTTATCAATTTCTAGCATCTAGATCATTTCACTTAGACATATTTACATCATACTTTCATTAGTATTGAATTTGAACATTTCCATTTTGGTATCCCCCTCTTTTATTTTAGGTGAAAACCCATAGAAGTGCTAGAGAACACTAGGCAATACCAAAATCTATGTTACAATTATTTTTATATTATGGGATTTGTTTCCAAAATTTCCTTCACTTATTAATGTAAAGCATGAATATACTCGATAAAATATTTTACAACTACACTCTTCCTCCCCAAACCTACCTCATCCATCAATTCGTCAACTCTTTGGGGACTATATCCATACACAATATGAAATGGAATCCTTCCTCCACTCCTATTAACTGAGTTATTATATGCAATTTAAAAATTTGTTCCAATCTCAAATCACATTGATTGGGCTTGTCAACTACTGAGCTCCTCAATAAATTACCGAACAATAATTTCACAACCTCAATTTGATAGTTCGATGATGGTAAGCTAAGATAAATCCCAATTATGTTCTCATTTTCCTCTAGAAATCATGCCACAAATGGAAAACAAACTTATTGTCATAGTATAAAATAATAGTCTTTGGCAAGCCATGTAATCAAACTATCTCCTTGATAAAACAAATTAGCTATGTGGGAAGCATCACTACTCTTTTGACATGGTATAAAATGAATCATTACCTCTCTTTGTTCATGGTATGCCCCCAAAAAATCTATACTAATGAATTTCCATGGTCTTTTTAATATCAAGAATAGCTACTACAATTCTTTATTTTTCCTCACTCCTTTGGTATCCTAGCATATCCAATAACTTTGCAGCATTATTTTTATATTCACACTCATCTCTGGCTAATAGTAACTCTCATTTAGTTGTGCCAACAATTATTTTACTCTAAAAAATGCACTTAAACCCCCATTATGCTTCACACTCATGAAGTTATCCCTCATTGATCTATGAGGTATGCACAGTCTCTTCCTTTTGAACAAAAAGTTCTCTTATATGAAATACTCTAACCTTAGATTTTTATCTATCACCAATGGGTTCTTATACATCGTTCAAGATTCATTAAAATTTTCATCCTATTAATAAAAATATCCCATTAAATCAAAACCTATAATGCTTACTCTCAGTTCATTCAACAAAAAACATCTTCTACTCAATGCATCAACAACTCTATTTGATTTGTCATTTCTATGATTTAAAGAAAATGAATGACTATGCAGAAAATCAACACATTGAGCACATTATTTTGACTCAATTTAGCTTGGATATTAATGAATTATAATTCATGATGATTTTTTTATAAAACAAACTCATTTGGTAGCATGTAGTGTCTCCATTTATTGAGTGATTACAAAACTACATAGAACTCTTGACATAGACTAAGTACTTTCTTTTTGTTGTATTTAGCTTCTTGTTGAAGTAAGTTATTTTGTTTCCCTCTTGAATTAGAACTCCCCCTATCATTATCCCACTTACATCACAATCTACTTGGAACACTTTCCTAAAATCTTGAATTGCTAGCACATGTTGCTCAATTGCCTTTTCCTTTAGTATATTAAAACTCCTATCTAGTGCAATTGTTGAAATGAAATACTTTTGATTAGATTTCATTGTTTATGTAATCAATGTAGAAATCCAACTAAAATTATGTATTAAATTCCTATGGAATCTCAATAATTGATGTAATATTCTTTCTTAACACATATTCCTTGGCGAAGGCCAATCAATGATAGATATTACTTTTTTTGAGTCCATTTTCAAACCAGTACTAGAAACTACAAACCCAAAATAAACTAATTCTTCTTTAATGAAAATATACTTTTTGAATATCACTAGAAACTTATCTTCTTTTAGCCTTTCAAAAAATGATCCAACATGTTGCAAATGTTCATTTATCTTACTAAAGATACTAATTTCATCCATATACACAATTACAAACTTACCAATATTTGGATTCAATAATTCATTCATCAACCCCATGAAAGTGATTGGAGAATTAGTTTATCCAAATGGAATCACCAACCACTCATACAAACCATGCGACTTTTTATTGTAGTTTTACATTCATCTCCCTCTCTTATCCTTATTTGATGGTACCCACTTTTCAATTCAACCTTTATGAAGTATTTGAATCCACTCAAAAAATACATCATATCATCCATTTGTGGCAATGTAAATTTGTATTTGATTGTGATCTTGTTTATAGCTCTAGAGTTCATACATATATGTTATTCTTCATCCTTCTTTGGTGCCAAAAGATGGACTCAATAGATCTCTATAATCAACTCCTTATCTAATAATTCTTTCACTTTCCTATTGACTCATTTTGCATGGGTTACATTCTATATAATGCTTTTTTTGGATAACATGCACCAAGGATCAAATTAATACAATGACTTATATCTCTTATTGGTGGAAACCCATTAGGGAGATCCTCCATGAATATATCAAACATATTCATCTATATCTTTTTTAATTTCACTTGAAACATTTTCACTTTTCTCTTTGGGCTTGAGCACTACAAACTTTCATGTAATTCCAAAACACATTCCTTCACTTTCTTCAAATTCTTCAGGAAATTCTTCAAGTAACCAAATAGGTTTTTCTTCACTCTCTTCTTCCCTATCTTTCAAAGGGTTGCTAACATACTCTTTTCCACTCCTCTTTATGGTTATGTGTTAAATTTACCATCATGAAAATATTGTCTATGATATTCCAACAATATTCCTAAAAGAATATGGAAGCATCCTTTGGCATTATATTACACATTATTTCATCTTTGTAATTACCAATTTGAAAATTTACCAAATCATGTTCTTTCACAAAAAAAATTATGCTCCTTTTGCAACCATGAAACTTAGTATGGGTTGGAATGTTTGATTCTCTTCAATTTAATCTTTTCCACTAGTTCTTCAAAGATCAAGTTAATAGTGGCACATCTATCAACAATGAAATTTCAAAACTTTCTTCTCACCTTGTACCTTATTAACAATAGATTCCTTTTTTTGATTCATTTTAGTTTCTCCATTTTTGAATTCAACAAAATTATTTATAACATAAATGATTCCCCATCCTTAGGATCCTTTCCCTCCATTGATGAAGTCTTAATTTTAATTTTAATTTGTTCTACATGGAATCTTGCCTCTTTTTCCTTTCCTCTATCATGCTAGATTTATGGACATTAAACTTCCCTATGTCCCATTTCTCCACATTGGAAAAAAATGTACCTTTGAAAATTCTTCCTCTACCTCTTTTGAATGATCCTCTTCCATGAGAGAAAATATAATGTTCCTCCTAAGAAGTCTCTTCTTTCTATATTATATTGTGAACTTTAATGGGATGTGCTTTCTTCTAAATGATGACTTTGGTGTCCTCTAACATTATTGGATTTTCCTCTTCCATGTGAAAATATGCCTCTACCTCAATATTTTATTTTTTTCCTTCTTATAATATTTTAGTTTTCCTTCAATTCATACTAGTATGCCTCTTGTATTCCAAGAATGAGAAGAATGAATTTCTTTTATTGATGTCAACTAGTTGTTGTCATTAATGTCATGGTTGTAGGTTATTGGATGTATATGTCAAGGATATTGAGAAAATTGTATTGATAAAAGACTGCGGGTCCTTACTGGTTACTTAGGGTTTTGTTGCAAGTTTTCCTCCTATGTTTGTGTGATTTCGATATGTTGATCATGATTTTTGAAAGCTACTATATTTATATTTTTGGATGTTGATTCATTGTATAGTGCGAGTTATGTTTACTAGTTTTGAATTGTGGTTCTCTAAGGTTCTAGTTGAGGTATGGGAGAAATCTTGTTTGTACAAATTTCTCTTTGTTAATGTCTTATGAATTGTGGTTATGATCATGATGAAGCTAATCTTGGCATCCGAAAGGTTTTGGCTTAATTTTTCTATGTGTTTTACACTGGTTTGGTCAACCTTGTGTTGAACACTATCTTCGGAGTTAATGAATCATGTTGGATCTATTTTTCCTCATGAAATGTGTGTTTTGGTTTCCCTCATTCTAATTCCACCCTATGATTTTTTGGCACTAACGTAATTTGAATTTAATGTTGGATGGTTGACTTTAGATAGGTCTCAAAGTTGAAGATGGTATAAATACATGATGAGTTAGTGGTGAAGAATACAAGAGTGAAGAAGAGATATAAGTGCAAAGAAAAAGAAAAGATAGATATGATATTGATGCTAATCAATACGTGTGTGTGCTATTTGAGTGTGGCAGATTAGTGTGAAGCCTAAATGTTGAGTTTTCACATGTTGTGAGAAGAAGGTGTAGTCTCTCATTTGTGTATGAATATGAGTAGTTTAGAAAATTGTGGTAGATTTCTTTGTTTCATTAAGACTACCGTATCTCTATTATATATCTCTTTTATCTTCTTTGTATCTATGTGGCAGTGAGCCATCTAGGTTTTAAGCCTTATTGGATAGAGATTTTTGTTCTAGACAGTGATTTCTTGTTTTGGTAGTGAGCCTTATTTTTCAAGTAGTGAGCCTCTTGTAATCATTTTTCATATTTTCTATAGTGTGATTTAATCCTCACCATGGTTTTTCCCTCATTGGGTTTTTCATATAAATTTTGTGTTGTTGTGTTTGTTTATTGTCTTTCAGGTTTTACACTTGCACTTAATGTTTAATCATTTAAGCAGTGTTATGGATTAGTCTGGTGATTGATTCAAAAGTTTAATTCTATGAAAAAAGATTTACCCCCTCTCAGTTGTCCTATTCAACAATTGGTATTAGATATTGGTTCATTGGTGAAGATCTTAATTGCTTGAGGAAGGTACATGGAATGGCTGGTAAAGTGACTTATGACTATCCATGGTTTGATGGAACTAATTATGCTATCTTGAAAATATTGATGGAAGAATACCTAGAGTATTATGGATATGATGTGGACAAATCTTACAATAATCCTTACACTCATCCTACTAATGGTCCAAGTATCACTAATGAGATAAAATAACATGAAGCGAACAATAAGGAAAATTTCATTTTTAAGAATAGTCTTGCACATTCCATGTTGATTAAGGTTCACAATTTAAAGAGTGCTAAGGAAGTATTGGAAGCTTTGGAAAGGGTGAATGAAGATGATGAACAAAACAAAGACAAAAAAGTGTAGAATTTGGAAACATAGTTTGAGCTCCTACATATGTCTAGAGATGAGAATCCTAAAGCTTATGTATAGAGATTAGATGAGATAGTAGATGGAATGCAAGGAATTGTTGCTACTGTAGATGAAACTAGGATTGTAAAGAGGATTCTTAGAACTCTTCTTAATGCTTATAGCCAAAAGGTGTGTGATATTGAATAGAGTATAGATTATAAGACCTATACTAAAGATCTATTATTGGGATCTCTAACATCTTATGAGATGAGAAAGACAAATTTGAGGAATGGATGCAAATCAGAGACTGCTTTTAAGGCCACAAAAGTTGAAGATCCAGATAAAGAATATCTTGATGAAACAAAAGCTAAACTTGTGAGAAAGATGAGGAAAGCCTTCAACAAGTATAAAGGCGAGTTACCCCTAAAAAAATTTATTTGTAGAGAAATAGGTCATTATGTTGGAAAGTGTATGGAAAGAGCTAAGAGGAATAAACAAAGACATGAGAAAGAAAATAAAGGAAAAAAAATCAACAAAGAATATTATGTGAATGAGAATTCTTGTCTAGGATTTTGATTATGAGGATCCTGGTGAAAATCAATGCTTGTTCTTGGAAATAAAGGATGAACCTAATTCTCCTAATTCTACAAAATAGGTGAAAGAATACCCTCTAGAGAAGGAGAAAAATAAAGGTACTATTATCTCTGCCCTACATGCTAAAAAGAATAGAACTATTAGGTTGTTGACAGTGGTTATTCACATCACATGACTCATGATAAGAGTAAGTTTGTTAAAATTGAAAAATATTATGGAGGCTTGGTTATGTTTGGAGATGATACTGGTTCTAAAATTTGTGGGATAGATTCAGTAAGTTTTGATGAATATTGATGATTCCATCTATGTTAAGGGTTTAAGGGATAATATTTTGAGTTTTCTATAGATGTGAAGTAAGGGATATGATCTTGTGTTTAAGGATGAGAGCTGTGAGATCTGGAAAGGATCTGAAATAGTGTTTGTTGCTGGAAAGAAATTTGAAGCAAATATATACCAGCTTAAGGGTGCTAATGGATGATGCTTTATGACTAAGGTTAACGAAATTTTGTTATGACATCATAGAATGTGTCACATGAATTTTTATAACTTGGAAATGATTAGTGTAGTTCAGGCGATCAAAGTTTTACCAAGGATTACAAAGCCTCTTAATTCTATTTGCAAGAATTATTAATTTGGAAAGTGTGAAGAAAGTTTTTCCTTAGTCTTTTGATTTTTGACTTTATGCTTGCTGGCTTTGGGAGGATCCACACATAAAAGAAGGTTTGGTTCTGAAAGGTGTGCAATGCACCACATCGTGGCTACGTTTTTTTTGTTTATTTCTTTCCCTTTTTAGAGAAAGTTGGGCCATGTGTCAGATCGGTGAGGAATTTATCAAGAATGACTTTCACAAATCTGAGAATACCTACCCACTCAAAATATCATCCCTTCACTATGAGGAATTTGTGCCTCAAGAATGTTTCTCTTCAGAGTTTTTCAGAGTATACCTTTTATTTGATTTTTGGAATAAATATTTGAGTTGATGTCTCCAAGCCACATGATTGGTCAACAAGACATTTTGCTCAATTGTTTTCTAGGATCCAAATGTTTATGGAGGGTACTCTTGCTAAATATCTAAGGGATATTAATGCAGAAATTAAGAGCTGATGAGTGAAGGTTACCATGAGCTAAGTAAGAGATCTATGATTAGATTAGGAACTATCAGGTGTAGAAATTTGGGAGTAATTACTTATGGGTAGAGGCAGATTTTATCTCTCCTTTTGGCTATAAATTTGTGGCGACAATAGAAGAGAAGGGTTCCTCAAGTTTTCCCTTGTGGAAAAAAGTTATTTAGATTTACTTATGTATAAGAAGTATTTTTTATAAAAGTTTGCATAACACTGCTTAACTCTAGCATGTTATATGTGTTTGAACTCAAAGTATTGTTAGATTGGAATCCAACCTCTATTTTAATGTTCATTTATTATTTGAAGCACAAACTATTTGGGAGAAACATTTGAAACTATGAATGATATGCCTCTATCAATGTTTCCTTATATATATCCTCATTCAGAATAGAAAATTGTGTCTAGCTTAATTAGAATATTTCTATAATTTGTTTTCCTTGCTATAGGCTTATATGATAAAGTGATAGCCTATATGTGAACCCCTAAACCTGCATAAGCATAAAGACGACAAATATTGTTAGTGTTAGATCTAAATTCATGCAAAGAGTGAGAGATTCCCCACAAAATCCATCTATTAAAGCTCAAATTAGGAAAATGAAGAACATAAAACAAGAAACGTAAACTAAATCCTAATTAAGCCAATAAAATGATGATCCCATGGGGGAATTGGTGCCAATGATATGTTACAATTGGCTCTTTCCCAATTCCTATGTTGCAATATGAGTTGATTGAATCAATGGTCAAATATCCAAAGAGATTTGAGCATAATTTTTTTATAATCTATGAAAAATGATGGATGATTGGAAGTAATGAGCAAAATTAGTTCTCAATTGAAGAGAGTTACTTTGCATGTAAATTGTGGATGAAGATTGAGGAGAAGAGTCTCCAATTTATAGATTCAAATCTTGGAAGAGATAGTTGAAATAAGCAATGTGGGACAAAAGATAGTCCAATGGCATTGTGCCACTTGTCCAAATGTGATTGGATGAGAAATGTGCAACTTTTGGCCAATGTGCCAATAAATGCAATTAGGTGGCATTTCAAATTTGAGAAATGACATGTTGAAGAGGGAAAGAGGATGAAGTTAATGTCACTTGGCTCAAGGTCAAGGACATGTAAGAGGCATTGAATGCCTTGTTGGAAGGACCAAGTCCACGTGACCTTTTTGAATTCAAATAAGGAATATTCCCTTTTGATGCTTTGTGAGGGAAAATAGACAAATTAATAAATCCAAGTAATTGATTTATTGTGCAACTTGCATTCTCTAGAGGAATTTAGGGATTGAGATTAATTTAATTAAGGAGTTGATTAATTTAATGAAGAATTAGATGATGTGACAATTTAGACTTAGGTTTGTGAATTAATTTAAGTCAATAATTGAGAGGAAATGATTTATCAAATAAATGATTTGATTTATTTAATCAAGGAGGAATATGTTAGATTAAATCAAATAAGGTTTAATTTATTTAATTTAATAAGAGGACTTTAGAGAATTTAATTAAATAAAATTATTTACTTAATTAAATAAATATGTAAGATTAATTAAATTAAATTGGTTAATTTAATCACTGAAAGGAGAAGACTTAATCCAATAAATAATGATTTATCAAATTAAGGGATGGAATGTAATGAAATTCTGAGAATGTGATTTAGGAGGAAATGTTGTTAGTAAATCGGGATCAGGTGTGCCAAAACGAACTTGTACATTTTCCATGTCTACATTTTGCCCCTCTTTGAAGAATGTACTTGTTGCATTGATTTACCGAATAAACTGTTGTGATCAAAGGTCTTGATTTTCTTGAAAAATTTTAGAAGCCCCACTGCTGCCCCAGTAGAAGGATACTGCTGCATATTGCCCCCTCGAGAGATCAGATAAAAAATTTGAATTTTTGGGTGAATTCATGAAAAAAGATGACAAGGTGCCCGATAGGCCAGAAATGCCCCAAAATGCCCAAAAAATGCATTAAAATGCTAGAAGGGATGAAGAATGACCTTCGGTTAGGTAAATACACGATCAGGGCAAGAAACCCCCTCGAAAATGTCAAATTAGGTCAAAAGAACCCTAATTTTTGAGCTTAAATAGACCTCAAGGGGTCAGTTTCAAAACATTTGCACTCCTACCCTTTGGAAAATCGACACTTGAGCTCTAAGTTTTAGACAAAATGGCACAACAAGAGCTTCTCCTACACGTGTTGGAGCGAGTATGAGTATTTCAGTGACTAGTCGCCATAGGACCCATGGTATGTACACCTATCCCATTTTTCATTTTCTTGTTTTACATGCATTTAATAGGGTTAAAGTACAGTCGGGTCGGTGCGTTGCGATATTGCGCCGCGATAGCTCTCCAAACTGGCCCGTGCGGTCCCATTTAGTGTCGCATGTGCATAGAGCACCACACGGTGGAATTTAGGAACTAGGGATTTTTGATTTCTTAAGTTGGTCGCCTGCTCAAACAATGCCGTGTAGACCAGAAGCTATCTAAGTCCGCCTCGCGGTGTACTTTGAAAATTTTAGCTATCTAACTCCGCCACGCGACATAGTTTGGAGACTTTCAAACTGCCCCGCTTTTGCAAATATTGTCACTTTTTCTATTTCAAAAGCGAAAGGTAACACAGACACTAGATTCTTTCTAGGGAAGCTGACGTAGTACTTTTCCTTGTGTAGGATACACCCGAGGTTATTCATTTGAGGGAGAACCAATGGCCGGTACTTGAGCGATTATCTGATATGTACATATTTATTCAATAGCAGCTTGGGATGCTCAGTCTATGGTTCATTGCCTATGTCCCTACTATGCGAGCACATTTGGGTACGATGCATGCTTTAGCCGAGCGGTGGCATAGTGAGACTTCATCTTTTCATCTTCCCACTGGCAAGGCCACTATCACTCTCGAGGATGTCTGGCGCATCCTGCGACTACCTATTCATAGAGAGTGAGTGATTTATGATGTAGAGGAGGGGACGAATGCCTGCTTTTGTGTCATGGGTGTGGACAAGCTCATGCTCTATGATGGTTAGATAGATCTGGAAAGACATTCGGGGATAGCCCCTACTTACAACCTTATTTTGGCCACCATTATTTTTGGCCTTGTAGCTCCCGATCGATGTGGTTGATACTTCAGTCTAGGTTGGGGACTAGCGTGGCAACAAATGTGTGCTCGCTGAGTGCGTTATGCCTGGGGACCAGTGTTACTGGCCTCCTTATACTAAGATTTGCATGAGTTTGCGTACTTGGAGGGTTAGGCCCTTGGGGTGGGGTTGACTCTTCTTCATGTTTGGGGTTTCGAGTGGATTCCAGTACTTTGCCCATTTGTGACACATGTTGTTTTAGACGTTGATGACCGTTTGGTGTGGCAGTATGGTTAGGCGATGATTCGCTTCACCCACATGGACACAAATGACATAGCTCACTGGCGGCAAGTTCTGGATGAGATGACAGTATTCATTTGGAGGTTGTACATGGGTATGGGCCCATGAATGGATGATGCAGAGCAACTTTTCTTTGCCCACCAAGATAGACTTATGCAGGGTCGAGAGCATATGCTGATAGAGAGATATCTTCTAGGCATAGTGGCTAGAGAGTTGGAGGAGGTGCAGGATATACCTGATGCTCAGTGTACAGCTATCTTTGCCCACACGGCCTGGGAGACAACATGGGGACAACCCATTCCAGCGGATGAGGTAGTGACCTCATTTAGGTAGTTGGTGGCTCAGCCTTGGGCATATGATCAGGGGCCAATAGATGCAGGAGTGACTCCAGCATTCACGGCATGGTTTAGGCCGCTAGTGAAATGGACAGTTCCAAGGACAATGCTTCTACATCACAGACCGAGAGGTAGGTCAGCAGGCAGGGGTCGGGGAGGTGTACCACCTCCTCAGTAGTCACCTCTGAGGGATCCCGCGCAACATGCAATAGGGCCAGATGGCTAGCCCTAGGTGGCAGGACATGATGAGCAGCCACATGTGCCAGCACAGCAGCAGCCGGTAGTACAGCCAGTAGGACACCCAACAGGACACCTAGTAGGACAGCCAGCAGGCTAGCCAGATGCCCATGACATGCTGCTACAGGTTCTGACTGCTGAGCAGGATGAGGCCCGACAGTAGGTTGCCATATTGAAAGTAGAGATAGATCAAGCACGATCTTAGAGGGATCAGGAGATAGGCCAATAAAGATAGTTAGAGAGTGTTGCTTCCACCTCCCGGGGCCAATCAGTCGATATCCGAGATTATAGGGATGCTATCAGAGAGGTCGAGTACTATCTACACCATTATCAACAGGTAGTACCATTCGACTATAGAGTGCCAAACTTTTCCTAGCAGACGAGGAGGCGACTAGCAGAGGCACATGGTGAGAGGCAAGATGGGGAGGGCAGTAGCTAGCAGGGCCCACCCCCTTTTGATCATAGGACAGTTTGCTTTATTTTTGACATACGGGCTATAGTATTTTGGCCTTTTTGTATTACACCTGATCCAATTTGTATCATAACAGTATTTTTTGATATATATATGAGATGATTCGCCCTTTTATATGATATGTATGATGCACATGTATGGTATGCAGATGTATGATGCTTATGAGATGTTTATGAGATGTTTCTATTCTTAAGCTTATGTGATGCAATGTATGTAATGGATGCATTTTCTTTTGTGTATTTTTTGTTTTTTAATGATGTAATGCATATTAATGATGGTACTAAATGCAAATGGTAATGGTTGCAAATGATTATGTATGATGTAATGTTGTTTTGATCATGTGGATGCAGGGTGTATGCATGGGCGATACTTTGATTACTGTTATGATACCATGTTAGTTTGTGAAAGAAGATAGAAGAAACACAGAACGAATGAATTAGTTAGGATGATGATGGTGATTTACATTGCTAGGAATTGAGATTTTCAAAGGGTCAATTGTGTTATGTTTGATAAAACACCTAGCTTCACTACATCAAGGTATTAAGAACCAGGATGGTGCGATACTTAGTGTGATGGACTTTGACTCGTCAAATAGATAGAAGTATTCTTGTTCACACTTATTATACATACTTTATTCAGGATGTAGTTTAGACATTCTAAACATCTTGGAGAAAAACACAGAAAAGCAAGCTTTCCTATGTGTGGTCAACAAGATACCTGAAACATCCTCCCTACAAACCAAATAAAACATGCATAACTAGGTTATTTTACAAGCGTGTCCCACAAGCACAGCAGATAAAAGAAAATGATCATTGCCCCATTCCTTTCTCTCTAAATTCTTTTTTTTTTAGACATCATCGAGAGTTCCTTGGAATGAGCACAAAATAAGATAAGTTGACAGGACCAAATAAAGTAAACAAACAAGTTGATGTTCTTCATACCGCTAGCCAAGACTAACTGCTGTGAGGGGTACTTGATGTTTATGTCCATCGCAGGAAAGCTTTATCCTAAGACATGTAGTGATCAAGGTTTGGATGGGACTGATTGGGTGATATGCTATTGATACTCTGAGTTGACCAACTTGTTCGCTTATTGCTCTAGACTTTAAGACTTTCACGATTAGGGTGTTCACTTTTGAACCTGCTAGACTTGCTTCTGACTGACTCATTAAAGGGTGAAAGCGACGATGCTTTATTATGAGTGAGACAATCATGGGTGAAAGCGAGATGAAATGGATGAACCCTTTTGGGTTTTTTAGATATTTTAAGACTATTTTTGGTATTTTCACATTTTTCAATGTTTTTGGCATTTTCAAGATTTAAGATGAACAGACTAACTTAAAGACCTATCCTAGGGGTCTCAGGAGCTGATCCATAGATGAGCTTTACCTACGTCATATACGTAGAGACCACATAGTTTGACTAATGACAACTGACTTCATGACAAGATAGCCAAACGGATTGTCATTTTATTGCTTAAAGGACTGACTTAAGGTGCAGACTAGATGGGCAAACGGATTGTCAATGCGACGAATGCCTAAGGAATAACCCTAACTATCTCGGGGGATGATCAAAGATCAACCTTTCCTACGTTCAAGCTCAGAGATGACGTAGTTCGACAAGTTGGAAAACTGACAAGATTCAATGATGAAATTTCTAATGATTTTCTGATATTTTGACATGTTTTTTGGATTTTGGATGATTTGGATGTTTTTGGATTTTTGAATGAGTTTGAAAAAGATCATGAGAATATAAATGAATCCGATCCGATGTTTGTAAGAATGTTCCCCCAGTGTGGTGTGATAGACTACTTCGATAAAGGCAGGACAGACTAACCTTAGGAATGTCAAGTAGTTCCCTAGTCGAATATGGTATGGACACCAACGCAGGCTATGGTATGGATATGAACAAATGGGTGGATGGATGATTTGAGATGTGATCGAATGAGTCATGTGAATTTTGGTAGATGGGGGGTTGCTTTATTTACACTTGGTGCATGTTTGCTAGGTTTTCACCAAGGTACTTGCCCAAAGCGCCACCAAAGTGGTTTTCACTAGAGGATGAATTTTTAATTTTTACTGTTTTTTGATTATTTTGTTGTCACCAAGACGCCTGTTTGCCAGGTTTTCATCAAGATAACCATTTTTTTAGGGCTTTTTTTTATTGTTTTTGTATTTTTTTGGTTCTATACCTTGCAAGATTTAGGCATAAAACTTTTTGAGGTGAGAGCTATTCATGGGCTCCTATAGGGGCTTGCCTTCTAGTGTCGATAACTTATATGCCCCTGATTTTTAACTTGCAATGATGACTAGCCAGTTGGGCTCAAAATTTCCTTTTGTATCCGAATTTGGCACATTCTTTTGGTTTTCTTTTAGCACGAGGTCACCAACTTGGAAAGTGCGTTGTCTGATCTTCTTGTTGTAGCTAATTTTTAGGCGATTTTGGTACACTTGTAGATGATTAAGGGTATCCATGCACCTTTCATCTAGTAATTCTAGCTCATTCAGTCTTGTAACCCTATATTCCTCATCCATGATGAGGTTTTGCAGTGATATCCTTAGTGACGGGAGCTCGATCTCAATGGGGAGGATGGCTTCTGATTCGTAGACCAGGGAGAATGGGGTGGCGTCTATTGGTGTGCAGATGCTGGTGCGGTAGGTCCATAGGGTGGGATTTAGCTGCAAATGCCAGTCATGACTAGAGTCATTGATAGTTTTCTTGAGGATTTTCAAAATGGTTTTATTTATAGCTTCTGCTTGGTCATTGCCTTGTGGATAGTATGGGGTGGAAAAGCAGTGCTGGATTTTGAATTTTTCACATAAATCACGGATATTCTGATTTTTGAAGGGCATCCCATTATCAAAGATAATTGATTTGGGAACACCGTATCGACAAATGAGGTAGTTTAAGATGAACTTGGATATTTGTTTTCCCATGATGTAGGTCATGGGAATTGCTTTGACCCACTTTGTGAAATATTCAGTGGCAGTGATAATGAACTTGTGGCCACTAGATGAGGTGGGCAAAATGTTACCAATGAGATCGAGCCCCCACTGTGAAAAGGGCCAAGGTGTAACAATAGGATGTAGTTCTTGAGGTGGTGCATGAATAAGTTCTCCATGCTGTTGTCATTGTAGGCATTTTCTGACAAAGTTGTGTGCCCCTCTTTCCATCGTTGGCCAGTAGTACCCGATTCTCAGTAAATTTTTAGCCAAGGTCATACCACTTGAGGGTGACCAACACATGCCATTGTGTACCTCAGTTAAAGCAGTCAAGGCTTCCTCAGGTTTTAAACAACGTAGCAAGGTTCCGTTGGTACTTCTACAAAAGAGGGTCTCTCCTAGGATGACGAATCGTGAAGTCCTTTTGAAAAAAGTATGTTTTAGGTTCGGGGTGATGTTAGTGGGGAGGATTCCTAACTTTAGGTAGGTGTATATGTCATGATACCAAAGATCACCGGGACGAACAAGTTCACATGCGTATTTTGACTCTAGTACCTCGAATGTGGGTATGAGAAGCTGCTCTACGAGGAATTCATGTTTCAAAATGTTACGAGGGATGTCTAGTAAGGATCCAATTGTCACCATTGCATCGGCTACTCTGTTGTTTTTCCTTGGTATCTACTCAAAGGTGATGTCGACGAAAGATTCTTTGAGGATTTCTACCACCTTTTTGTATGGTGTGAGCTTATCATCCTTGGTTTGGTATTCACTGTTGACTTGGTTGATGATAAGTTGCGAGTCCTCGTAGACCTTTAGCGCCATGATTCACCACTGTGCTGCAATCTTGAGGCCTATAGTCAAAGCCTCGTATTCTGCAATATTGTTGGTACAAGGGAATGCTAGCTTATATGACCTAGGTATATAGTCTCCTTGCGGGGTGATGAAGAACACACCAACTCCTGATCCACATTGCGTGTGGGAGCGATCAAAGTATAATTTCCAATGGTTGGCTGCACCAAGGTTAAAAAGGGATTCATTTGGGAATTCTGATATGAGTGGGTTGTCTGTGTAGAGGGGAGCTTCTGCCAGCTGATCCTCAATGACTTGTCCCTTTATGGCTTTTCGCTCTACATACTTGATATCGTGATCAGACAATATCATTACCCACTTAGCCATTCTACTTGTAAGCATTGCTTTTGATAGTAGGTATTTTAGAGGGTCTATCTTGGCAATCAATTTGATTTGATGAGCTAGCATGTAGTGTCTAAACTTCTATGCTACAAATACTAGTACTAGACAAGCCTTTTCTATTGATGTGTAATTGAGCTTGTGCCCTACCATTGTTCTGCTGATGTAGTAGATGGCCCGCTCACTTCCCTTTTCATCATGTTGGGCTAAAAGGGCACCAAGGGTGGTTGTTGTTGTTGAGATGTATAGGATTAACGGTTTCCTGACAATTGGTGGCATCAACACAGGTGGTGTAAGTAAATATTCTTTTGTTTTTCTAAATGCTTGCTCGCATTTATCGTCCCATCTGAAAGCTACTCCCTTGTGAAGTAGGTGTGAATAGGCAATCTACTTATCTGCCAGTTGTGCTATGAATCTCTGTATGGACTGGAGTCTACCTTGCAATCCTCTTAGTTGTTTTAACATTCTTGGTGCTTCCATTTCAAGGATTGCTTTTACCTTTGCAAGGTCCACCTCTATTCCTCTCATTGACACTATGTATCCTAGCAGCTTCCTCGATTGTACCCCAAAGACACACTTCTTCAGGTTGAGTCTGACCATATATTGTTCGAGCCTATCAAAGATAGCACTTAGAGTTGCTACATGGTCCTGTCTCTTCTTTGATTTAGCCAGTATGTTTTCCACATAGTCTTCGACTATTTTATGGATCATGTCATGGAAGATCAATGTCATGGCTCTTTGGTATGTAGCTCCTGCATTTTTCAACCCAAATTGCATCACGTTCCAGCAGTAGGTGCCCCAAGGACATGTGAATGTTGTCTTGTGTTAGTCTTCCTTTGCTATCATTATCTGATTATATCCTGAGAAACCATCCATTAGGGATAGCATCTCATGTCTGGCCATCATATCCACTATCATGTCAATGTTGGGTAGTGGAAAATCATCCTTAGGACATGTTTTGTTTAGGTCTCTGAAATTAGTGGAGATGCGGATGCCCCCTTTTGGTTTTGAGAGACGTACAATATTTGATACCCATTTTGGATAGTCGATCGGGCATATGAAGCAAACATCTAGAAGTTTTTGTAGCTCAATTTTGACGAGCAAGTCATTTTGTGGGTGCATCTTTCCTAGCTTCTGTCTGACTGGTTTTGCTCCGGGGTAAACAACCAAATGATGAACTACTACTTCAGGATCTATTCCTAGCATGTCAGCATAGGTCCATGCAAATTTTACTTTTCTTTCTTTTAGGAATGCTGCCAACAGTTCTTGCTCTTCTGTTTGAAGTGTTTGAGTGTAGAATGTGATTTGTGGCTCTATTTTTGTTCCCAAGTTGATAGGGCTGCACTGTTCTGCCAATACTACTAATTTCTCCTGATGTAGAGTAGTAGGGGGGAGATTGAATGCTTTATCCTCTGGCACCTCAGAGAGGTTTTCACCATCGGATGTGTCCTTTATTCTCACTATTTTTGGTTAGAGAGTGCCACAGTGTGGTTTTCACTCCATAACTCTGAGCTTATTCTCAATATTTTTCTTTTGCAACTGAAGGACTCAATCATCTCCCCATAGTATGCTTGTGTGTTCAATGTGATGTTGAATCCAGCCTTGTGATCCCCACATGAAATTGTATCCCTTAGTCCCATGAATTCCAAGAGGGCCTCATCGTTCTCGAACAAGTCTAGAATCGGTGGTCCCCATTGTTCGTGATCGATGAGTTGGTGGTGTACTAAGGTAATTTGGTGGGTTGGTTTGTTTATCTCCACTGTGTAGGCATTTATCATCAACAAGGCAGAATCCTTGAATAGCCTAGGGAGACCTACTATGGTATCATCATCGTCACTACTAGGAACATCAGTGACGTCAAAGGTGTAATTGTTGAGTGGGATCCCTAAGTAAACGGGTGGTCTAGGGGTAGTTTTTGTTACCTGAGGAGAGGACCTGATTGCTCTTCTAGGAGTACCTCTTCCATGTATAGTTACACTCAGAGGAGTATACCCAAGACCAAGGTTCTGCATTATTCTCTCTATAATGATGGGATCCAACCGTCCATCATTGTTTCTTCCCAGGCTCTCATTCATGTTATAGCCCATACCAAACATCATTTGTATCCCTCTATTAGTTTCCTCCATGGGAAAGGTGCGAGTGGGTATTTCATCTTGGTATAAAGTGTTTGTGATGTCCTCCTCATCCACATTCTCCGGACTGAGATCCCCCCAATGGTGGAATCCAGAGGGTTCTGTTCTAGTGTGGATAGGTGTTTGAATCATCTATGGTTTCCCATGTGACCTAGGAGATTATGGTAACTCTCCTACAACAAAAGCATTTTTCTTCACTCTATAATCACTACATCTATTGTCCTGTATCATTTTTTTAATCTCATATATGTCAGGGATGGCAGGTGTCTCTGTCGTAGAAGTGGAGGCGAGATTAGCTGGGTCTATGTATGAAGTAGAAAGGCCTTCATCATTTTTTGGTACCTGAGGGATCTTGTAAAACTTGGCTTCCAAGTTCTTGCAATAGGTAAAAGGTTCGAGATCCCCATATATAGTGACCTCCTTGTTCTGATGTGAGAATTTAATGCACTGGTGATAAGTTGATGCCACTGCCTTCATCTCATGTATCCATGGGCGTCCCAGGAGGATATTGTATGGTAGATCAAGGTCAAGAACTTGACAGGTTGTTTCCATGGTTTCTAGCCCTACTTGGATGGGGATCGTGATAGTGCCCTGAGACACTCTTTCCTAGTCATCATATGCTCTTATTGTGATGCTTTTGTTCTTAAGGCCTGCACCTCCATCTACCAAGAACCATTTGACTTTATTTTTGTGGATTAGGACTTGGAGGTAGAGTGCACGGTTATGAGATGGTTGAGGAGGGAAATATTGATATGAAAATGTAGTGAGGTTTGGGGTAAAGATGTTACCCACCATAGCCTGAAATCGCTTTATGTCAAGGGTGGGAGCAACGGTGGACGCAGCTAGTGCTTCATCAAGGATCTATCTATTGGCGGTGGAGATTTTCAGTAATTCCATGATGGAGATTTGGGCAGGTGTTCATTTCAACTGGTCGATGACATTTTAATCATAAGGGATGGCCTTTGTATTAGTAATGGGGGTCTTAGCAGGCGCCCCAGTGATGGTAACCTTTCCACCTCGTGTGGTGACTCCATAGTCATTGTTGGCTCCCTTGATATTTATGACAATGACCATTTTGTCAACGCATCCAACTATCTCCTCGTATACTAGATTAGCACTAGCATACTTTTTCTTGCCCTTATTATTCCCTTGGTTATGGTTTGGCATCAGATTCGTGTATACCTTTAGGTCTTGGTTTCTAGCCGACTGCTCAATGTTGATGACCTTATCCTCAATGAGGTCTTGGATGATGTTTTCGAGTCTCATGCAACTGGCAGTGGTGTGTCCTTTGACTTTTTTAAATTCACAACTTAGGTTCTCATTATACCATGGTGGCTTGGTCATGGGTTCTGTGTACTATTTGAAATTAGAGATTTTGATTAGATTTTCCTTAACTAGCTTCTTCATTATAGACTCAATCGATTCACCAAGAGCTGTGAACTTCCTCTTGGGGGGAAACTTTTTGTGGGGAGGTGGTCCTCCTTGATTACCCAAATTGTTGACTTGATTGGTGGATGACGGTTGTGGCTGTGCTACTACACATTAGTCTGCACATTGTTGTGATTATGATTTTGCGATTGATTATGATTTTGGATATTCTGCTTAGGGGCACTGATGACCACCTTAGCGTCGACCACGCCATTGTTCATGATATTTTTGTTCCTCAACCATGCTCGAGGTTTATCATTGTATTTGTTAGACGGGTGGTTATCCTGTGATGGAGTGAATGTTGGTGCGCCTTCTCGCGCAGTAAGGTCTCTTTCAATGTTGAGCACCTTTGGAATCAGTTGATCGTATGATGTGATGCACTGCATTTTTAAGTAAAACACCAAGTTTTTATCTAAGTTGGCTATGATGGTGTAGACCTATTGTTCTTCTGGCTTTTTCCACTTGCTCTGATTGGCCTTGGATCACCATCTTTGCAAGAAGGATGTGAATAACTCTCCTTTTTCTTGTTTGAGTGTAGATAGTTCTTCCAAACTGACATTCGCACCCATATTGAAAGAGTAATTTTTAAGGAAAGCCTCCACTATTTCCTTGAATGTTTTAATGCCTATTAGTAGGCGCGAAAACAATTCCATAGCTGGACCAGTCAAGCTTCAGTAGAAGATTTGCATTAGATACGTGTCATCATATGCGACTTCCATGTAGTGCACCTGAAACTCCCTGACGTGATTTTTAGGGTTGCCTATTCCATTGTATTTGTCAAATTTGGGGATCTCAAATCCCTTTGGAAATTGTACCATTGTGAGACTCCTATCGAATGGGTAAGGGCACAAGTTGCCTGGTGTCCTTGTGGTTTTTCCTGCTTGTAAGTCCAACACCTATTGTGAGAGCAGTTTGATTTGTGTTGCGATATCTTTGCTCGGATCGGGGGGTGGGATGAATGAGTTGTGAGGTGTTCGAGGTGTTTGATGGGTGGGGAGTGTAGTAGAGGGTGTTTGCTGCAAGCTTGGTTGTGCGTTCAAAGCCTAAAGGTATGCCTGTATTTGTGTCAACAACGCTTGTTGCTATTGTTCCAACAATGCTTGTTGTTGGTCCATCTGTTGTTGTTCCCATGAAGCCTATTGCTAATCAATTTGTTGTTGAGCTAGTAAAGCCTGTTATTGGTCTAGCTGTTGTTGTGCCAACAAAGCCTGTTGTTGGTCGACCTGCTATTGTTCAAATAAAGCTAGTTGTTTAGCTTGCTATTGTTCCTGAAAGTCTTGTAGGGCTTGTTGATAAGCTTGCAGGTGGATTACTTGCAAGTGCGCTTGGTATTGTGCTTGGGCTTGTGCTCGGGCTTGTGCTTGAGCTTGAGCTTGTGCTTGTGCTTGGGCTTGGGCTTGACCTTGTGCTTGTGCTTGAACTTGGGCTTGGGCTTGAGCTTGTGCTTGTGCTTGCGCTTGGGCTTGGGCTTGGGCTTGGGCTTGGGCTTGGGCTTGCGCTTAAGCTTGAGCTTGGGCTTGCACTTGAGCTTGAGCTTACTGCTTTTGCTAGAGTATTCTCTATTGCTTGGCCTTTTGAGAGGTTTGGATTAGCATGGTGAATGAGTTTTCCATGTTGGCTTTTGGTGGGATGGGTGGAGGAACGGGAATCGTGGCAATCGTTGTGACTAATGAAGAGTTTACAATGGTGGTTGGGATTTGGGTTGTTGGAGGGGTGGTGGAGATGATTGGTCCTTGAGATGGCATGTTTTGGGATACTTGAGGACTAATTGTGGTGATGGCTTGTATGGTTGTAGGTTGTTGTTGTGATGATGTGGGAAAGAAGAGGGAATTGGGTGTGATGTTTAGATTGTTAGATTCTACGAAACCATCGATGTTGATAGGAGGAAGACCCAATCTAAGGGGTGTTGTGGTTGTGCATGAAAATGGGGGAAGGAATGGAATGTTTCTTAGGAAAAAGGGATTTATAATGTTAGTTCCTTCAAAAAAGCTTCCTTCTTCAAGTGGTAGAGAAGTTTCTATGTTTGATTGACAAGCTGGTGCCATGCAAAAAGAAGATGAGCCAACGTGGTTATGGAAAGTGAGCGGGATGTAGGGGTGGGATGGATTTTTCGGAATAGACGTAACCGGCGTAGTGGTGATGACTACTTCTTTGTTAGCCACAAGGTATTTTTTTTGCAATTCTTGGAACATGGCACTCCCCTTGTTCACATTCGGTGAGGTTGGTGTGATGACAGATGTGCTTCCAGGTACTTCTTGATTAATATTTGACATTGGGGATGCATTATATATAGGCACATCTATACTAGTGTTGGCATCAAGGTTGGGAGGGGGCGGGACCCCTCCTCTTGCTATTGTATTTAGGTATTTGAACATAGCACTGACAATTTTGTGGTTCTCCAGATTTTGAACCATCTCCATGATTTTGGATTATGTCATCCCCATGTCTTTGTTTATGATGTCCTCTTGATGACTCTCCTCTTGAGGATTTTGTGATGATGAGGGAGAGTTGCTTGGGGGATTGCTTTATCCCGCTAGATTCACTTAAGTGTTTATATGACTCATATCCATAGAAGATGATATTTCTCTGATATTCTCCATGTTCTTCTTGTGTTGAGATCTTGTTTGGACCATAAAAAATAGGGATTTGTTCGATCCTAACCCTTTAGGTCCAAAAGAGAAGAACTAGGGAAGCTAAGAGATCAAAATGGCGGTAATGGTGATGAAATAAATGGATGATGTGAGTGAATGAAACCTTTGGAGAAATTTTGAAGGTGTATGCTAAACTTGTAGGGGGTTTTGAATTGATTGATTGTGATAATTTGATTAGATGCGTTAAGTCAAATAGGATTGTTGTGAAGTTGTTTTCCCTAGGAAGTTGTGTTATCCTAGGGGAACTTGCACAAATGGATGGACTGACTATTTGTGTTGAGCCAATGTGTTTGAGAACTAATAGACTTTAAGAAGTTGTGTTATCCTAAAGAAAAATTTTCCAATGGTTGGGACTATGTTGGCTAGGTGTGTTAAGCCAAGATATGGTGATATTGATTTAGCCCTCTAAGTTTAGCGTGATGATTGATTCTAGAGCTCTTAAAAGGTTTGATGATGAAATGAGATTTGGTTGATGGAGGAATGAACGATAATGACAACTTTGATCTTGAACCTTAACCTAGATATGACTCTCTCTACAAAACCTCGGTATTGAAGAACATGCTAGACTTCCTATGGGAGAAAAGCAAACCTTTGAAAAAGATTGGGATTTTGTTGACAATAAAATGCATATAATGCAGGATTATTCCTTGAGGCTTTTTTGTAGAAATTGTATACAAGTCTCTCCCTTACTTCAAGGAGCATCTCAAGGCATTGCTCATGGAATTTTAGACTCACTTTTTTGAAATTTGGCTTTGGGATTTTGATCTTGTGGGAAATCATTGGAAACAACACATGTGTGATTCAATTTGTGTTTTTATCTTGGTTTAATGAGGTTCTTTTTATCCAAGACACTTGCTTGCTTAGGTTTCAAACTATATGTCTATTGTCCCATTTTCTTTCTCATCCCACAAGGTCCTTTGTGTGGAAATCAAGGAAAATAGGGAAAAAGTTCCTTATGTTTATCCTTATCGAAAACAAATGATGGTAGAATTTGTGCACTTAGAAACCTCTAGGAATATGATTCCTAGGGAAAGGAAGAGTGTCCAAATTCATCACAAGGTATTTGTTTCCCACAAGGTGTTTGAAATTTGAAGGTACTTTGTGTGTGTTTATTTAACAAATGTTTTCAAGATCAAGCAATGTGTTCTTTCCAAGCACTTTTACACTCCTAGGATGATGAGGCAATATCTTGTTGGGTTCCCACTTGGATAAATCTAGCTGAGCACATCTTGTTCGAATGGCTAAATGCTTGACCACACTGGCTCCCCTCCACAACACTCACTTATTTGGGTTAGCCAAGCATTAGTACCCATGAATCTCCCATGGCATACTTTCCATTTCCACAACAAGACTGCATGTATAATCTGGGGCGGCTACAAAGGATATAACCTTTTGCACCAACAAGATAGACAAGGTTTTGGCCCTTTTCTAGACAAGGGGTCGTAATTTGGGAATTTTGTTCATGGGGGATTATCCAACACCGGCAAGAGTCCATTGTTGTCCATCTCATCAGAATAATCCTTGTGATATTGGCCTTTGTTCCAATATCCACACTTATGTCCTGGGTGGAAGTCACTTGGCTTTAGTGTGTTCCTGTTTGGGTCGTTCCCTTGGGTGATTACTTTTTCCCATAAGGTAGGCCCTCTAAGATAAACAAAAGTGAGCTAACATATCCCGTTGTTTACACAACCTTTGTTGAAAAACAAATGGGAAAACCTCCACAATATGTCATGCTCACACTCGCATGCTTTGTTCAATTTTAAGTGCCCAAATTGAAATGTGGAGGCAATCTTTTTCACAAGTTAGTATTACAAAAATGCTTTTGATTCTCAAGATCGCTATAAAGCGTGAGAGAAGCGCATACACATTTTACTGATGTTAATTTGTGAAAGAGTTTGCAAAACATAAAAGACACTTGTTCATTTTAATCCTCAAAGAAATAATGACTTCTTTTTAAGCACCAAATAGAAATGTGAATTTTCCTTGTTCAATTATTACCTTTCAAACCAAATCTAGTGTGTTTACCTAAAGTTCTTTTTAGCTCCTTGGCAACTTTGGAAAAACTAAATTTGATTGTTATTTTTAGAGCCCAATGAAAATTTAGTGTTCTAAGATCAAAGATTTTAACAAGTTTCTTGAAAAGTATTCAAGAACACTTAAGTGTTTAAAAACACTTTACACAAAATAAACATGATATCATAAAAGAAATTTGATTGTTCTTTTTTTTAAAGCCCCAAAGTAAAATTAATTTTCCTAAGACCAAATATTTTTAACAAACTTTCTTAAGAAGTGTTAAAGAACACTTTTAGTGTTTAGGAACACTTTGGTTTTGTGAACATAATTTCATAATGACTCCTCCCTTTGGTCCAACCTGGAAAATGACAATAAAACAGAGAGCAATAAAGACAGGAAACCAAATTAGAAGTTCAAAAAATGCAAATTTATAAAGCACATGTCAATTTAAAATTTTACTGTCTTCCCACGGCAAAGTTTGAAAAAGCGGTGGATTTTGGAGAAGCGGCGAGGTTTGGAAGAAAGTCAGTGCTATATAGCGCCATGTGGGTGACTTTGGGAAGTGCTCTACATAGGAAAAGAGCACAATAGCAGTGCGACAGAGGCCCACGGTGCAGTTTGAAAGTGGCCTGCTTTAAAAATTTAAAATTTATGGGCAGGAAAGGCGATGCGGTGGAGTTTGGAGAAGGCACGGCCCAATATAGAGCCATGGTGGTGAAGGCAGCAGAGTTAGGACTTGCGCGGCTAGCTTAGGAATTTTTTTTAAAAAGTGATAGGCGGGAATCCGCAGTGGATTTTGGAGAATGCAATGGTGGGTCAATATGGAGCCATGGAACTAAAAGTTGCAAAGTACTACGCCACGGAGCTAGACGTGGCGCAATATAGTGTCATGTGGGCTAGTTTGCATGTGTCTACAACAAAAAAGTTAGAAACCATGGAATTTGAAAACGTGATTGAATTTTTTGACTTGGGCCCTCCTTCTAGCGCCAAAATGAGAACCTCTAAACCTGCATAAGCACCAAGATGACAAAGATTGTTAGTGTTAGATCTAAATGCATGCAAAGAGTGAGAGATTCCCCACAAAATCCATCTATTAAAGCTAAAATTAGGAAAATGAAGAACATAAAATAAGAAACTTAAACTAAATCCTAATTAAGCCAATAAAATAATGATCCCATGGGGGAATTGATGCCAATGATATGTTGCAGTTGGCCCTTTCCCAATTCCTATGTTACAATATGAGTTGATTGAATCAATGGTAAAATCTCCAAAGAGATTTGAGTATAATTTTTTTATATTCTATGAAAAATGATGGATGATTGGAAGTAATGAGAAAAATTACTTCTCAATTGAAGAGAGTAACTTTGCATGTAAATTGTGGATGAAGATTGAGGAGAAGAGTCTGCAATTTATAGATTCGAATCTTGGAAGAGATAGTGGAAATAAGCAATGTGGGACAAAAGATAGTCCAATGGCATTGTGCCACTTGTCCAAATGTGATTGGATGAGGAATGTACAATGTTTGGCCAATGTGCCAATAAATGCAATTATGTGGCATTTCAAATTTGAGAAATGACATGTTGAAGAGGGAAAGAGGATGAAGTTAATGTCACTTGGCTCAAGGTCAAGGACATGTAAGAGGCATTGAATGCCTTATTGGAAGGACCAAGTCCACTTGGCCTTTTTGAATTCAAATAAGGAATATTCCCTTTTGATGCTTTGTGAGGAAAAATAGACAAATTAATAAATCAAAGTAATTGATTTATTGTGCAACTTGCATTCTCTAGAGGAATTTAGGGATTTTCACAAGGTCACAACAAAGAGAAAGGAATGGCAGGTAGTGTTGAACACGATGGTTGAAAAAATAAAGAAATATTTCAATGTCTTACATAGCTTCAGGTTTACTCCCTTCCTTTCACCAATTGGAGATGTGCTATTGGTCAAGCGGATTATAGATGAAATCAGACACAAGCTCTAGACTTCTACAGAACAACCAGGTTCGAGTGCAACACCCACTATTATGATAGCGAGTGTGAGATCATTTTTCTTTCTTGTCTCTATTATCACTTGGGAGCTATTTCAAAAAGATGGGGATTTGTTTCCTTTAAAGAAGTCTTCGAGCTAGATCAGGTTTACAAGTTTATTTGTAATCTTGTTAGACTAACTGATGCAGATTGGTAGATGTAGCATTTTTTTTTCCCAAACTTCAAGAATTTCCAAAGGTATAGGTTCATGCATCTTCAAGCAAAGGCCCTTTGTAAGTTGTCAAAATTTTGAAGAAATGTTTTCCTTAAACTTTCAATTTTCAACTTTATGCTTTTTGGCTTTGGGAGGATCCACACGCAAGAGAAAGTTTGGTTCTGAAAGGTTCAAAATGCACCACATGGTGGTTGCACACATTTTTTTATTCATTTCCTTTCTAGACAAAGTCGAGACACATGTCAGCTCATGAGGGAATTTATTAGGAATGGTTTTCACAAATCTGAGAATACCTGCCCACTCAACACATCATCCCTTCATTGCGAGGAAGTTGTGCTTCAAGAATTTTTGTCTTCAAATTTTGTTAGAGCATACCTTTTCTTTTGTTTTCACGTGAAAGATTTGAGTTAGTGTTGCCAAGCCATGTGATTGGTCAACAGGAATTTTTGCGAGGCTATTCTCTAAGATCTGAGTATTTATGGAGGGAAATATTTCTAAATATCTAAGGGATATTAATGCAGTAGTTGAGAGTTGATGAGCAAATATTTCCATGACCTAATTAAAAGATCTATAATCGGATTGTGAGCTATCAGGTGTATACACCTAGGAGTAATTACTTCTGGATAGAGGCAATTTTTCTCTCTCCTTTTGGCTATAAATTTGAGGTGGCAACAAAAGAGAAGGGTCCCTACAGTTTTCCCTTTTGGAAAAAAATTATTTAGCTTCCCTTATTTATAGGAAGTATTTTTATAAAAAAATGTAGAACACTACTTCACTTTGGCATGTTATATCCATTTTAACTCAAAATATTTTTGGATTGGAATCCGGCCTCTGTTTTAATTTTCGTTTAATATTTTAAGCACAAAATATTTGGGATAAATATGTGAACCTATGCACGATATGGCCTTTGTCAATGTTTCCTTCTCTATATCTTTGTTCAAAATAGAACATTGAGTCTAGCTTAATCTAAATAGTTTGATTATTTGATTTCCATGTTGTAGGCTTATATGATAAATTGATAGCTTATAGAAATTATATTATGTCATTGAACTTCTTTGTTTTTTTTGAAGGTTATTGTTTCTCTGTGTTATGTTGTATTAAGAGGAAGAGACTATGTAAATTTTTTGAATGTTTTATGTTAACACCTAGAACTTCTATGCTTGATCGGATCTTAACAAAAAATTCCTACTATAGATTTGAATGACTACACTCGGCTTGTATCTAGCCTTCATTAATCATTATCTTCCTAGAAATGAAGGGTTGTGGCATTCTATTTCTATTATATCATTCATAGAAAAGAACTCGGGTTTTCAATTGTTGTAAAAACATTGGTGCAGCACCACTTTTCATGTTTATGTTTTCATTTCTTTTGACCTTTTTCCAAAACTTAGAGAAGAGTCAGCTTTCTATAAAATTCTTAGAGGTATTCAATGATGTGAAAATTGGTCCCCCACTCATTGAATTTTCCATAAGACTGCCAGAGAGGCACAAGAGATTTGATGATCAATAGAAAGAAAGTAAGAAACAATTATAGATTAGAGGAAGAATCTACTAATAGACTACTAGATTTAATTTATACAGATCTCAAAGGTCCTACAAGTTGAAAGGTACTCTATGACTTTTATTGATGATAATTATAGATATACATGGGTTAAATTTATTACAGAGAAATCAAATTCATTTGTTATATTCAATACATTCAAAGCTATGGATGAAAATGAAGTGAATTTGAGAATAAAATTCTTGAGGTCTGACAAAGATGGAGAATTCACCTCCCATGATTTTAACATGTTTTTTGAGGTGCATGGAATAAAGATACAATTATATACTCTAATAACTCCTAAGCAGAATGGAGTTGTTGAAAGAAAGAAAAAAAAAGTGCAAGAGGCTACTAGTTCAATGCTTATTGAGGTTAGTTTACTATAAGCTTAAACTGGAGAGAAGCTATTCATACTACTGAAGTTGAGTATATTGCTCCCATATCTTGTTGTACACAAGTTCTTTGGATGAAAAAAATATTGAAAGATATTATAGTGGTGTATGATGATCCTATTTATTATCTTATGTGATAACACAAATGAAATTAACATTTCAAAGAATCTAGTGATGCACTCAATGACAAAGCATACATCTATCAAGTATCGTTTCTTGATAGAGAAGGTTTTAGAGAGTGAAATAAAGCTTGAGTATGTTCTGACAAAGAAAACAAATTTCTAATATATTTATCAAGGCTCTTCCTAAAGATACATTTGAGTATCTTAGGGAGAAGTTAGGGGTCATTTCCCCTCCTTTGTTGAAGTAGATGCATCAGTCTGGTGGATCTATGGATCTATCTTTCTTCTAGACTGATGTCTACTAGCTACCTCTCAGGGGGAGTAGGTAGTGTTATGTGTTGTCATTATGAGTATTCTTTTGTCAAAGGGGAAATCAATGTAAATATATTTTTCCTTTTCCATTGATGTTAAAGGGGTAGAGGAAAGGAAGAATTTAAAAATAGATTATCAACTAAGGGGGAGAAAGATAAATAAAAAATCTTGAGAAGTGTATTCAAAGCTAGTATTTTGTCTTTGATGGTTTTCACGTCATGTACATTTCCATAAATGACAAAGGGGGATATTTTTGAAAGAATGAGAAGAGTGGAGGTCTTTTCATTAATTTTAACTGGTCAATTAGTTATCAACTAGTTTTTATTTTCATTCATTTCACGGTTGTAGGTTATTGGTTGTATATGTCAAGTATATTGAGAAAATTATATTGAAGGAAGATTGTAGGTGTTCAGTGGTTGCTCTAGGTTTTTCTCCTATGTTTGTGTGGTTTATATATGTTGATTGTTATTGTTGGGAGTTTCCATATCCAAATATTTTTCTACTGATTTATTATATAGTGTCAGTTATGTTCACCATTTGTGAATTGTGGCTCTTTGACGTTTTGGTTGAGGTCTAGAAGAAATGTTGCTAGTCCAAATTTATATTTGTTAAATTATTATGACTTGTAGTTTGAGAGCTGAGCTACTATGATCGTGATGAAGCTAATCTTGGTATGTGAAAGTTTCATGATTTATTTTCTATATATTTTACATTAGTTTCATTGACCCTGTGTTGAAAACTATCTTCAAAGTTAATGAATCATGTTGGATCTATTTTTTCCTCATAAAGCATGTGTTTGGGTCCCCTTCATTCTAATTCCACTCTAGGATGTTTTGATTCTGACCTAATTGGAATTTAATTTTTGATGTCCAACTTTGAATATGTTTCAAAGTTGAAGATGGTATAAATGCAAGATAAGTTAGTGGTTAAGAGATAATCAAAGAAGAGGGATACTTGTGCAAATAAAAATAGAAGATAGATGTGATATTGATGCTAATGAGTGAGTGTGTGGGATGCAAGCGTGGCAGATTAGTCTGAAGCAAAAATGTTGAGTTTCCAGATGTAGTGAGCAAAATGTGTACTCTATCATTCATGCATGAATGCATGTGGTTGAGACAATTGTGGTAGATTTCTATGTTGCATTGAGATCTTCAGCTCTCCATGACATATCTCTCTTATATTCTTTGTATCACTATGTCATTAAGCCCTCTAGGTTTTTAGCCCTATTGCACAGTGAGTCCGTGTTTTGGTAGTGAGCCTTGTTTCTTAGGCAATTCACCTCTTCTAATTAGTTTTGATATTATATAGTGTGAGTTAATCATCATCGTGGTTTTTACCTCATTGGGTTTTCCACTTAGATCTAGTGTTGTGTTTATGTGATGGTTTTTAGTTTTTCCAATTGCATGCCTAATGTTTAATCATTTAAATAGTGTTAAGGATTATTTTCGATGATTGATTTAAAGGTTTAATTATATGACAACAGAATCATCCCCCCTCTCATTTTTCCTATCCAAAATCTTCTACACTAGTTATTCTTCTCATAGCAATCTCATTCATAAGGGAATTGTGTAGCCCATTCACATTTCTTGACACTTTCTCCATATCATCACATACATGTCCATCTCAAAATTTCAACTTATACAACTATTCGGTATACTCTTGCACATTCTTATCCCTTTGTTCAATATTTTGAAAAAAAAATTGCAAGTTTATTTGCTAATCTATGAGAAATATTTTTTCCTTCAACTTCCTCATCATTCTATCTCAAGATTTAATTTTATCTTTGCCTATTTATTGTCATTTAGTTTTCCTGTTATCCTACCTTAGGGAAGCATGTCCCTTAATTTTTTTTCACACAAACTTAAAATTATTCTTGGTATTTAATCAATTCAAAATTGAAGTATTTATTCATATCCAAGTCAAATAAATCATTACTTGGGATTCAAATTTATATTGCAAGCAAGAGCATCCAATTAGGGTTTTCTACTGAGCTTGACCATTTATCTCAAGAATATAATTTCTTCCATGTTCTCTCTTTCATCTTCTAGATAAAATTAGGGTCTTCTACTTAATCTTCATTATCATTGATATTTTTCATTACCATTCCCCTTCTTTGTTTCATTTCCATGGCATCCAATTGAGTAATGATGCCACTCAGCATATCCATGACTTCCATGTTTCCATTTTGTGGCCCTCTTTTCCTATGTACTCTTTGTGTCATCTTTCTTACCATTTTTGGTTCCAAGTATTCTTATTTTTCATTCACCAACACCACCTTTGAAGGTCTTATCCTACACTAACACAATCTACCTCTAATACCAAATGATATAGTTCAAAATTCAAAACCCTTATCAGACAATTGAATTAACTCAGTCAAATTCACTTTGAATTCAATATTATATGACACAAAATTTTGATGAAATTCAACGATTTGTATTGATTGCATAATCCATTATCTATAATAAATTACATCTATAACTTTTACATTATATACAATTTCTAAATTCTCTATTCAATCCTCCTTCGTATTTTATTATGGTTTCCATGTATATTAATTCTTCATCACTCCTATCACACTCTACTTCCCCTACACACCTTCTATACCTCTACCAATGTGCAGTAATATTTTTTTTATTGTTTAATGGTCATTCAATACTCCCTCATCTCCTCCATATCCACACCATTCAACATTCCTCTACTTTTTTTTTGCCATTTTTCTCTATTTTGTTTAATTTTTTATTCCTTCACCTTTTGTGCACCTCTATCTATCTATCATTTTTTTATTTCAAAATATTTTGACATAGCCTTTCCAATCTATGACCCTTCATTTTTCTCTCAGTGTTGACTATCTAATTATTTTCTTATGTTCTTTTTTATTTCTTCGCATATTTTTATTTTTGTAGACATCTCATTTTCCAAAAAAGTATTATTTGGGCTCTTAATAGTGTAGCACATTCTTGGTTTTTCTTGTTGGATGATTCATTACCTCTCCTTTGTTTTATTCTTTCCTAGAAAATTATGTCCATTTGGTTTCATTCGACCTCTCCAGTTAACCAACACCACTCTACATTCATTAGTTTTTTGTCCTATTCTATCATGTTGCGTGCCTCTTCCAATTCCATATGTTGTAATTAAAATTTACTTTACTTATTATCATTGAACATAAAAACCAACAAAATTTCAAATTATAGGATGATATCACACTCAAAAGAATAGAAAATAATAATTTATTTATTTTTATAAATCAACCTTCTCGAAACAATTTGTAATTCACTTCAAGGACAATTAAAACTTCATAGTGCATATCGAAAAATGAAATTTTGTCAAATTAAATGACAATAATATCACTATGCTCAACATCCACAAAATCCAAAATTAAATTGAAACTATGAAATGAAAAAAAAAAATAATAATAAACCAAATTGATTTATTTTTTCCATGATGAGGATTGCCTATTCACTTGGATGCTCCCATATCAAAAAGAGTGCTTTACATAGTTATTTGTGGTGATATATACAAAATTTACAAATATTGCAATATATTTTTAGTGAATTAAATATGATAATTAAGTTATGGTTCTGATATAAAATCATTTTGGCATTGTAAATTGTTGCCCTTGACAATTTCACACTAGGTTTCACTCCTCACTATGTGTGTAAACCTAATTGTGCCTATAATTTTCCTGTTTTATTATCGTTTTTATAAAATCATGATTAAATTGGGAGTTATCATCTAACATTTATTTACCAATGTTCATGTCCCAAAAATAGGTCTATACTAGGGTGTGTATTGCCCATGTCCAACAAATTTTGGCCCCAATTCAAATATGTTAGTGTCAAAATTTTAACATTTAGAAATCCAAAGTCTCTTGTCGAGTGCTAGTAATTAATTTAGTGGGAATTAAAGAACTATGTATAAGTACAAGTTTTTTTCATCATTGGAAATCATAGCATTAATATTGAGCAACTGAGCATCCCATAACCAGTCAAGGTAGATTTAAGAGAAAAAATAGCAACATTATTACAATACTTTTATCAATAAAGATCAATGCAAGAAATTAAATGATGAACGAAGTGATTATGTGCAAGAATTTATCATGAGAAATCATACCAAATCATGAAGATGTATTTATTTATAACCTTTTGCAGGTCTATCACGTTACCAAGGCATCCATCCATCAATCCTTTTTTTTTTCTTTTTTTGTGGCATCACTTCATCAAGGATTTGAAGTCAAGGTAACATTGTCATTTATCATTTATCATTTCAGTCAGTTATTATTGTTGTGGTCTCTTCCCGACCTAGGGTATATCCTCTTGATCATCATCAATCTATATATGTGGAGGTAGAAACATCAAAACAACATTTCACTTATGCAATCCCCTATAAAACATAACCCATCCCTCTCTTTTCATTTTTGTAGGTTAGATCTAAAAGTTTCAACAATTGACAATTGTAGGAAACATAGAGTAGACTCCAACCAACTTTTCAATGTTTCAAAACCTTAAAAGGAAGCATCCTATGTCTAGGGCACCAAACACCCCTATATATCCCTACCATTCAAACTCAACATTCCTTCACAAGTTCCTATCTATAACTGTTTATCATATTCAAGCATGTTATATTTGTAATTGTGAATAAGCGAATAAGCACAAAAGACACTTCTTAATATGACATTATATCAATAGACAAGTTAAATGAATCAATTCAAGGGAATTATCTATCAAAAGCATCATATTGCTCTCTATCTCTAAAGATTTTTAAATCTAAATTGCCCTCAGATTGTTTAAGCAAATAAGACTATTAAAATGACAATTCAAAGAATGAGATGATGCTAATGCAATATTAAATAATTAAACAAGCACGATATTGATGTGAAATAGATAATTGCAGCTACAGGAGGTAGCCATGGTTGAAAACATGATTGCTTGATGCTTGATGTGTGAATGCTTGATGCTTGATGCTTGAATTCCTGTAGAGTAAGAGTGCATAAACTTGATTATCTGGATCCTTTTCTTGGTTCAATTAGGTTGTATTTATAGATTTCCTAACTGTATAAATGCACAGGGAAAGCTTTGAGAGGCTTGGATTCAATCTGGATAATTGAATGGTGAGGGATGGAGGAGATTGAGAGAAAGATGGAGACTGTCTCTACCCATGAAAACACTAGGCAAGAGAAGAGGAAGGATTGATGGAGGAGAATTGAGAGATCAAATTCCAAATTTGTCTCCAAAACTTCCAGTGAAGTTTCAATCAATTAATTTTGACATATTTTAGGGATGGTTTAGACATAGGATATCTAATTCATTTTTGAGAGAATATAGATGGAATATTCTTTGTGCTTTAATATAAATATTTTGATTTATTTAAATTAGCAAAAGAGAGATAAATAATTTAATAAAACGAACTATAGAAGTTGTTTATTAAATTAAATAGAAGAATACGACAATTAATCAATAAAGTGATTTGTCTTTATTTAATTAATTTAAGATGGATGCGATAGATTGAAATAGGAATTTGATAATTAAATCGAACAAAGTATTTAATTTTGTTTATTTAATTAAGATGAATTTAGATGTGAACTATATAAATAAATATTTATATTTATTCAATAGTAGAGGAAATTAGGATAATTAATCAAATAATTCGTATTTAATTAATCGGATGCTCTAGACAAATTTTAGGTGTATACATTTTGCCCCTCTTCGAAGTGAAGTGTTTACACGTTGCTTCGAAGAAAATTTTGCTGCTATTGCCAGGATTGATGATATAAAAAAATTAATTCCATGTGCCCCAGACATGCCCTAGATTTTGATTTTTAGATGATTTCATGATAATATGTCCCCTCAGGAGATAAATTAACCATTTGATGATTTTTAGAATTTTTTCAAAAATTCATGATTTCTGATGATTTTATGTGATTTGATGAAGAAATAATTTATCTCCGGACAAATAATGAAGAAATCTATCCCACCAATGAGTTTCTAATTAATTTCTTGATAAAATTAATTAAAAGATAATAAAAATCCACCAAAAATACCTTTCCAAAAATTATAAATACTCCAAAAGGTCATTTTCTTATTTATTTTCATTATTTGAGTTTAAAAATCTTTGTGATAAAGACTTTTTTGCCAGCTAGAGCAAAGATGCCTATCCCCTACCACACTCACCAATTCGAGCGTGTTTGATGTCATCGATGGCCGACCACATATGGACCTCCAGTATGTACCACTTGACCTCCTCGCAATTCGTGTTATTCTATTTTTTATGCTTTTTAGGCGTTTAGACGTGTTTTTCCTATTTTAGCACTTTTAAGCCACGTTGTAGTGCTTACACTCTGGTGTAGCACTTGTAGTAGGTAGATTAGCACTTCGAGTTTTAGCGCTTGCATTAAAAACTCTAGTGCTTCCAATTGATAATGTAGCGCTTTCCGTGATTTAGCGCTTAGGTGTCAAGAATTAGTGCTTCAATGCCAAATTTTAGTTTTTTGAGACTTTTAGCACTTGGATTCGGTGGATTAGCGCTTGTAGGTTTTGTTCTAGCACTTCTGGTAAAGCGGCCCTTTGACGAACTGTTATAGTGCTTCGAAGCGAAAAAGTAGCGCTACGGGACTTTTTGCGCTTTGGATGCTTGATTTAGCGCTTCGAAGTGCTAAAATAGCACTTTTGGAATTTAGCGTTTTGGGTCCTTGATTTAGCGCTTTTAACTGATAAAGTAGTGCTTTTGGATTTTAGTGCTTTGGAAGCCTGTTTTAGCGCTTCCATGTTAGATTTGAAAATTTTGACTTAGTGATCCCTCATTTTGTCAATTCTGATCATGTCCATTCTTTCGAGTGGTATGTTTGATAATCCAAATACTTGATGTGTTGGATTGATGATTTAAATAAGACTAACTTCTCATGATAGGTGAGAAGAAAATCCTATTTGTGATGATCCTCATGATAGGCGAGGAAATGATTCAATATCCATTAAATCTCATGATAAGCGAGATTAGATACTATTTGATGAACCTCATGATAGGTGAGGTTGATGATCGCCCATGAATTTTGATCAAAAATTCATACCAAAGCTTTTTGGAATAGACTTGACAGTAGAATGACTTTTGATTTCCTGACATAGCTCACTGATTTGTTGGTTTTTTCGCTGTAATGATAGGAGGATTTGGGTAATCTCCAGATGTGAGAGAGGTTTTCATAGATGATAGACTTGATACCTCATTTGACCCTAAATGAGCTTCAGGTGATAGGCCAATGCAGCCTTACGCGCTTACTTGATATGCCCCAGATTAGGATTAATTGGTGTTTGTTGATGACATTGGCTGAGAGGTGGCATAGTGACCACAACGCCTTTCACCTACCTACTGGTGAGATGACAGTCACACGTGAGGATGTGTTTGCACATTTTGTTCATGGGTGAGATCGTCGTATATGATTCTCATGGGACCGGCGACAGAGATGCTCTTCGTAGAGTATTTCAGGATCAGAACATTGCGGGTCTGAGCATTTGATGGAGAAGGATCACCAATTCTTATGCTACACTACCAGTAGTACTAGCTGGATTCATTGGAGGTTTCCTTTGCCTTGATCATAGGTCGAAGGGATTCCTCGTTGGCTGGGGTAGGACTCTAGAGAGTATGATGGTACATGGTACCAGATACGCGTGGGGGATGTGCATGTTGGCACATCTTTATCATGATCTACACTTGGTTGTGTACCTTCGAGCTAGGAGCTTATCAGCAGGGATGACCCTATTATAGGTGTGGGCATGGGAGCACTTTTCTATTACTTGGCCTTTTCCAATTGCAGACAGACCAGTATCAAAGATTCACACAAGTCCGGATGGGCAAGTTAGAGCACTGGAGGTGGGTTATTGATCATACAAAGATAGTCACCTAGCGACCATACCTTGATTGTGAGGAGAGGGATGAGGATAGTGTAGTGTTGGGGTTCTTTTGTGATTCTATGTATCTCACCAACCGTACACCATTTGTCTTAGAGAGATTTCTACTGCACCAAGTGTACCATCAGTATGGCATTGTACAATGCATGCCAAAGGGAGTTGCCCATTATGTGAGGTGACAGATGGATATTCCTAATTGGGGTCCCCATTTGTCCTATGATGTTGTAGTAGAGGGATATTGGGCACTATAGCCATCACCATGGGATATGCGAAGGGACATTGTAGAGGCACCGGTGACTGAGGAGTATGTTGAATTTTTTGCGTTGGTGCTGCATCCTCGTATTATGATCATCAATGAGCTAACACCTTTACCTATAGAGGAGGATGTGGCAAAGGGTTCTGCAGACAGTGGGGGTGGAGAGGATTCTTCATCAGCCAGTAGCTCAAAGAGCAGCAGCCATGGTGATAGCAGTAGTAGTGATAGTGATGGCAGCAGTGGAGGTGATAGAGGGGCAGGGCCAGCTACTAGCAGTGCTCCTTCTTCCAGCAGGCCTCACAAGAGGCAAGTGGTGACAGTTCTTGCAGTGGATCAACAGAGATAGATAGCTGGGCTCCAAGCACAGGTGCAGACTATGTAGGGATAGTTGGTACAAGCTCAAGGTTTGCTTGTGCAAACCCAAACTCAAATACAGGCATAGGCACAGGCTCATGCCTAGGCTCTATCATAGGTGCAGGGACAGTTGACTGTCGTACAGACGCAGGTGGCCACTTTGACAGTCGAGAGAGACAGTGCTCGGTAGATTACCGAGAGGGCACAAGAGACAACAAAGACTCTCTAGAGAGTGGTTGATGGCACCGCTATAGGAGATTACATGAGGGAGCTTTTGTGTGTTGGCTAAGAGGCAGATATCATGATGCAGTGCCTCCTGAGCATAGAGTCAGCTATGCCCTGTCGAGATCTAGGCAGACACACACACAGACAGTGAGCGAGGGGGTGACACAGCCTCCACATAGAGATCCCAGAGATCCTAGTCCTTTCAGGGGTGGTGGTGGTACAGGTCCTATTGGTCCCGCACACTCTGGCAGTAGCAGATCATAGATGCTATTTGAGATATGTCTGTTTGAGACATGATGTATACTTCGATTCAGCCCATTTTTGATGATGTATCTTTACCTTCATACTTCATTGTACACTTGACATGATGATATATATATGAGATGCATTTGATGTAATATGATAATGGTTTATGATTTATGTGATGAATGTATTTATTATGTGATGTATGCAATATGCGATGATTTTATCTTTTATTTGCAAGGTGATGATGATTAATGATGAATGTATGTGTAAAATATTTGATGTACATATGATGTAATGTATGAATTTCTAAATGATAAATGATAATGATGATGTAAAGAAAATATAATGATGATAATGATGATGATGTAATGATGTTTTATAATAATGTAGATAATAAAAGATGTAATGAAAGTGATGATGTAAATCCATGATGTATTTGATAAATGTATATCTATTATGATGCAAAAAAATGTATGGATGATGAAATGATGAAAATTTAATGATGAGATGATGATTTGTAACTATATGGTAAATGATGATGATGTTTTTTGAGTTAATGTCAAGTATACTCAGTCATGTTTGTAGAAAAGATAATTACTGATTTGGAATCCTTTGTCCAACAAATACTCTACAGATAATGAATTTATTTATGAATGCAATCTAATTTAATCATGCAATGATATGTAACCATATGTCATTTTAACAATATTTTTGTGCTTGGTATCATCATAGAGCTTTTAATGGATGTTGAAAGTTAATACAAGCATCGATGGTTGTGTTAATCCAATGAGGACCTGAGTATTACTTTCATGATTTTTGATATTGCAATCGAACACAAGCATCTAGGTATAATTGAACCGAGATGACCTGAGCATTCATTGTGTAAACAGGCAAAGATAATCATTTGAGTGTGTGAATTATGATTGTCATCGGTGATACATTTGCATAGCACATCCCCTGACAATTCACACATTTATATGATTAACATACAGACAACAGACAATAAAAATATCATTCTTTTTCTTTATTTCTCTAGTGCAATACATCATCGAGTAACTCTGAAGAAATGACAATCAAAATAAAATGTAATTTATGCATATTTTTCTTAAAGTGTTTCATTCATGTAGTCAGATTTTAGATCATCCATCCTGATTTTGTGATGTTTTTGGATTTTTGAGTGTTTAGACCAAAGACCTAACCTAGTAACCTATCTTAGGGGTCTCGAGGGCTGATCAAAGATTAGCCTTGCCTACGATACACACACAGAGACCACGTAGTTCAACTGACACAGACCTATGTTTGTTTTGTATTTTGATTTTCTAGACTTAACCTTTTGATATGTTTTTGGATTTTCGATATGATATGGATGATTGATACCCTTCTGATGATGATTAATGTTGTGCTCAGATCTTGTTTTTGTTTTTCTGCTATACTGTTATTCACCCTTTGGTGAGATTGATGTGTTTTATGGCAAGACTACTTGACATGTGATGGAATGGTACTAACCGCTAGACTAATGATCCTTATATATATCAAAATAGATGGGAAAGCTGATCTTAGAATCACATACGATGCTTGTTTCTAGGTTTTAACCATATGCTTTGATTACACTCTTCATGTTTTTTTTTTTTGTGTTGCCAAGATGCCTGTTTGCCAGGTTTTCATCAAGGAAGCATTTTTCAGAAGTTGACCCGTGCACTAGGAGATTCAAGCATAGAACTTTTGGAGATGAATACTATTGATAGGTTCATCAAACAAATCCCCTTCTGATGTTGATAGCTGATATGCTCCTGATCGAGATACTGATGTGACGACAAATGGACCAAGCCATTTAGGTTCAAATTTTCCTTTCTTCTCTCTGTCTTGCTGATTCCTAGGGTTCTCTTTTAGTACCAAATCCCCAACCTGAAAAACCTGCGGCTTTACCCTATGGTTGTAACTTCATGACATCCTTTGTTGATAAGTCGTTAGATGATTAACAACTTGTTGATGATGTTCATGTAGCAACTCCAGTTCTTGCAGTCTAGAGACCCTATAGTCTTCATCTGATATGATACCTATGAGTGATACACCAAGGGATGGAATCTGAACTTCAATTGGAAATATGGCTTCTGACCCATATACCAAGGCATATGGTGTAGCTCCCATAGGTGTTATGATATTTATTCTATAGGCCCATAGTATAGGATTGAGTTGTACATGCTAGTCACATCCAACATCATTAACCATCTTTTTGAAAATTTTGAGTATTGTTTTGTTTGAGGCCTCTGCTTGGAAATTCCCTTGAGGATAGTATGGTGTTGAAAACCGATGTTGGATATGAAATTTATCACATAGCTCGTGGACATCTTGATTCTTGAATGGTCATCCATTATCAGTGATAATGGATTGAGGGATTCCATACCGACATATGATATAGTTCAAAATGAAAGAGGAGATTTGCTTCCTAGTGATGATAGTAAGAGGTACTGCTTCAATCCATTTTGTGAAATATTTTGTAGCTATTATAATGAACTTGTGTCCATTAGATGAAGATGGATTGATTTTGCCTAGTAGATCAAGACCCCATTGACAAAAAGGCCATGGTGTTGTGAAGGGATGTAGTTCCCGTGCTGGTGCATGAATCAAATTGCTGTGAATCTAAAGCTTTTGGAATTTCTTGACAAACTGATAGAATTCTTTCTCCATGCATGGCCAATAATATCCCAAACAAAGGAGTTTTTTAGCTAGAGTTATCCCACTTGAGTGAGTACCACAAATACCCTCGTGAACCTCTCGTAGGGTTGTTTCAAACTCATGTTCTAGACATCAAAGTAAAGTACCATCAAGACCTCGATGATAAAGTATGTGAGTGATTAAAGTATGTCATGTGGATTGGTGAATGAAGTTTCGTTTTTGGTTCCTGGATAGGTCAGCAGGAAGGACATTGTTTTTCAGATAGGCATAGATTGTTTCATAGATGGAGGTTTCTATGGTTTCGATATGGTAAATGGTAGTGGATTTTTTATTATTATGGGAAGGACATGATACTTGTTCTACCATAAAGTCATAACAAACATGTTTCTCAGGCAATTGTAGTAATGAAGCAATTGTAGCCATAGCGTCCGCAACTTTGTTCTTAGCCCTTGGAATTTGATCAAACTTGATACTATCAAAGAGCTGTTTAAGATTATCTATTTGTTTCTTGCAGGGCATCAACTTCTCATCTTTTGTTTGATCTTCGTCATTCAATTGATAAATAACTAGTTGAGAATCCCCATATACCTGTAAGTCCATTATTTTCCATTGAATATTTGTTTTGACCCCAATGATTAATGCTTCATATTCTACCACATTATTTGTATAATGGAACATTAATCAATATGATTTGGGAATGGTGTGTCCTTGAGGATAAATGAACAAGATTCCTGCTCCTGATCCTCGCTGTGTATATGATCTGTCAATATACAATACCCATTGTTGGGGTATTATTGTTAGAATATCTACATCTAGAAACTCCATTGTCATTGGTCAATCATCTGGTAGAGGAGCCTGTGCTAATTGTTCAGTGATTGCCTATCCCTTGATTGTCTTTCTCTCTACATACTGGCTGTCAAATTCACTTAATAGCATGACCCATTTTGTCAGTCTACCTTTTAGGGAAGCTTTACTAAGTAGATACTTTAAGGGATCGATCTTTGCTATTAACTTGATTATATGAGTTAACATGTAGTGTCATAGGTATTGAGTAGCGAATACCACTGTCAAGCAAGATTTCTCTATGAAAGTGTAAATGATTTCATATCCATTCAATGTCTGGTTGATATAGTAGATAGCATGTTCTTTTCCTTCATTATCTTCTTGCGCTAAAAGTGCCCCCAATGAGATATTTGTCATTTCAATGTACAATATGAGTGGCCTACCTTCTATTGGTGGCATGAGAATGGGTGGTGACATGAGATACTACTTTATTTGATTGAGTGTTGTTTCACACCCCTCATCCCATTTGAAAACAATGTTCTTATGTAATAGATGATTGAAATAATGACTCTTATCAGCTAGCTAGGAGATGAATCTCCTGATTGATTAGAGCCTTCCCTGTAGTGATCTGAGTTGACTTATATTCCTAGGAGGTGGCATCTCCATAATTGCTTTGAATTTTTCTGGATCCACTTCTATTCCTTTTTCGAAGATAATGTACCCTAGGAGCTTTGTTGATGTGACCCCGAAGACACACTTCTTGGGGTTTAACCTGACATTGAATTTCTCCATCCGTGTGAAGATTTTTTCTAAGATATTTTGATGTCCTTCCCTAGTAGTATATTTTTCCAAGTTGTCATCCACGTAATCCTCCATGAAGGTGTGCATCATATCATGGAAGATTGTCGTCATAGCTCTTTGATAAGTAGCTCCTACGTTCCTTAGACCGAATGGCATGACGTTCTAGCAGAAGGTTCCCCATGGGCATGTGAAAGTTGTATTTTCCTAATCTTTGGGAGCTATTTTGATCTGATTATATCCTGAGAAACCATCCATGATTGATAACATGGCATGCCCAACCGTTAAGTCCATGATGATGTCTATGTTTGGTAGTGGAAAATCATCTTTCAGACATGCTTTATTTAGGTCCCTGAAATCTATACATGTTCTAATACTATTATCCACCTTAGACATAAGCACAAGGTTTGATATCCATTCGCTATAGTCTATAGACCATATGAATCCAGCATCCAATAATTTCTTTAGCTCTGTTTTGACCATCAATACAATGTGTGGATGCATTTTTCTTAATTTTTGCTTGATAGGCTTGATTCCTGTGGGCAAGGACAAGTGATGCATAGGTAGATTTGAGTCTAAGCCTAGCATATCAGAATATGACCAAGTGAAGTTGATGCTTCTTTGTTTAAAGAATTGGATGAATTCCAGTCTTTCTTGTTCTATCATGGATTCTGCCAAAGGTAAGATTTTTTCCTTGTCTTCAATGCCAATATTCACAAACTATGTTAGTTCCACTAGGATTGATAATCTTTCATGATAGTGTTCCAGAAGAGTGTCAAATCTTCCATCCTTCAGTGCCTCATAAAGGTTTTCACTATTAGATGCATTCTTTATTTTTACTTTTTCCAAATCTAATGCTGCCATAGAATGGTTTTCACCATTAGATCTATTTTCCCTATAGTTATTTTTGCAACTGGAAGATTTGACACTCTTCTGCCGAGTCATGTTGTTATGAGTATTACAGACAAAAGTTGTACCAGGTTCAGCATGACATAGGAAGTTTATGATGGCATCATCGTTTGTAAATATTGGTATATTCAAAGGTTCGATAGGTTCCCAGTCAATGAGTTCATGATGGATTAATGGAATTTGGTTATCATATTCTTGCAAGGCGATGGAAGTAAGGGTGTGGACAGCCATTTCATCATAATCGTTTATTGGAATATCAAGGTCCGAGATGGTACTTTCTTTCAGATCACCTAATCCACTTGAAGTTTGCTCGTCCCCACTCAAATCATTGATATCTAGTGAACCTTCCACGAGTGGTCTAGACCCAGATCCTTGGCCCTCCTCATGTGTTGGTATATATTTTTGGATTACATCAATTGGAATATCAATGAAAAATAGATCAGAATACAATGCCCACTCATATTCATTTTAGTTTGTTTTTGATCCATCCCTAAACTAAAGGATATTTTCTAAAGCTATCTTTGTTAATTCCTATTTCTCTTCCTCGGAGTATCCGAGTCTTGGATTTTCTTTTGTGTGGAGAGTGAGTGGTGTAATAGGATCTGTGATTCCATCCTTTCTTAATCCAATGGGTCCTTGTCCTTCATATCCCATTTTTTCTAAAATAGCCTTTCCTTTTCCATACTTATCATTGTTGATGGCGAAATTTTTGATACTATTATCTGATGTAGAGGTTTCCTCATCTTTATATAGCCAATCCAAGATTTCTTTGTTGCTTGTTTCATCCTCTATTGTACCCTTCCTGACAAACCTTTCATCTAGAGTTGTAACTGGTAATGAAGTTGGAGACTTGATCATAGACGGTTGACCATATGTTCTAGGAGATGGCATTAACTGTGATAAGTTAAGCGAGTGCTCCATATAATATGTTCCCATTCCTTTGTCCTTCAGTTGGACTTTCTCTTGGAACTTGTGTGATAAAGAATTTTTTTGATCCGGTTTATCTGTTGATAGAACTTCAAAAGGACTTGTCTCTTTTTCTTTACCCTTCTTTTCTACCCATTTAGTAGTGATGCTTGGATGTTGTTCATCTTTGGATGATGATGCTTCCCTATTATGTGGTATGAAGGTATCTTGAGAGATCCTAAGGGTTTCGCAATGTTGAGGGTGATTGTAATCAATAAATATAGTCACCTGTCATCCATTGATAAGGAACTTCAAACATTGATGGTATGTCGAGGGTACTGCTTGCATTTCATGGATCCATGGTCGGCCCAAAAAAATGTTGTATGTTAATTGCTTCTCCAACACTTGGCATGTGATATGTTTCATCATGGGCCCCACTTGTATGGGTAGCACAATCAAGCCTTTAGACGATCTCTCTTCTTCATCATATGCCTTGATAGTCATTTTTCTACAAGAATCAATAGCATCATCTAAATATCCCAGTGCATGGATTAGCTTGAGAGTGGAAATATTCAGACCAACTCCCCCATCTATTAAGACTCTCTTGATGTGGTGATTGTGGATTAAGACCTCAATATGGAGTGCAATATTATGTGGATGGTTGAGTGAGATATCATTTGTTCAGAGAATGATAGACAATGTGGGGTAGTCAAATGTCCCACCATAGCTTGAAATTGACACACTTCTAGATTCTTTGGTACTGTAGTGGCAACCAAAGCCTGTTCTAGAACCTTCTTATGTGATGGTTATATTTTAAGAAGCTCTAGTATCGATATTTCAGTAGGAATCTTTTGCAATTGATCGATGATGTTATAGTGAGATGGAGGTGGAACTATGTGTGTAGACCCAATTCCTTTTAACATGACCTTGGCTTGGCCCCTATTCATTACATTTATGGGTTGATTCTCTTTATGTTCTCTAATTTTTATGACATTGATTTGATTATCAGAGTTTGATATGTTCGGGAGCAAGTCCGATGAAGTAGTGTTGTCGATTTTGGGTCCGTCAATGTTGTGACCAACTGTGTGATCACTCTCTATTCCTGATAGACAAAGGATTGTTGTGTCAAAGACATGGTTGACATTCTTCCCTTTGTTGTTTGAAGATGCTGATTTCCCTTTGTCATAATTTGGCAAAGTGTCCTCGAAAGTCGAGTGATCGTTGTTATTTTGGGGTGTTTCCATGTATGCTTTATTGTTGTCAATTAAATCTTGTATCACATGTTTCAACTCCATACAATCATTAGTTTTGTGACCCTTGTTGTTATGGAAGTTGCAATAATTAGCGTCATACCACCATGGTGGTTTGGCCTTAGGATCCCAGAATCGGGCTTCCCGTGCAGTGATAAGACCACTAGTGACTAGTGCTTTCATTGCTGATTCTATTGATTGGCCTAAAGGAGTGAACCTTCACAGATTTGATGGTTTCTGATATGGTTGCATCTTGATGATCTTGTTGTTATGTCTAATATTTGGATTGACAATTTGATCATTGTTTTGATTCTTTGATGTAGATTCTGTCAAGTTAAATACCGGTTTGACATTTGAGGAATCATTTGGTGTTTCATTGATAGTCATGTTGTGATTCTTTTGCCAAAATTTTGGCTTATCACTGCTTGAGTATTGATTTGAGGATTTACTTGTGTTGTTTGATTTATCGTTGAAATGTTTGATAACTCCTCTTTTTACCAAAGCTTCTGCAATTTTTAGACCATTTTCTATGACTTTTTCAAATGTGGGGGGATGTTGTAGTTCCAGTCTATAACTCATTTCTTCTGTCAAGTTATCAATAAACAACTCTATCTTTTCTTCCTCTAGAATAGATCTAGGATATCTAGCGAACAAGTGTCACCATCTTTGGAGAAAAGATAATAATGTTTCACCCTTGTTTTTCCTTAGAATATAGAGATCCTTGGTTGTAACATCATGTTGGATGTTGAAGGAGTATTGAGAGATAAATCTATTGAAGAGTTCCTCAAAAGTTCTGATACCAGGTTTTAATTTTGAAAACCACTATATCCATGATCCTCCAAAACTCCTTGGGAATAGTCTCATTAAATAATTCTCCTCTTGGGCAAACTCAAGCTTCATTGTTTTGAATTCTCTGATATTATCAATTGGATCCGTTCTTCCATTATACTTATCATATTTTGGGATCTCATAATGTCTTGGAAAAGGTATCAAGTTGACCATTGCATCCAAAGGATAAGGAAAAATGTCTTGTATCACATATCTATTGGTAGTCCCTTTCATCATATCTTGTATTTGTTTTTGCAATAGTTGCATTTGAGATGTTAAAGAGACAACTAGATCTATCATTTGCGTAGGTTGCAAAACTTCATTCTCACTTGTGCTAGGTGCTTCCTTCAGATGGTTCACGTCAAAATCTTTTGGAAGTTTGGCACCTGATTCAGCCAACATCAAAAGATATTTCTCCATATCTTTTTCTAGAATCTTTTCCATAAATATATGGAACTTGGGATCTTGTTGAGCTGCTTGGATGTCCTCTAGAGTTATTTCATTTTTATCATTTTGATTTAGGTTGTTCCAAGGATTCTCTTCTGCCATTGCTTGTGATTTAAAAATTTCTTCTCTAAGAGTCTCTATTTTTGAGACCTAGTGAAGATTGGCATACAAAATTCTACCCTTTCTTTCGAAATGTTGATCTTATGTGCTGGAAAATGTCAATTTAAACTTTTAACAAAGTCGAATAACATGACTGATCTTATTGATTTGGCTAAGTTAAAAATTTGATCACTATACTTAGTTTCGTGATGAAGGATAATAATATCCTGATAATGAAACTTTAGTGTAGTAATTGATTGTGTATTTGATTTTGACACTTGTGATTTGAAAGATCTTGTTTCAGTTGATAAGATGGAAATTTTGTATAAACCGATCTATTTTCGATCGCTAGACAGTGATTTTGATAAGAAGAAATTTGATTCTAATGAAAAATGTAGATAAAATAATAGATTGATGGACTGGTAAAAATTTGAACTCTTTGTTTTGAAAGCACTAAAACAAAGGACATAAGTGCTATTTCCTAAAAATGCTAGAACAGTGCCTGAAAGCACTGGAAAAATTGATGAAAGCGCTGCTTTGATAGAAGCACTGAAATAGTGCCCAAAAGCGCTAGAGAAAATGACGTAAGCGCTACTTTTGAGAAGCACTGAAACAGTGCATGAAAGTGCTGTAGAATTTGATGGAATCATTTTCTTACATAAAGCACTAAAATACAAACTGTAAGTGCTGGAGCAGTGCCCGAAAGCGCTATTTCATAGAAACGCTCAAACAGTGACCAAAATCGCTGAAACAGGTTTCTAGAATGCTTAAAAATAGAAGTTTAAGACTCTCTATTATAAAATCTGATTTGGCCTTGTAGCATACAGTATTAGGGATTGTGGAAGATAAGAAGGATGAATTCGTTGACTATGGTTGTGGAATTGTGCGAGAGCTCTCCTCTAGATGAAGGCTCATGAATAGAGCGGTTCTACCATGTAATCTAATGAGTGACCCCTATTAAAATCATGATATTAATGAATGAATGTTCTATGTTGTAAGAAGAGTTTCTGATTTTGATATAGAAAACGTTGTTTTCTCAATTTATTTCTATAACCGAGAGGTTTCTTGAGTTTTGAGACTTTGATTTTTCTCTTGACACACGTGGTGGACTTCCACTTTCGCAGCATGGATTTTTTGATGTAACTTGACTTTGTTGGTTTTCAAGATGATCTTAAATCTGATTTTAATGAATTTGTGAAAAAACAACAAGCAATTGTGAATAAATGTTTTTAACTAAATGGATTGTGTATGTTCAAGGATCATGAATGATTCTTATTGATTTTGACGGGTTGTTTTAACAATTGTACACAAATCAAATAGACTAACACTTAAGGACAAGTAGGTCATCATTATACTCACAACCCACATCTTGAATTACAGTGACTGACACAGTCATGTCACCCCCTAGAGGGCACCCGTGTTTTTTTCATTGCCAGGCGCGTACTCAAAGTGATGGAAATGGATACAAAATCCCTTGGGCAAGCGGTCCTTGGTAATTATATGGTGAGTGTCTTGGAGGCAGATTCTTCCCTCCCATTGCACTGTGAGTATGAACACATATGGATACTGACTCAGCGAGAAACTACTCTATGGTTCATAAATAGGGTTCCATTCGGTGCGGCAAATAGATAAACTCCCTTAGGAGACCTACCAATGTTTAGAACAAATATTTTGGGGATGGTTATCTTGCTAACTACCATCAAGTTGGACTTTCATCAACAACTTGCATTTTTATTATAGTGGGTTGGAAAACCTACCTTTGGTTGTTCCCACTTAGGTCGTTCCTGTAGGGTGAGTACTTTTTCCCACTACAACAGACTTGCTAAAGGATTTAATAAAGCATAAATGACATGAAGTAAAAGTGAATCTGGCACTTTGGTCACCCAGTTAAGGGGGGAGCATAAGCCTAATCACCACAAGCACAGCATATAAGTTTGTCTTATTTTAAGTAATCTAAGTGACGGTGTTGCTTCACATAAATCATGATGTTTTTTTTAACTTCTACAATAAGAATGTGATACTATCCTAGGATTGATAGATTTTCTTTATGAAAAACAAGAAAGTGACTATCCTAGGATTGATATATTTTAGGAAGTTTGAAGTGACTATCCTAGATTGATCAATTTTAGTCCAACTGTGAATAAAAATAAAATCTGGCCATGGATGCATCAGATCCAAAATGATTTTACAAAAGCGTTGGAATATTGCACCGAAGCGCTAAAACCCGAAAGGGTTGAAATAGGAACCCAAAGCACCCAAGTTTGGCATGGAAGCGCTCAAACACTCGATGTGCTAAAAAAGTGATCGGAAGTGCTAAAACAACGACCGGAAGAGCTAAAGTGGAAAGTGCTAAAATAGTGACCAAAAGCGCTAAAACTTTTAACGAAAGCGCTATAAGAAAAACATGTCGAGAACCTATGTGATACTTTCCAGAAAAATTTGCAAAATTTGGAAGAATTGGGGTTAATGCCCCATGGTTGGCGCCAAATTTTAAGTGTGAATAAGTGAATAAGCACAAAAGACACTTCTTAATATGACATTATATCAATAGACAAGTTAAATGAATCAATTCAAGGGAATTATCTATCACAAGTGTCATATTGCTCTCTATCTCCAAAGATTTATTAAATCTAAATTGCTCTCAGATTTTTTAAGAAAATAAGACTATTAAAATGACAATTCAAAGAACGAGATGATGTTAATGCAATGTTAAATAATTAAATGAGCATGATATTGATGTGAAATAGATAATTGCAGCTACAGAAGGTAGCCATGGTTGAAAACTTTATTGCTTGATGCTTGATGTGTGAATGCTTGATGCTTGATGCTTGAACTCCTACAGAGTAAGAGTGCATAAACTTGATTATTTGGATCCTTTTCTTGGTTCAATGAGGCTGTATTTATAGATTTCCTAGCTATAGAAATGCAAAGGGAAAGCTTTGAGAGGCTTGGATTCAATCTGGAGAATTGAATGGTGAGGGATGGAGGAGATTGAGAGAAAGATGGAGATTGTCTCTACCCATGAAAACACTAGTCAAGAGAAGAGGAAGGATTGATGGAGGAGAATTGAGAGATCATATTCCAAATTTGTCTCCAATTTGTCTCCAAAACTTCTCGTGAAGGTTTCAATCAATTAATTTTGACATATTTTAGACATGGTTTAGACATAAGATATCTAATTCATTTTTGAGAGAATATAGATGGAATATTCTTTGTGCTTTAATTCAAATATTTTGATTTATTTAAATTAGCAAAAGAGAGATAAATAATTTAATAAAAAAAAATTTAGAAGTTGTTTATTATATTAAATAGAAGAATACGACAATTAATCAATAAAGTGTTTTGTCTTTATTTAATTAATTTAAGATGGATGTGATAGATTGAAATAGGAATTTGATAATTAAATCGAACAAAGTATTTAATTTTGTTTATTTAAGTAAGATGAATTTAGATGTGAACTATATAAATAAATATTTCTATTTATTCAATAGTAGAGGAAATTAGGATAATTAATCAAATAATTCATATTTAATTAATCAGATGCTCCAGACCAATTTTAAGTGTATACAATATTAGTTTCTATTTTTTTTGTGCATTAAAATGGATTTTCAAATCTAGGATTATATGTCAACTAGGCTTCTTAAGAAACACACAAAATCTGTCATCTCTAGAACACAAAATAAAAACAAACCCCAGGATATTGGTTATCCCTCATTGTAGAAATCTAAACATGAAACCTAGATAATTTTATGTCCTAATGTGGAGTGAATTGAAAATAAGTTAATCTTACTTGGATCTAGGATCACTTTTCCTACTTCACATTTTTGTGATCTTGACATATAATACACCTGGAATTTTTCTATTTATTAAACATAGAATGTGAAAATTAATTCAAAAACCTAAGTTCTTTGAAGGTCTTGCTGTAGATATGTATTCTAATTATTCCAAAAATTAAGCATTTACATTAGCTTGTTCATTAAGTATTAAAAATATTGTGAAATAAATTAGAATTAATATTGAAAATATTCTGAATTCAATTGTTTATTATGACTTAAAGCTGAGTTATTTCATTAATAATTCTAAATATAATATTAGTTTATTGGAATATTTCATTTATGCATGGAAGTTTTAAAGCATTGTAGAGGTGAATAATTGCATAGTGTTTTCATTTCAAAGTGTAGCATCGTAAATTCTCACTCTTGAAAATTTCACACTATATTTTTCTCCCTCCTATGTGTTTGAGCCTAATTGTACACATAATGTCAAAAGTTATGCATTCCATGGACCATTTGGACATTTATCAAAAATCACATGTACAAAAGAAATGTAAAAATTTAATATTTTCTCCCAAAACATTACACTCCACAAAATAGTGTTGGGAAAATGACACCTAAGGAAAGTTTGACCCACCATTTTGTCTCCAATTTTTACTATGTTGAATTTGTGACTTTATTATTTGAATTTCAAATGTCAAATATCAACTATGGTGATTTAATTTTTAATATCTTGAAGTAGTGACATTTTATTTGTTAGGACTAACATTTGTAGATCTTCAAATCATGTCAATAAAAATTGTAATCAAGCCTTGATGAGATGGTGCATTACATTAGTCCTTCAAGGAAATTATATTTGAGTGGTGATTTTCATTTTATTTATGATTCATCATTGATTTTTCATTTAGCCTTTATCACTCAAAATGATAAAATATTTATCAAAAATTTATCCTTTGTCGAGGTGGAAACACCAACATGGGGTCTGATTCAAGTAAGCCCACTTATGGCGCAACCCTTCCTCTCTCTTTTAATGTGGAACCTATAGATATGAAGAAGTTTGGAGGAAGATTGAGGACCATTTGATCATTTTTTAATTCAAACCATAAAACTTGACAAGATATGAAAACTCAATTATCTCAACAACAAATAAAGATTCAACAAAGAGATCCAAAAGGAAGAAGCCTTTGATTAGACACATAAGGATTGAGAAGATAGATTAAAAATTTAATTAATCAGATGTATGTGCCCGAGGTGACTTTATCCAGTCAATTAAATATAGAATTCAAACCATAGGTGCATAAAAATACACTCTTTCCAAATATGTTGTTGAAATTTGGTTTTAAATTTTCTACATTACAAAAAAAGTTTCATTTTCAGATTAGGTCTCATAGTTTCATCAAGACAATAAATTCAAATCAATCTCAATCAATTTATGAGTAATTAAAGGATTGGATCCTAGGCTAATTGACTCACCTTCAAGGTTGGAAGTAAATCTAATCTCCTTGCCAATTCACATCCAAATGTTCTTTGAATAAGGATTGATGATAGTGATCTATGCATTAGACCCGATACCCCTTCTTCAACAAACCACAAAGATCAAAAAGTATCATTTCTATTTTTTTTGAGAAAAAATTAGCCAATTAGACAAGTTTCAATTCATAAAAATATCATTGGAACAATTAAAATTAACTAAAAAATATAATTTAATGATATACATTCATATGTGTTTTACATAATGAAATTAAAAAATTTCTGCATTTCCATAATCTATGTGCACTGAGACCTAAACCTATACAACTTTAGATTTTCAAACATTGTTGTTCCATTTTAAATTTTCAAAACATTAAAATTTAGATCCTCTAAAACAGAGCACCTAGCACCTTTTTCTAGTCAATTTAACATTAATTTTTTTAATGCAAAACCATGCCTATGGTCTCTACTAAGATCTTATTTCTCTTTCTAGAAGTCAGTCCTAAATTTTTTATGATTTTTTTGTCCATTACTATTTTATTCTAGGGAATATATCTTTTTTTTTCTTTACAAAACTCTTGTTTCATCATAATTAATATCTTATTGTCTAACTTTGTTAATAAATTTAGTTTTTTTTCTTACAAGGATTTGAAAATGAGTTTCTCTCTCTTCTTTTTTTATTTTTCTTTGATCCCTTCAAATATCTCTCCTAGTTATGAGTGTATTTTTGTACAAGTGGATGCACAATATTTGATATTCATGAGAATCATTTTTATCCTTATCCTAATATATCTCCTACGTATGAGGGTATCTTGGTGCAAGAGGATTCAATTGTCGATAACCATGAGTATCATATTTTTTCATCTCCCAATACCTATCCTAGTTGGGAAGATATATTGGTGCAAGAGGATGTAATCAATAATATCAACATGGTTTATGTAAATGAATATTCAAATTTTTCATTAGATTCCCCATTGATACAATATCATCCACAAGTACTTCACTCAATTTAAATTTTAAGTGGGTTGTTGTTGATTATTGGACCTCCTCTCATTTTAGGACCTGCAAAACCTCATGACCATATCGTACACTTTACAAAACAACTTATTCAAAGTAATAATGTGCACCAATATATTGCATAAACCAATTTATCACATAATTTATCACACATACGAAACTCAAAATAATAAACAGCTAAATAAATTTCCAACCTCTTCTCTAGTTATCCAACCACACATTACCCTTAACATCATCTCCCTGAAATGAGTGGTAAAGAGTACGATATTGCTAAACAATTTTTTAATACTCCAGACAAGATATCTATTTGGGATTTGATTCAAACTTAACCTGCATACCATGTGATTCTCCAAGAGGCTTTATCAAATATTATTCCACCTTCTATAAAACTAAATGATGTAGAAACCTTTTTTATTACATTTAGTCAACAAAATTGGATAGTACATTACCTCAACATGAATTAACCCTACCTAAGATCAGAAATCAACATGAGGGTCTAATGATGTTGGTGGTCATCAATAAAATTGGGCTTAGACATAATCTTACTAACAATAGATCAGTTCTTAATATTTGTAGAATTGATCTTCTAGATAAGCTTGGTGTGGATAAGAATTTCATAAAACTAGATAATATTTCTATTCATGTCTTTGATAGAAAAATTTACGAAGTGATTGTGAACAATAATATTACACATTAATGTGAACCATGACCTTTCCTACTATTATCCATGTCATTCCAAAACCTCTTTCATATAGTCTTATTCTTGGTAGACCATGGATTCATTCCATGCAAGGAGTCCTATCTATTAGATCTTATGAGAAGTGAGAATTGAGCTAAGATTTGATATCAATCATAGATCACATGAAAATCCACTTGATAGATGATCATAGATAAAAATAGTAGAATAAATAAAAATTTGAAATAAGAGAAGAATAGAGAAAAATCAAGAGAAATGGGTATGTGCAGGATCCTGATGGGCGAAAAAGTGGTGATATCTAAGTGATATGATGGGCCATGTGGCTGATGACTTTTCTTTTACCCAAAATTGATGAAACCAAAAGGGGTTTTAAAGGTGATTCTCATATTTCCACCAATATAAATTATGCTTTACTTGAATTGAATAAATAATTATTATTCAATTTATATTTGAATTACGACTAAAGTCTTGATTGATAGGTTGATTGAAAAAATCTATAGCTTTCAAACTATATCACATTTTTTGAATAAAAAATATGTCACAGTTTATGCTTGACATAATATAGGAATAGAAAAGAAGATTGAATTTCATGAATTTTTGACCAAGTTAAGGTGATCAGACTTATGAGTTTTATATTTTTTAAAAGTTGTAATAAAAAAATCATATTTAATTATTTACTTGGAAAAAAATTACAAAAAATATGCATCACATCGAGACATCAGTCCCCTACTTATATCTAAAATATTATCATTTTATTGTGGTTAGGGTGGTCAGACAAAAACCTACTTACTTTTTCCCTAAAATTTAAGTACTACTACATTCAAATTTCAATTTTTCACCAAATAGATTTTAAAAAATAAAAAATAAACCTAGTAGTTTATAAACTAAATTCAATTTGCTACAGATTTTATTCTTACATATTTTTGAAATAATATAGATAACTTATTCAAATTTTTACATGAACTTGCCTAACTATGATTTTCTAAATTTTATTACCACTTAAGGGCCTATTTTTTCCATGATGATCTTGCACATACCTAAATTAAAGAATACTCTTTGTAGTGTTGAAAAAGGGTCCCTTAACTTTTTCACACTCATTTAGGTCATCCTTACGGATTTTGACTTAATCTTGCCTTGATTTAGTGTTGTAATGTGGATAACATATTCACATTTGGTCTTGTGCCCTTGTGAACTAATGTAATTTAATGGTTCCTTGCAAAGGTGTTGTAAACTGTTGTAACTAACATTAACACTTTCTATGGTGTTATCAACTAACTAAGAATAATAAACATAATCTCAATCATCATTTACATTAATATTTCCTTACTTGGTGTGTTGTAAAGTGTTGTAATAAATTTTCACATTCCTCTAGGCTTGTCAATAATAATTGGTCTTTCTAATGCCTTAATTGTCTATATTTTGCATCTAGAAGACTCATTTATTTTTATTTTTTTAGGATAATCCTAGGATCAATCAATAACCAATCATAATCCAGGTGTTCCTAGCTTTTATGGCCCAGATTTAGTGTCTACGACTCATTTTCCACCTTGGGAGAATGAGTCCTACCTAGGTCCTTTTGGCCCTGATGCAGGTTTAACACATTTGTAGAAACTTTTCATTTTTGTTCCCATCAATTATGTGTGATGGGACTCATTCACCACCTTGGGAAGATGAGTCCTGTGTAACCAAAATTTAAATTTAAATCAAATTTTTGGTTGGATTTTATTCTCCTTGATATGATGTTGGCTTGTAGTGTTGTAATTTCAGGAATTATTGCATACTTGAGTATACATAGAAGTTTCTTTCTGTCATTTTAACCTAAGAATTTTGTGAGAGCATCCTTATAGAAAATTGAGTTCACAAGATCATTTTAGCAAGATAATTCAAGGATTTCAAGGGTATATTATCAATAATTCAAGAGCATTCTTCAAGCATCAATAATAATGTCAATGATCACATTCTCCATATTTTTTATTGTGTTCATAATTATGGTTTAGAGTTCATGATCCAAGCAAGCATTACATTCAAGATCCATCAACATCAAGTAAGAGTCAAGAACCACATCTACACAACCATGTCATGCATAATTGCAATACTTTATAGCTAGGATTTGGTGATTTGCAACATTGCCTTTTTTTTATTCATCATTATCCCTTTACATTTTCTTTCATTTTAAGGTTTAATTAATAATAAGGGGTTTCATCATGGAAAACCCCTATTCTCTAACCCCATAACCATTTTTCCCTCTTCTTGTGTGTGATTTATAGGTCTAGGTTGTAGATTTGTCAAGAACCAAAGTTGGAGAAAAGTTGTCAAGTCTTCAAATTTTTCAAAGTTTCCATTCAACCTTGGAGAAGCTTGGAGAAGAAATACGTGTGTTATTTTGAAGATTTGGATTCAAAAACTAGTTACTAAGAGTAGAGGGTACTGGCAAGAAGTTGAGTCCACTTTTTGCCCAAAAAGTGGAAGTGTTTTCCTTGATTTTCAGCGTTTGACACATTTGACCTTAAAATTTGAAGCACTTAGAGATGAAATCTTCGAACAAGTCACAAATCATAAAATATATTACTCAAAGTCTAGTTACCAGATATGTAATTTATTTCAATACCCAGATTGTACAAATTGATTTTCAATAGGCTTTTGTAAAAACCACTATTTAAAATTCATTTTTTACCATACCATGCACATGTACAACATCCATATTTTGACTTAAGCTATCATATTTTTATAAATCCTTTTGGGAAAATACTTGTGAATCACTGAAGCTTGTCCTTGATATTTTTTTGTAACTTTTTATTGATATTTTTTTTGTTAATTTTTTATCAGGCATATTTGTCATTTAGAAAATTCGTCATGTACGACATGCATAAGATGACCTAAAGTTATTATTTTTTGCAATTTATTTTTTTAAATTGGAAAGAAGTGTTTGAAGTTTGTCCTTGTGCAATTCGCTCGTCAAAATGATATGTTGATCAAAAGTTATTAAAATAGTAAAAAACACTAACATTTAAAGTTTATGGACCAATTTCATCATAAATTAATTGAAAAATAGAAAAAATAATCCAATTGTAAACAAAATTGTATATTTGAAATCTAAATTGTCTCATCTAAAATGGGTTTTAATTTCATCGAAATTTTTTGCAAAAAAGGCATGAGCCATATGCCCAAACTCATTATTTTGTTTGTGACATTACTAGGACCTTCAACTTGAAGGTCAAAACCAGGTCCAAAGCTTAGGTTTGGGTCCCCAATCCTTTTCCCGAATCGAAAAACAAAGCAAAAACCCGACCAAAAATTAATTTTTTTAAAAATGGGATCTCATTTTGAAAACCAGATCTTGTTTCATAAAATACGGGATCCCGTTTGATCTCGTTTTTTAAATTCATAAAAAAATAATTTCTTATGAAACGGGATCCCGGTTTTTAAAAACTAGGATCCCCTAAAATGGGATCCCATTTTTGGCTCAGGGTCGAACCTAAACGGGATCCCGTTTATTAAAAAATGGGATCCTATTTTTTGCAAGCTGATTTCATTTTTTTCCCTAAGGCAAAAAATTCCATGTTTCGTGGACTCATATTTGTGCTTCTACCCTAGAAGAGACCGACAGGCTTAAAATCTGCTTTAGAATTTCTAGAAAAGTAGAAGTGGATTGATTCACCACTATTGGTGAATGAGTCCTACAGTATAGATCTGAACAATTTTTTGTAGATTTGGATACCCTTTTGGCTGAAACTTGTTTCTACACATTTTCCCGGACTCTGGACTCATTCACCCAGCTTGTCGAATGAGTCCCAATCAACTTCACTAGTAGATTGTTTAGTGATCTACATCTCAATTCTACCTTTTTCAATCTTCTAGGTGCACACTTTCAGTCTTTATAAGTCATCTTTCATACTACACTATTCTTTGAAACATCTTCCTTTTCAAGTTTACAGTTGGTGGTGAACCCCTCATTTGACATCATTCAATCCCTTAGAAAATTCCCTTTTCTAGATTTCAATCTCCTTTGTGTTGAAATCTCAACGGTTTGTTCTTGAGTGAAATTGCCTAGAAGAAAATTTACCTCTCCTTTTAGGTTTAAAACCCTAGAAGCCCAAGAGGGAGGTCACCATTTTCCTCATTTCATTTTGGTGAACCTGCATTTGGAGCATCATAATTGTGATTTGGAGTGCATTTACATCCTAGATTTAGCTTGCATTAACATTGCATTAGATCTTGCATTAGTTAATTTGCATTCTAGGGTTTAAATTTTTGCATTAGCAAAAATCTCATTTAGCTTGCATTATTGAACTTAGTTTCATTGAAAATCAATAAAATTCTACATTTGCATCTCAGATTTGCATCAAAAAACATAAAAATCATAAAATTCAATTCAAAAGTTTTGAAAACTTTTTTAAAATTTAGTACCTAGACTCATTCACCACCCTGGGTGAATCAGTCCCTTCACATATTTTGTACTACATTTTCTGCCATTTATAGTTCAAATTTGAGCTTTATGTTTGTTGTTATTTCCTTTTTGTTTCAATTTACAATTTTTTTGTTTCATTGCATTTAGCTTAGATTCATTATATTTAAATGCATTGCTTAAAAAATCAAAATTGAATTTACAACTTTGTTGCATAGTTTACAACTTGAAATTTGCATAATGGAAATATGCTTTGGAAATATTTGGATGTCATTAAAATCCTTAGTGGATGTGTCAAGTTGTGTGTCTGGAAATAACCCTAATGACATTGAACTTACTCATGCTCACTCAACTCCTAATGAATGTCCTCCTCATGGTGTTGACATTATTGGAGAAGATGATGATAGCATGAATAGGTTCTTAAAAAATTTGGTTAATAACCTTGAGGCTAACACATCCTTTCATCCATCCATCAATGAGTCAAAGCCTCTTACCATACCACCTCTTGAGATGTTTTGATATTTGCAGCCTGAAACAAAAGTTGAACCTAAGTTCCCTACAATAGGTGAACCTAGTTCCTCTATTAAAAAAAAATACTCAACCCTTTTATGATAAAAATATCACAAACACTCCTATCAATCTTCAAGAAACATATGGAAAAGGCTTCACAATCCTGAGAAAATAAGGGTGTGACACAACAAGTGAACATGAAATGTATCAACTCCTAGAACAAATACCAGCTGAGGAAAATACAAATGGAATAGGATATTAAGATCCCCCGCACAACAAACATGTTCCTAAATAATATCTAAGGCTTCATAGTAATGGTATGGTTATCTTAGATCATCATCACGATATGAATTTTCTTCTTCCTAAAGAAAAGAAAATGAATTATAACAATGAGAGGATCTCCTCATGTCCTCCTTTGTAACCCTCAACTAGAGAAGTCGGTGAAACAAGCAAACACAAACAACCTTACAAGTTACAAAAACTACAATCTCCATGCCAGCCACCTGAAATTGAATAGAAAATACGACTGCTTCTCAACAAAGGATTCATAACATTACCACCTATGAATAGATTATTCCTCTATCCCAAGGATGCAAAGGTCCCCATTGCGCATATGACCAAGTTCTCAAATAGAGTTCCAATGAATATAAATAAAATTTTCAATTTGATGGAAATGAATGACATTGTGTGATTGCCTAGCCTTGTTTCACCCCTACCCCTTGTCATGTAATAGTTTTAGAACATCATCTTCTCATTGTTACATGATCTTTCTCATCACATAGCTTGGCTCAGTCTTGTCTCACACTCAGTGGGGGCACAAAGTTGATAACCTTATCCTAGTAATGCATTTTTCCCTATCCCTTGGGTTTGCCATTCCCCTTCCTCTTATACAAACTGAGATTAGGGGAAAAATAACTTCCTCATAGGTTGACTTTCATTTTCCTTACTAGTCTTTTGAATTATTTATTTTTCATTTTCTTTTGTGTGCTTGCATGTTTGTGATGTGATCCCTAGTGATATTCTATTTTCTCTCTTTGTGACATTCCTCTATTTGTACCTTCATTCTTCTCTATGTTATGCATCACTTTCACTTTTCATATTTATTACTTTTTTTGTGTTTTCCTTGACTTTTTTTTTTCATCATTATTCATTTTCTTGTGTTTTCCTCACGGGGATGACACAAGGCATCGAGACACCCTATGTCTCTTGCATGTCGACCCAAAGGTTTTTCTTTGCTTTCACTCTATTTGTGTCAGTCTTCCATTTCTATCTATATTTTAGGGATGATGATAGTTCCAAGCTCCTCAAAATCATTGTAGCAACGAACATAATAACCCTAAATCCATAGATCCCTTATGTGTTTGGTCTTTTCATTTTTGGGGCAACCCCTCTCTTTTATTTTTCTCTCGCATGATGTAGCTTTAATCAAAAACATATGACTTGGCATAGGGATTTACAAGATGGCTCTCAAGTCTTTCTTTTTTTCTGTATTTTTTATTTTCTACTTTAAATTAATTTCTTATAGTATGGTTTTTTGCAATTTCTGTAAAGTGGAGGCATACATTGGAATTATTCATTTGCATTTTTCCTTTTCATGGTTCTTAGTGTAGCCTTCTTGCTTCATACGATGCATTTTTCACTTTGCGGATGATGTTGGGTGTGATTTCCTTCATGATCTTGATCTCTCTTATCATATTACATTACCTCTTAGTTGGTTGATGTGTTGTATTGCATCCCCTAAGTTGCAAATTTTACATTCTTTGATTGGTCTTCTCTTGGAGACATTAGGCACAATGTTCCCTAAGTTAAATATCTCACATGAACTAAGCAAGACTCCTTTGAAAATTGCCTATGTTTCACTTTTTTTTATATGGACACCTTGAATAATACTTCTTGCATGCCTGTGGAGCCATCCTCTTTGTTCATGAGCTCTAAGAGTAAAATTTTTTTCCTATCTCATGAAGCTTAAAAAATCATTTTGTGTGGTGCCTTATTAAAGTTCTTAGGAGGTATAACTTTGGTATGGTTGAGTGGGAAGCCGAATAAGAGGAGTGAATTTTCCCATAACCACTTGTATGTGTGTGTGAGTACATACTAGCCATGAGTGTATGTTTCTCACCTTTTAGTACTTCTCACTCACTAGAAAGCCATGAGTTTTATCACCTGAGAGTGAGTATGCATTTCTCTAACAAACAACCTAAATCTTATCCACATTAGAATGGACAAAGAATCGAAGCTTGATATGACTTACTCTTTTATTTATTTTATCTTTTTCATCATTTTCAGTGTATTATTGGCCTTTTAATTATTCTTTACATTATTTTCATGTGTATTATTTAGTGCTTATGTTGGTTTTCGATGGGATCTTGATCCTAGGGTCTTTATCATCCTTCTTTATCATTGTCATCTCACCTTGCTAGCATTGTTATAGTGAAACCCCACTTGATGCGTGTTTGTCTACTTTAGTGTGAATTTGAAGTAGGTTCCTCCTCTCACTAAAGCAAGGGCTAAATATAGTGTCAAAAAGGGGTCCTTTTAATTTTTCACACTTGTTTGGGTCCTTCTTGTGGATTTTGTCTTAATTTTTCTTTGATTTAGTGTTGTAATGTGGATAACACATTCACATTAGGTCTTGGGCCCTTGTGAACTAATTTATTTTTATGGTACCTTGCAAAGGTATTGTAGAGTGTTGTAAGACACTTTCACCCTTTTCTAGGGTTTTATCAATTAACTAGGCATAATAAACATAATTTCAATCATAAATTACATTAATATTTCCTTATTTTGTGTGTTTTAAATTTTTGTAGTACACTTTCACATTCCTCCAGGCTTATCATTAATAATTAGGCTTTCTCATGCTTTAATTGGCCCTATTTTGCATTTAAAAGCCTCATTCATTGCATTTTTTAAAGATAATCCTTACACCAATCAGTAACCAATCATAATTAAGGTGTTACTAGCTTGTGTGTCACAAAATTAGTGTTTGAGACTCATTTACCACCTTGGGTGAATGAGTTCCACCTAGGTATTTTTGGCCCCGAGGTAGGTTTCACACATTTCTCGACAATCTTCTTTTTTGGTCCATTACATTATGTGTGATCGGACTCATTCACCGCCTTGGAAAAATAAGTCACATGCGACCAAAATTGAAATATAAATCAAATTTCCAATGGTATTTGTTTCTCCTACATTTGATGTCGACTTGTAGTGTTGTAATTTTGAAAATTCTTGCATAATTGAGTATAAAAACAAGGTTCTTTCACTCATTTTCACCTAAGACTTTTGTGAGAGAATACTTATAGAAAATTTATTTTGCAAGAGAATTTGAGCAAGATCATTATAGGATTTCAATGGTATATTATCAATCATTCAAGAGTATTCTTCAAGCATCAATCACCATGTCAAAGATCACATTCTGCATGTTTGTTATTGTGCTCACAATTGTGACATAGATTTCATGATCCAAGCAAAAATTACATTCAAGATCTATCAACATCAAGTAAGAAGCAAGAACCACATCCATTTTATCCATTTAAAGCATAATTATATCACTTTATTGCTAGGGTTTGGTGACTTGCAACATTACCTTTTGTTCATTCATCATTCTCTCTTTACATTTTCTTTCATTTAATGTTTTAATTACCAACAAGGGATTTGACCATGGAAAACCCTTATTCTCTAGCCCCAAAACCATTTTTCCCTCTTCTTGTGTGTGATTTGCAGGTCTAGGTTGTAGATTTGTTAACAAGTAATTTTGGAGAAAAGTTGTCAAAGTTGCCATTCAACCTTGGAGAAGCTTGGAGAAGACCTACGCGTGTATTTTATATATTCAGATGTGAAAACGAATCAGGCAGAGTAGAGAAAAATGAGAGGCACAAAATCCACTTCAAAATTTGTAGAAAAGAAGTGGATTGATTCAGCACTATTAGTGAATGAGTCCCATTGTATATGCCCGAACATGATTTTTGCAGATTTGGATACCCTTTTGGTTGAACCATGTTTTTGCACATTTTCCCTGAAACTCAACTGATTCACCCAACATGGAGAATGAGTCCAACTTAGCTTCAACAATAGAATTTTTAGTGATCTAGATCTCCATTCTAGCTTCTTCAATCTTCTAGGTGCACACTTTTAGTCTCGTAGCCTTTTATTACATTTTGTTTATATTTCTAGGTGATCTTGCATACTATATTGTGTTTTCAAACATCTTGTTTTCCAAGTTTAAAATTGGTGGTGAACCCCTTGTTGAACATAATGCAATCCCTTGGAACATTCCCTTTGTTATATTTCAATCTCCTTTGCATTGAAATCTCAAGGGTTTGTTCCTGAGTGAAACACCCAAGAATAAAATTGACCACTCTCCTTGTAGGTTTAAAACCCTATAATCCCTAGAGGGAGGTCACCATTTTCCTTGTTTCACTCTCAGTACTCTCACCATGAAATTATCAAACTTCACCAAGCTAGTGAAGGTTGGAGTAGAGTGTTTTATGAGTAGAAAAATAAGAGCATATATATCCAAGAGATGCATTAACTCCTACTACCCATAAAAGGTGTGAGGTTTTATGTACTTGGTAAAAGGAAAAAAATGTGGCATAACCACCTTAGGTGAGGACAAAAGAGAGGTTGGGAAAGGTACCAAATAAATGTGGCATAACCACCTTAGGTGAGGACAAAAGAGAGGTTGGGAAAGGTACCAAATAAATCCAAAAGTGGGTGATAAACAAAACTACACCATAACCTATGCATGTAAATACCAAATAGTTGTTATGAGAGGTGGTAAAACAAGCCAAAAGAGGATTTTTAACTCAGTTACCCATATGTGGTAGAGTGTGAAACATGTAGCTAATCACCACATGTCCTCATATTAACTACACCTAATAAACCTAAGAAATATTAAACAATATGTAGGAAAAAAAAAATACCCCTAACATGAGGAAAATGAAAAACCTACACTAACACTCCTCCTTAAGCATAGATTAGGTGCTTGAAAATAATAATCCTAGCAAATGAAGAATGCTAGGTACCCATATAGATAGAGATCTCTCAAGAAGAACAATCCCCTAATAATATTAATTGACGCCCCTGAAGAGAGACAGAAAATACCGCACAAAGTATAGAATAAAATGAAGGACTGAGAATCCTCCCAAAGAGATTTAATAATGGATACTAAAAAATGATTGTATATTATGGTCCACAATCATCCAACAACATTCCTCCATTTAGGAAGAAACAAAAATAACGGCATATGTAAGCTATCTCCTCAGTCCTGAAAGGAATGTGTAGGATAAAAAATCAAGATACATGAAGACTTTGAACTCGACTTAAATGTGGAACCCCCATGTCAATAATGGAGGTTGTCACAATCAAATTAAAATTTGATCGATCACCTTCCAATGATAAATATACTATGGATGATGATTTTTGCTCATTATATTTTACAATTCATTTCAAATGTGCGAGTCTAAAGTCTCACTATCAAGCCCAAAAGTGTCAAATGTTAGATTATCAACACAAGATAATACACATTGTGAGGAAAATAATTTATCATATTCGAATACATGTTTTGATAATGATTGGGGCTCATTAGATTTTACACCATCCTTTGTAGTTGAATATAAAATCTCACAATCATAACCTAAGGAGTCTTGTGTTTCATTTTCTCAATCTTCTTTTACATCAATAAATATGAAAACTTCATCCCATGATGACGATGGGGGCTCTTTAGCTTTTGTCATTCCTATGTTGACTATGTATAATCCTTACACTTCAACACCTAAAAGGGATTTTAATTCTTGAAAATAAATCAGTTCTTCTCATAATTATTTAGGAAAGAGTTATCCTTCTTTATTTGAGTTGGAAAAGTCTTATGGGATTCGATTTAAAATTCTTTCAAAAAGTGGCTATATTGAGAACATGACACAATTATTTAATGATCAAGTGAATTCTACACCATAAATTTCTAAAAGGGGTCTAAGGTATGTGCATGATCATGATGGGACAAAAAGTGGTGATATCTAAGTGATATGATGGCCCATGTGGCTAATGAATTTTTGTTTACCCAAAATTGACTAAATGAAAACTGTTTTTAAAGGAAATTCTCATCTTTCCATCAATATAAATTATGCTTTACTTTGAATTTAATAAATTACTATTATTCATTTTCTGTTTGAATTACTACTAAAGTCTTGATTGATAAGCTGATTGAAAAAAATCTATAGCTTTCAAACAGTATGACATTTTTTTAATCCAAAACATGTGTCACATTCTATGCTTCACATACTATAGGATTAAAAATAAATATTGAATTTCATGAATTTTTTACCAAGCTAAGGTGGTTAGACATACGAGTTTTTATATTTTTTAAAAGTTTTAATAAAAAATTCATAATTAATTAATTACTTGGAAAAACTTACAAAAAAATATGCACCACATTGGGACATGATTTGCCTACTTATATCTAATATATTATCATTTTATTATGGTTACGGTGGTCAGAAAAACACCTACTTCTTATTTTTTACCTCAAACTTAAGTACTACTGCATTGAAATTTCAAATTTTCACCAAATATATATACTTTTTAAAATAAACCTAGTAGTTTAGAAACTACATTCAATTTTATACACATTCTATTCTTACATATTTTTGAAATAATATAGATAACTTATTCAAATTTTTATTTCAAGTTTCCTAACTCTTATTTTTTGAATTTTATTGCCACTTAAGGGCCTATTGTTCCAATGATGATCCTCCACATACCGTCTAGGTTGTTGAATGGACAAAAAAACTAAGAGGGGGTGGTGTAAATAAATTGTACATTAAAATATCAAAACCCTCATTAATATTTAGATCTGCATTAGTCCTTAAACTCTTAACAACCATTAATCCCTTATGATGCATTAGAATAATGTAAACATGAGAAAGAGTAATTCAAACACATACAAACACATAAGAACACCAAATTTACATGGAAATCCCAAGAATGGAAAAACCATAGTGAGGATTATCTCATAGTATAAACTAATTGCAATACTAGATACAATAGGCTCACTACCCAAAAGAAATAAGGGATCACTATCAATGGCTCACTACTAGATTAGAAAGAATAAGAAATAATACTATTATGAAGATCCACCACTACAATTCCACACCATCTGCAACCTTCATACACTATAATTTATAAACCTTTTGCTCATTACTTTAGGTAGTCATAGGCATTAAGCATGCATTCAGATGTCTACACCTAATTAAATTCACATCTCAACACATCCCCACATCCACATGAACTTCTCCAATAACTCACCTTTCCTTTATACCATTTGGAACCTTAAAAACATTCTTCAAGGTTGGCTAGATACATTAAACATATAAATTAAAAATAGTTCACCATCAAAAAATCCCCGCAGTGGGAAGAGATGAAGGAAAAGAACACACACCATTATATAGGACCTAAATGCAAATTAATATTATTTGCAAAGCCTCCGCATGCAACAAACCACTTCCTCAATTATTATTATCACATCAAGTCATTTGAACTTGTGTTCACACCCTTATTGCTTTAGGTACATACTTGATCAAATCCAAAGAAGACCTATAGATCACATTGAAACAATCCACAATATTCATACAACATCTCAAAATACTCCACATCATCAGAATATTCACCAATACTATTGCAACCACCTGAAACTTAAGAACATCTTCATTCTATGCAGTGAGATGCATTGGCACAAACATCCAATATACCAAAGAATCTTGTGGAATGAATCAACACCTAAAAATTTGAGGGAAGGTAGATACACAAAATATAAGCATGTTCCCAAATCTATAACATTAGAAAATTTACTATGGATAAATGCGGAGAAAACTCATTTTTGCTCAAAAAAACTAATTTACAGTTCACATACCAGTGAACACAACTTAAATTTTCAAATAATCCAGAACAAGAAACATCAGATAAAACACCTCTAATTTTTTTTAACTATAAATGAAAACTACACAAGAATACCTTCAATTCAAAATAAATGTGGAGTAATGACTAAAACACCACTTTTCCACATTGAACTCTTTTTTACTCAAATTTTCTCAAAAGCACTTGGAAACCAAGCACCAAAAACATCAACTCAAAATCTACAAAACCTTCACAACCTTTCAACCACGCAAGAGATCTATATAAAAAAAACTTACTCATCAATTATACATTAGAGGTTGAAACTAGTGACAATACTAATGACAACATAATACAACAAAACTTACTTCCTAAAGGGTTGATATCAATGCAACAATACTCTGTTGACATCAATGAAAACATAAGTTCCCAACAATATTCCCCTTTATCATTGGAAAAAAAACTTGATATGAAAAACAATCAACAACCAAAAAATATGATCACCAAAATATGTGACACGTTACTGTACAGTACTCCCCTTAAACAAATATTTACTCTTTCCAACACTTTCTCTTTTATGGGAATTCTCTCCCCTTTATTTATATGGTTTTTAAGCTAAATTTATCTTGTTTTGACATCAATGACAAAGGACAACACATAGTTTGTATTCTTTTACTCCCCTTTTGTTATTACACATCTATATCAACTCTCCTCCAAAGGAGATACCCATAAAGGGGAAAAACTATAGCCAAATATTTCCACTATTTGGCAAGATCTTCTAATTTCTTTGATAGAACCAACAAACATCCTATCTTTCTTACATTTCATTCTCTTCTCTTCACACCTTTTCTAAAAACTCCCTCGTAGGGGCCCATCATATGCTCCATCAAACAATCAGCAACTACTGCTACCTACTCCCCCTAAGAGGTAGCCTTTAACATCAGTCCAAGACAAAAAATAGCTTGAGATGCTTCCCAAAAAGATGCACACACTTATGCATCTATTTGAAAGGAGGGAAATGACCCCCAACTTCCACTAGATATACTCAAATGTATCTTTAGGAGGAGACTTAGTGAACATAAAAAAACCTAATCCTTAGTAGGCACATACTCCAGCTTCACCTCATTCTCTACAACTCTTTCTCTCAAGAAGTGATACCAAATTGAGATATGAATTTTTATTCAATGTATTACTAGATTCTTTGAAGTATTTATAACACTTATATTACCACATAATATAGGAATAGGTTCATCATATGATTCTATTATATCCTTCAAATTATATTTCATCCACAATACTTGTGTTAAATAGGATGTTGCAGAAATATATTCTGCTTCCACAGTAGATAACGACAATAAATTCTATATTTTTCTTAGCCAAGACACCAATCTTCCTCTAGGAAAGAAAGCACAAACACATGTACTTATTATATTATCATCATAACTTTCCAAATATGTATCTATATAGGCACTTAGAGAAAAATTAAATATCCTTTGGATACCACAAGCCATATTTTGGATTTCCCTTCAAGTATATGAATATTCTTTCTAGTTCTACCACATATAACTCTCTGGTATCTTCTTGAAATAAAGCCACAAGAGAAATTACATGCATGATATCCTATCTAGTAAAAGTTAGGAAAAAATTTCACCAATCATTGATCTATACTTTCTCTAATCAACCTTAAGATAATCATCGTTCTTGGTCAACTTGCAACTAGTAACCATGGGAGTGCATACTGGTTTAGAGTCTTACATTCCAAAAAAATTCAGCATTTCCCTGACATAATTTTATTGTGAAATGAAGATAACTTTCTTTGTCTGTCTGATTTGTAGCAAAAGGAATAAATTAATCTCCCCAAACATTGAAATTTCAAACTCATTTTGCATATCCTCCACAAATATTTTTCACGTACATTCATTTCCTCCAAAGATTATACAATCAACATACACAACGACAATCAATATTTGATCTCTCTCAAATTTGAAATAAATAATGTTATTGGTGGTACCTTTATTGAATCCATGTTGTTTCAAGTATCTATCTAATTTTGCATACCAAGCTTTAGGATTTTTCTTGAGTCTATATAATTCCTTCTTCAATTTGTAGACCATATTAGGATTATCTAATAACTAACATCCTTTCAATTTTTCAATATATACAAGTCTTCTTCCAACTCACCATTCATGAATTTTTACTTCACATCCATCTAATAAACTTTGAAATCCTCATGTACTAAAAAATAAAAATAAACATTTTAATAGCCTCCATCCTTGCCACCAGAGTGAATGCATCCTCAAAATATATTCCTTCTACTTGTGAGTAGCCTTTACACACAATCCTTGCCTTGTTCCTAAGAATTTCTCCATTCTCATTTAGCTTGTTCCAAAATACCCATTTAGTTACAATCACATTCTTGTTTTGTAATCTTGTAAAAAGTTCCCAAATCCGATTCTTCTGAATCTACATCAAATTTTCTTCAAATGCCTTGATCCAAAATTCATATTTGCATGCTAAAATCACTTTTTAAGTTTAAAATTTTGAAAGTAAACATCAATTTATCTATTATATCATAATAGCCTTTCTTATTTTCAATACGCCTCAACTATTGTCACCAATGATCCGATATTTAGAATGATTTTTGTGCACATATTTAGGAGTCTTAGAGATCCTTTCCTGGAGCCTCTTCCTCTTCAACCTACACTTATTTTTCCTTTCCATCATCTTTCTCTTCTTATCTACAAGAAGACTAATCTAATGCATATCCTTCTATCAATACTAAACTTTTATGTAAGCCTTCATCCACTTTGACACTTACAATTTAAACAATCCTTTTTAGCCTTCTTTTGTAGAACTAGTAATAATTTATCTTTATAGAATATCCAAGGAAGATTCCTTCATCATATCTCACATCAAAATTTCCTAATTATTCTTCATCTCTTCTAATATAAAATTTTCTTCCAAACACTCTAAAATATTCTCAATATACAAGCATCCCTAGTTGTAAAGAAATCATGTGTCAACCAAAAATAGTTATTTTCTTACATTACATTCAATAGCAGTTTCAGTATTTTTTTTCATTTTATCCGATCATAATTTCTTAGCTCATAAATTAGGATATAGCATCTACACATCAACATGTATCGCATATCCATATTTCACATCATTTGAAGTTGTTTGTTGAAATTTATCCCTCTCGAAATTTCATTGTGTTCACCAGTCAAAGTATTTAGGGCCAACTTGGTCCATATTTCATAGTGCAGACCTATTCCAAATAATGTAAAGCTTAATGGTACATCATACAAGCATCTTAGGTTCATTGAGACCTATCTTGGAGATTCACAAGCTTTTTTTTTTTACATGGGATTATTGCTCCATATTTTGAGGCTGACCTTCAAGTATGATTATTCATCAGGTTTGTGACCATTTTTTGTGAATGCAAAAATATACTCGAGCTCGAGAATCATATTTATAAGAATTATAATCATTTAGAAATTTATTCATATCAGTATTTTAGAAGTAAGAGCTAGATTCATTACATTTTTGCATAAATTCTTTAGGGGCATGTAGTAAGGCCTATTGGCAAGTTGTATTGTTGAAATCCCTTGTGGTAGGCCTGTGAGTCCTAGATATTCACCCATGAGGCATGCACTACATGTAAGATATCCATTTCAATAAAGTTTCATGTTCACATATTAGTTTATTGTGTTATTTCCACTATGTTGACTCATTATTGAATGGTTTGGATTGTTCCTTATGGAACCCTCCTATCGTGATTGCACCAAGTGGTATTAGAGCAATTTTTTTATTCCAAAAGGAATTCCTTGAGGTGAATAGATCGCTGAACTGGGGCATAATACATTTTTTTCAATCAATCACTGATTGTGATGCAATTGACACACTTCTAGCCAAGACCACTGAATTGAGGAAATTGCACCAAATTTGAGGGGAGATATGCCACCAAGAAGAGCACCTGATATGGAAAATGTTGCTAGAAGAATGGATGAAATATAGGAAATGATCTACAAGATACAAATGTTGTGAATTGAATCGAATAATTCATGGGTGAAGAAGAAGTATCAGATCAGATAAAGATGTTGAAAGTGATTTCAAAGATTGGAAAAATACCTAGAGTTGAAATTCAAAATTATGCTAGAAATTTGAATCATAAAGAATTAATTGATTGGATTAATGAAATGTAAGAATACTTTGAATATGAAGAAATTGAAGATATAGAAAGAGTCATATTTAAAAAAAAACCTTTGAAAGTTCATATTGTATTATGATAGAAAGAAGTCCAATTAGACCAAAATAGAAGAGGCAAAGAAAGAATCATCAAATGGGACAAAATGGTGACAAATTTGAACTATCAATTCATACTAGAGGATTATGAAATTGGATTGTTTAGAATATTGTAGAACCTAAGACAAAATGAAAGATATTTGAAGGAGTATACTAAGGAATTCTACAAGATCATAATCAGATCTGATCATAGTGAATTAAGTAAAGAGAAAATTGCAAGATATATTGATGGAATAAGAACACACATCCAAGAAGAATTGAGCCTAGTAAAGATGTGATAAGTTGAGGAACCATAAAAAATTATTTGAAGGTGGAAGAGAATCTTAACATGAAACTTGAACAAATGTAGATAAGTGCAAGAGGAAGTTTCCAAAAGAGTGGACCTCAATATTGAGAAATAATACCCTATGTAGATCAGAAAAAAGATGTAAAAACCTACTTGAGTGACTTGAAAAGGATGCTAAATCATATGATAGAGAAATAGAAGATTGAAATTCCTACTGTACTGATAGAGGAGGTCACAATTATTATTGTAATGATGGATACCAAAGACATGAAAATCTAAGAGAAGACCATTCAAAGGAACCTATTTCAAGTATGGAGGTAAAGGACATAAAGCATTTGAGTGTCATAAAAGGAGTGCCATACTAGAAGATAAAATTATGTGGATGAAGAACTTGATGGACCCCCTAATTAGGTTAGGAACCTTAGAAGGGAAAATAATTAGTGATGAGGAGAGATTTGATGCATGACGAAGCGACTAAGGAACCACCACAAAGCAAGATTCTATTTAGAACTGGATGCATGTCTAGAGGAAAGGTATGTAAATTTATCTTTGATAGTGGTAGTACTGATAATCTAGTTTTAGAAGACATGTTGACCAAGTTAAATTTGGAGAGATTGAAAAATCCAAACCCTTATAGGATACCATGAATTCAAGATGATCATAAGATTTTGGTGAATCGACAATGTTTGGTAAATTTTCACATTGGATCATATTGGGATGAAGTATTGCATGATATTATTCTATAGATTAATGTCATTTATTGTTATGAAGATGATGGAAATATGATAAGAAAGTAACTCATGGTGGAAGAAGGAATAATTATAGAATGACATCAAATGAAAAAACAATCAATTTGATACCTTTAGAGGAAGAGCAGAAGATAGAGGTTTGTGGCACTACCAAACTATGTTTGGTAGATGCAAGGAAATTTCTTGATGGATTGAGCATGATAATATATGTTTCACATTCATTCCTAATAAAGGTGGGAGTTCGGAGATATCCTAAGGTAAAGATAAACCATAGAAAGAAGTTGTAGATTTGTTAATAGAGTATGGAGTTATTATGTCAAATAATTTACCAGATGGATTACCTCTACTTTCGAGTATCAGTCATCATATTGAACTTATACCAAGAGAAGTTTTTCCAAACAAGGAAGCACATAGAATAAACATGAAATGGACCTTCCACAGGCAGAAATTAGAACAACAATGGAAGATGGAATCACTCAAGAAGAAATTCCTTAAGCTTCGAAGTATTGCTAGTTGTATCTCCAACCTAGAATTTCTCATGATCATCCATAGGCATCCATCATTACCCTTTGGCAATACTAGATCTTTTCTTAAAAATGGACTTGAAAAACCTACAAAAACACAATAGAAGGTTTCTCCAAGACTTCAATTCCTTGATTCTTAAAACTCTCCTTCTTGATTACTTTCCTTAAAACTTTCTTCAAAACATACTTCTTCTTACTTAGCTGAAAAATTCTCGTGAATCTTGATTTTATAGGCATCCCTATCTAATAACTTAGTTATTAGATCCCAAAGGCTGAGAAAATGCCAAATTAAATCAAACATTTTCATTTCTCACTTAATTCCCAAAAATAAATCCCTCAGGACTAAGATTCCCTAGGTGACATATTGGTCTTACTAATGGGGACTAAGATGCTACCAAGTGAAACTTGGTCACACCAGGCTTGTTTTGTGAATTTGATCAGGTTTACAATTGAAATATACCTCAAGATGCACAAAATGGGGTCTTAGGGGCCCATAATAAGTGACCTAAATGGAATTTAATACAAGGGATGTTACAATGGGTCCAAACTAAGTGTGGAAATGCAATGATATGAATTTTTATACACTACATTTATACCCCACTTCAACGCCCATATGACACTATGTGCATATGCAAGCTAGAGTACTTTAGAAAGTAACTTTATAAAAGGATACTCATATTGATTCATTTGGGAGAAATGAATCCCCCATTGTAGTTAACTTAAAACCCACAATGTTAGGAACCACATTCTGTATCATAGATTCATTAGTAGCTCAAACATAATCCTCTTATCTATCTTTCCTAGAAAATTGAATTTGCAGGTTGATGTATGCCCCCCTTGATCTCACTTGCTTTACAAAGGTGGATTCAAGGTAGCAATCCAACCACATCAAACTGCATAGGTCCATCATAGGGTATTTCAAAGCACCATGCCACCTAATGATAAAAAATTGATGAGAATGAGAGTGGAACCATGATTCTAGTGCAACAAATGGCATCAAAAATGAAGTTCGCTAGCTTGTAATGTGTTCTTTTAACTAAAAATAACTTGTTTTATTTTAACAAAAGTGATGTAAATATGCATGTATATAAGGAGAAAGAAAATGTAACTCATATTAATTTTATCTTTTACCTTTTTTTACAGAGTGAGCCTGGAGTAGAGTGAGCCATCATGTTGATCATACACTCATTCATAGGTCCATGTATTGAGCTACTATGAGATGTGGTTGCATGAGATGAGCTAGAACATACACTAAGTGGACTTTTCCTTCTCTGTATTTTGATTTAATGATTTTTTTTTAATGTTTGTATGATTTTTTTTGAATGAATTTAGAGTCTACAAAGTGATTTTATTTCATTTTTTAAGAATGTTGCAAAGTGTCCCACTTTACTAAAAAGTGTATCGATTAAGGGATAAAGTATCTAGAACCCTTAATTAAGATATTCTAGAGAAACTTTAGCACACTTTTTGACTATTAAATTAAAAAAAATAAAAAATTTAAGATGTTCTAAATGAAAATTTTCTTCTTTTCTATGCCAAAATGCACCGAGATTGTGCCAACACCTAGTTGGTTGAACATTTAGCCATCTACAAGAGCTAGTCGATTAGCTACCTAAGGATGATGTCAATATCCTCTAGGCAACATGTCTCCACTGAACCTATCTCTCACTAGCAATGTGATATCATGATGCAATACAAGTAGTGTTGGAGAAGAGATGGGACATGGATACTTGCACATTTCACTTATTGACATGAGAGATGACTATAACAATAGAGGATCTGCATCAGATACTATAGGTGCCCATCCAAAGTGAAATGGTTTTTGTAGCACACAACATGTAGTCTACTACCAAGTATTGTTTGGGGAGACCTATTCATCATAGAGTCATAGGACCATGCATCGAGCTGACATGGATTTTACACACATGACCACCACTGATTAGACACATCATGATCTTCACAATAGCACTGACATTAGTTCTTGATGGTCGTGTGGAACATCTAGAGGGAGGAATAGTGCACATGATATAAGACATGGAGCACTACCAAATTGTATTTGCATGGGGTCAGAGCATACTAGCACACCTATATTATGACTTGGGTTAGTTTACCTATGCAGAGGTGAACAACATGCATCACTGCACTTTACTATAGACATGGTGCCCATAGCACATTACCTATACTAGATCAAGAGGATTTATAATATCCACTATGGTGGGATAACCATAGGCATTTAGTTATCCTCTTAGATAGGCATGGTAGCATAATGATGTAATATTTTTGAGGGTCAAATTTGGTAGGTTTAGAGAGGAGTATATTGTATGCAGACCTTATTTGATGGAGGTCTTCTTGTTAAACACTATAGGATAAATGAGGTAGATTCAAAGGGAAATAAATTTTTCTAGGATGATGTGATCATGTAGTGAGACCCTTCTAATGTGATCACATCATGAGATAGTATGGGTAGATATAGAGGCGATCACTACTATGACAATCATGCAGATGATCAATCCTAAGCACCTGCAAACCTAAGAGGATACAAACATGCCCTCAATCTTCAATTTTGACTATGTTGGTATGATAGAGGACTACAATGAGTGGTTGGATGTGACTCAAATAGGACCTATATTTCCTATAGTCTATCATATGGGCTTTGCAATACCTTTACTAGATCAATGGGAGGAGGGTAAAGAGACAAGTAGGGGGATAGATCCAACAAACCTATTTCTAGATGGGGATTAGGAATTAGAGAAAAACTACTATGAGGGAGAGGAGGATGAGGAGGAGATAGAGGATAGGTAGAGTTATCCTATGAGTGAATATAATGATAGAGGTGAGGCTAGTATTCCTAGACCCAAAAGGAGAGATACAGTTCCCACAGGGTTACGAGGTAATATTCTACACATGCCAGTGTCTGAGATAATGGGGAGATCAGTAGGGCATTTGAGATTCCTAAAAATCATGCTTCAAACCTAGGTGATGATTTTTATTGTTATGCTTTATGTTCTTATGTATATAATTCTCATGTATATGTATAATTATGATGATATATACTCATTATTCTTATGATTTCTTTCTCGTAGGGAATGTGGTAGATCTCATGGACCTCTTACGACATGTGGCTACCAAGGTAGTTCCACCCCTTCCTACATATGAGGATATTTTAATAGAGTACATACCTCCATAGTTTTTCATGCAACACATGGACATATTTGAGCCTTATGTGAGGCTTAGTCGAGCATTGATAGCATATCTAGGCACATTGATCAAACTGAGGGTACAATATCAACGCTAGAGGTGGACTTAGAGAAGGCTAAAGCAACTCAAAGATCTTAGAGAGAGGTTATATTATAGTCAAAGGTTTAGAGGCTACATAGAGAGAATGATAGAATCCAGGTCGATAGAGACTTCGTACAACAATAGCATGTGGACATATTGGTATGCAAGGGTGAAGCATCTGGGGCACTATGAGCTATCTGGGAGATGACTACCATGCGTAGATCCTCATCACACACCAACATCCCTCGATGGGTCTAGACACTAGATCCTACGAGATCTAGTAGTCATAGGCCATAGTGACATTGTACTATTGATGATATGTATTAAAACTTTTGATATATATATATGAGCATATTTGGATATTATATTTATGTGTGTTAGATATAAATTTGATTTATTAAATAATCTTTGTTACACTATTCAAAAAATATCTCCATGATCTAACATGTATTTTCTTAAGGTTTCTTAGATTTATGATGTAGTATGTTATGCTCAATTAAATGCACTCATGATTTAATTGTAGAATATGTAAGGAAAATAAGGATTTAATCTAATATAAAATATACTATAAGGTCTAAATAGCATGAAACCTAAAGTAAGAACCCAAAACCAAATTGGTACAATTACTCCATTATTAAAGACATAAAAAACTAAGTGTCAGGAATGAAGCAACCATGAGAGACAATGGCATACTATCTGTTGGTACTCAAAAATGTAGGTTTTAACCTCAAGAGTATGCAAGACTCTTACAACATTCTTGGACAACATACAAGGCCAATTATACAATCGAACCTTCTACTCTTCAGGTTCTTCTAGACCTAGGTGGGTGAACCTATATGAAATATGCTGATTTGGGAATGAATTTCCTGCTAAATAGTCTACCCATAATAGCAATTAGGAATGGATAGACATAAGAATACTATGACTAACTCTACAACACAAATAAAGGTTTGGAATGATTTTCTTATAATAATATCTTTACTGTGGGATATGGCAAACCAGTGCCTTCTTTCTACTGAGCAATAGAGTCGAAAATGTTACACATTACTTATAGATATTTATCCCTGACACAATTTTAAGTTTTTATACACTCTATGGGATGAAGTCTTAGTGACTAGCATGTAACTTCATCAATTTGTGACTAGCATAAAGAGTGTTAAAATATTTCCTTATTGAGTTCCCCTTCAACTATCCAAAAGAAATCCCACAAACAATATGATTTATTTAAAGGAAATTTTAACTTTGACTTGCAGACACCAATAAATAAAATCATGCAAAGTGAAGAAATGCACCTTGAAGAATTAAAATATACTTGAAACTTGAATTCAAATGATTGAAAGACTCCAAATTGGAGAGAACTAATCAAAAATTTACAATTGTAATACCATCAACACCAAAACCAGAAGGGACTTCAGTCAAAAATTATCTCCATTGCACTATTTCCAGAAGGTTCGTTACATTATTTTTTCACTCCAAGTCCAAGAAAAACTTCTCCCTCTTCCTGCAACTAATTTTTTAAATTATTTATACCATCCATGCCAAGGGTTGTGATCCTTCATATTACAATTACAACCATTTGAGTTTTCTAACAAGAAACAAAATATTTGATTAATTGCCTTATTGGCAAATCAAATATTTTTACATAATTTGGAATTTGATTTTAATCCAATACCTTACTAACCTTCAAAATTGTGCTCCCCACAACTTTCACTATTTATACCGCTCTACCGTGGGTTTGAATTTTCCACCCACAGTTGCATGGTGACTTGCTTTGATTGCACTGCCATGACTACCCTTACTGCTTACTGCCCTACCGCGGTCTCCTCCTTACCCTCCTGTAGTACTATGATGGCCATTAACCATTACCCTTCGCTGCCATTTTCACTCACTGTGACAGCTATCCCCTTGTCTATTGCGCTACCAAGGTCACTGGCTTGACTGCCAATGGTACCGCGGTAGCCGTTAGCATTGCCTCTATCGCTGATCATTGACCGTCCACCGTGCTACTATAGTGACGATACTAACCATGTGCAGTATAGCGGTAACCGCTAACCGTCAACTACCTTTTCTCGCTCGCCGACTGTTTTCCTTCGACCTCTAACAAATCATCCACCATACTATCGCGGTCTATGAGATGACCCCCTGTGGTACCGCGGTGGGCCTTCCTCGCTGACTATTTCACTGACCATCGACTGCTAATAGTTTACCGCACTACCACGGTCAATGAATTGACCACACGTGGTAGCGCAGTAAAGACTTCATACTCACTCCTCTGACCGCTACTGCCATACCGCGCAACCATTGTGGGAGGCAGTGGTAAGGCAGTAAGTGATGTAAAATTTGAAAATTAAGGCAACAATGTAAGGAACATACATTTTTGAATATTTTGATGGGAGTAGAATGAATTCTCATGAAAAATATAGTAAAATATTAAATCCAAATGGGAAAAACCCTGAAGGTTTTAAATGGAAAATAATGGAAATCACTTAGGCTTTTTATGGAATTTCTGGATTCTAACACTATCCATTAACTCTAACAACAATGCTTTAAAAACTCATCCTATTGAAAAAGGCTAGGTATAATAATGTTGCAAATGAAAATAATTAATAGGTTCTCGAAGAGGTGTACCATCCATTTTAGATATTAGGTATGCTCCAGACCCATAGCTTTCTATAACTACATAATTTCCTCACCAATTAGGACTAAACTTTCCTCTATCTTTCAGGTTTTCATTGACATTTCATTGATTCTCATATAACACAAAATCACCCTTATTGAATAAACAAGGGATGAAATGACTATTATAAGTTCATTGCATTTTCTTATTGTAAGCTTGAATATGTTTGAGGGCATTGATCTTTCATCGATAATTTTAAGTTGGTGTAATTATTGTTCCCTATAAGTATTGTCATCAATTAGCCCTTGAAGAGTGATTCTTAGGGAGGGAATCTCTAACTCCGAGGGCATAATTGCTTCGACACCATAAACAAGGTTGGTAGGTGTGTCTCCTATTGTAGTTTTGATACCAGTACAATAAGCACATAACATGTATGTTCATTGTATATTCTATTTTTTATTATTATTTTCATAGTTTTCCTTATAATATTTTCAAGAGTTTTGTTAGTTGATTCAACTTGTCCATTAGATTGTGGGTAATAAAGCATTGAAAATAAATGTTGTATATTAAATTTTTCCAAGAAATCCTTCACATCATTGTTCTTAAATGGTGTCCCATTATCTGAAACTAATGTGGAAGGATGTCCAAAGTGAGCAATAATGTGTTCCAATATAAAACAACATATTACATCAGTGGTTGTTGAATGCAAGGGAATAGCTTCTACCCATTTTGTGAAATAATCTATTTCCATGATTATAAATGTATATCTAATAGATGAAGGTGGAGATATTTTTCCAATAATATCGAAACCCCATACCAAGAATGGTCAAATAGGGGCTTGTGCATGAAGCTCGAAGGTAGGAGCATGAATTAAATTTTGATGATCTTAACATTTACGACATTTCTTAACTTATTCAAAGCAATCACATTCCATATTTTTCCAATAATATCCAATGCATATTATCTTTTTAACTAGTGGTCTTCTTCCAAAAATTCCCCCACAAGCACCTACATGAGCTTCTTCAAGCTCCATAGGTTTTTCAGATTTTTTAAGACACCTAAGAAAAATTCCATCAAAGGACCTTTTATATAACATGTTTTCCTGAATGATATATAGATGTAGATTTTTTAATATGAGAGCAAGTGTTTATATTTTTTGGCTCAGGCAAGGTCTTGTCTTTCAAATAATTGAATATCAATGCATACCATTCACAAGAGTATTTCATATTTGTTAACAACACTTTTTTAACCTTTTCATCGATTGTTGGTTTTTAATTGTATGGAAAATCAATGCGAAATTAGTTGAGGTGTCAGTAGGAGATACAAAGAAATTTGAACTTTCCATTGCATTTGCATATTGATAATCCTTTCATGGGAGTTTACCAATGGTATATGATTCAAAATTATTTAAAGATTCATCATTAGATCCCCATATTTTGATAAATTATCATGATTGACATTGATATTTTCCATTATTTTCTTAATGATTAATTGTGAGTCACCAAATATCTTGATATTTTGGACTCTTATCATAAGAGCTACATATATTTCAACAATTAAAGCTTCATACTCATTTGTGTTATTTGTGCATAAGAAGTTTAATTGGTATGACAAATTAATAGGCTTGCGAAAATGTGAGATTAATATAACCCCTATGCAGGAGCTCGTTCTACATTTTAAACCATCAAAGTATAACTCCCATGTCTCAATATAAATTATTAGCACATTCTCATCAGGTAAGGAGTCTTTGTTTTTTGGTTTTATTGGTGAAGGAGAATCGAATAAATGGTTGATTAAGGTTGTCTTTTAATTTATTTTTGTGCGAAAAATTTAAGATCAAACTCAGTTAAGATCGTAACCTGTTTTGTGAGGTGTCTCAATAAATCAACTTTGTTAAAGAAATTTTTGAAAGGATTAAACTTGGTTACCACCTGCACTTTAGCATTAAGCAAGTATTAATGTCTCAACTTACTAGTATCAAACACAAGAGCTAAGTATTTTTTCTCTAAAGGAGTGTATCATGTTTCATAATAAATTGACATTAATCTAAAGTAGTAAATAGGAGTCTCTCTATCGTAGCTTTTCAAACCAACATTGTTGCGAGAGCAAGGGCCGATGCTGATATATAAGAATAAATGGTTTACATTGAATTTTTGGTTTCAATATTCGAGGATTATAGAGGTATTCAATTAATTCTCGAAATGATTTTTGAAATTCTTTATTCCACTTAAAGGCCACTTCCCTTTTAAGAAGTTGAGTAAAAGGTAAGGTTCGATCCACCAATGATGCAACAAAGTGGTGAATAGCTTGAATCCTTCCTTAAAAGCTACATAATTGTGATATACTTTAGGAGGTTACATGTTTATGATAGCATCAATTTTCTTTGTTTCATCCTCAATTCCTCTATCTAAAATGATAAATCATAGAATTTTTCCACTCTGAACTCCAAAGACACTTTTTTTGGATTTAATCTCATATTGTACTTGTGAATGGGGTGAAAGAATTTTTGAAGGATTTTAAATTTTTCTTCATGAGTCATATATTTTTCTAATATTCCATCAACATAGTCCTCTAATATTTTGTGAATGTAATCATGAAATATCAAAATCATAGCTCATTTATATGATGTGTTGGAATTCTTTAATCCAAAAGGCATTACAACCCAACACAGTGTTCCCAAAGGTGTTATAAAGGTTGTCTTATATTGACCTTGAAGATTAATTAAAATTTGATTATAGCCTGAGCAACCATCCATGAATGAGAAGACAATGTAGCCTATAGTGGAATCAACTATCATATCGATATTAGGAAGGGGAAACTCATCTTTTAAAGATGCTTTGTTCAAGTATCTAAAGACCATGCATATCCTAATATGATTACCAATTTTAACCATCACTACAATGTTTGAGATCCATGGTGAATAATCAAAAGGTCATATAACGCTAGCTCCAAGGACTTTCTTAATCTCCAATTTAACTAATAAGGCTATCTTAGGGTTCATCTTTCTTATTTTCTATCTTACTAGTTTAAATTTTTTTTCAAGAACTATGTTGTGTGTCGCAATATTAGGATCTATACTAGGCATATCCAAATAATTCCAAGAAAATAGTTCTCAAAATTCTTGTAACAATGTTGCATGATTCTCTTGTTCTTCCCAATCAAGGAATTTCCAAATTTGAGTTACTTTATCCTCTTTAAATGTGTCCATTGGTATGTTGATTGTGTCTCCAAGAAGTAATGCACTTTGATTATTTGATGTTTTTTTTTATTCTTTTTCTTCATTGTTTCTTATCTCCTTATCAAAAGTTTCACAACCGTGTTGTGCACTATTACCAACGAAGCCTCCTAGAAATTTCTCTATACTTTTATCACTTAGAAAATGTTTAAGATTCAATTCCTTGCTTCTTGTATCTCTCAATTCAAGATTTTTTAATGTGAGTGTTGTTTTAAGAATGTGCTTCAAGATGTGATTGATGCTAAGTGAAGGATTTTGTGATGCCTTGAAGGAAAATATCCAAGACCTCTTGTATAATCTTATTGGTAAGGTTCTATAGGAATAGGGTATGTACAGGATCATCATGGAAAAAACAGGCCCTTAAGTGGCAAAAAATAAAGAAAAATCAGAGTTAGGAAACTTGACATAAAAATTTGAATAAGTTATCTCTATTATTTCAAAAATATGTAAGAATATAATTTGTATAAAATTGAATTTAGTTTCTAAATTACTAGGTTTATTTACAAAAAAAAAAAATCTATTTGGTGAAAATTTAAAATTTCAATATAGTATTACTTAAATTTTAAGGAAAAAATAAGAAGTAGGTGTTTGTCTGACCACCCTAACCACATTAAAATAATAATATTTTTTTATAATATTTTAGATATAAGTAGAGGACTCATGTCCTAGTGTGATGCATGTTTTTTTATAAAAAAAATTCCAAGTAAATAATTAGTTACATTTTTTTTATGAAAACTTTTTAAAATTATAAAGACTCATATGTCTGACCACCTTAACTTGGTCAAAACTTCATGATGTTTTTTTTCTTTTTCAATCTTGTAATATACGAAGCATAGAATTTGATGCATATTTTGGATTCAAAAAATATGATATCATTTGAAATCTATAGATGTTTTTCAATCAACCTAAAAATCACGACTTTAGTCATAATTCAATAGAAAATGAATAATAATTATTTATTAAATTCAAATTAAAGCATAACTTATATTACTGGAAATTTGAGAATCTCCTTTAAAAACATTTTTTGTTTCATCAATTTTGGGTAAAAAAAATGTCATCAGCCACATACCCATCATGATCCTACACATACCCAACACAAATTCCTTGTTAATTTTATCTGCATCCTTTTCCACTATAGCCTAGTTGTTTCATAATCTCATAATCATTTCCATAGAGTTTATTTATCTCTTTTGGATTCGGTGGTGGCTCATGATTGCTTGTGTCAAAATCAGTTGTGTAACTATTGCATGTTGAAGATTCACCTTGTGTAAGCTCTTGTTGTGTTGACATTATTCTTTTCCCTTTTTTTAATTTTTTTTTGTTGTTAATTTTTTAATCCTAAATCAAAAAAGGTGTGAAATATAATGAACCCCAATGATCTACAAACAATTTCAATGTTGTTATATTTTTTTTTGTGTAGTTGTTAGACTATACCTTTGACGTTGGAATTAATATTTTTAGAGGACTTGATTTTCATTTTTATACTTGTAAGCAACTTTTAGGTTCAGGATAAATTTCCACTTTGTACACCTTATTATTGTAAACATACTTCATTGTGTGATGAAGAGTTGAAGGCACAACATGCATCTCATGAATCCACAATCTTCCCAAAAGAAGGTTATATGAAAGCTCGTGAGGCATAAAATGAATAGGAGGTTGTAAGATAGCCTTTCCAAATGTAATAGGTAAATTGATTGCTCCAAGCGGTTTCTTCCCTATGTTATCAAATCCTTGAATTGATAACGAATTAGGTTGAATTTGTGAATTATGTATGCAAATTTTATCAAAAAGAGTTACACTACACACATTAAGAGTTGATCCATTATCAAAAAGGGTATAGTTAATCTCGACCATCTTGTGGATAGCTATTTTCATGAATGCTTCATTTTTCTTTCGCACTTCCAAGGGGGTAACTCATTTTGGTGAAAGATAATATCGATGTTAACCACATTCACTCCCTAAATGATAGCTACTACATCAGTTGGACTTGCACTAGAGGGAACCACAACTTGTTGAAAAGCTGTTTGAAGTATGGTGTGGTAACTAGGCAAGGTTTGAATAAGGTCCCATAAGGAAATCTTAGAAGGAATATTCTTAATATGTTCAACAAGATCATACTCCTTTCCACTACGCGATAGTAAACGAGAAGCACTAGAAAATGTATATAAAAAATTTGGATAAATAAAAATGATGAAACAATAAAATTAATTACCTAATCCAAATCTTTAATACCTCAAATAGATGAAATGATGGATAAATGGATCGATTGATTTGATATGTTGGTTGCTCAATTTAGCAGCATAACGATATGATGAAGGTGATAGATGGAAGATGATAGATAGACATGGATTAAATATTGTAGAGATAAGTTGAAAGAGTAAGGGTACTTGAAATCTTCTCTCCCAAATGGCTTGTGAGAGGCCATATTTATAGAATTTTAATGTGGAGGGAAGAAGATTTGATAAGCTTTGACAAGGATTTGGTTTTTGACAAAAGATGAAATTCACCAAGATAATATCTAAAAATATAGAAAGATTTGGTTTTCCATTTTAAAGGAAACAAATCCTAAAAAGGATGAGAGGGATAATTGCTGAATTATCAAATTAAATAAATTAACTAGATACACATGAGTTCCAATTTTGGAAAGAAAGAAAGAAGATATTTTTAGGATTTTATTAATAAAATAATTATTTGATTAATTTAATTAATGTTGGATTTATGATTTAATTAAGTAAATAATATAAATTATTTAATTAAAATTAGAAGATAGAAGGGATTATGAATAGAAAGGGAATAAATTAAATTACTAAAATAAACAAGATTTATTTAACTAATCAGATGATGACATGGGTACCTAGGGAAAAATATACTACAAGATGTCTAAATGATGTAATGTTGTGACAAAGTGTTGTAAGAGTACATTTCTGGGTGTCTATAGTTTTCCCCTCTTTTAGATGATGTTCAAGATGATGAGATTTATGTAAAGTAAAATCATTTCAAAGAGGCTAAGGTATGGATATAGGAAAATGGATGATGATAGATAGATAGGATGATGAGATGGAGAAAAGGATAAGATGATGATGATATAACAATAGGATGATGATGGCCCAAATGTATATGAAAAATTTGGATAAATTAATTGAGAATACAATAAAATGCATTACCTAATAAAAATATTCAATACCTCAAAGAGATTATAAGATGGATGAATGGACTAACTCATTTTATATATTGGTTGCTTAATTTAGCAGCATAACAATATGATGAAGGTGATAGATGGAGGATGATAGATAGAGATGGATGAAATATTGTAGAGATAATTTGATAAGGGTACTTCAAGTTTCCTCTCCCAAATGGCTTGTGAGAGGCCATATTTATAGATTTTTTATGTGGAGGGAAGAAGATTTTATAAGATTTGACAAGAATTTGATTTTTGATAGAAGAGGAAATTCGCCAAGATAAGATAAGATTTAAAAGGATAGAAAGTTTGATTTTCATTTTAAAGGAAACAAATCCTAAAAATGATGAGAGGGATAGTTGATGAATTTCCCAATTAAATAAATTAATTAGATAAACATGAGTTCCAATTTTGGAAAGAAAGCAAGAAGATATTTTTAGGATTTTATTAGTTAAATAAATATTTGATTTATTTAATTAATGTTGGATTTAGGATTTAATTAATTGAATAATAAAAATTATTCAATTAATTAGAAGAAAGAAGGGATTATGAATAGAAAGGGAATAAATGAAATTATTAAAAAAAAAAGGATTTATTTAACTAGTAGATGACTACATGAGTACCCAGGGAGAAACATACTACAAGATCTCTAAATGATGTAGTGTTGTGACAAGGTGTTGTAAGAGGAAATTTTTGGGTGTCTACATTTTCCCCCTCTTTGAGATGATGTTTGAGATGATGAGATTTGTTTTGGGTAACCTCATTTCAAAGAAGCTAAGATACAGATATAGGAAAATTGATGATGATAGAAAGATAGGATGATGATGAGATGGGGTAAAGGGTGGGATGATGATGATATAAAAATAGGATGATGATGCCCCCTCAAGAGGATAGGTAGGTTGGAAGAACACAAGTATGCTCTCAAAATGGATGAAATGATAAAATATGTATAAAGAAATGGATAATGTGTTATGCTGCAAGTAAGTGACAAATAATGGTGTTTGATATAGCACTAGACTTTATGCACCAAGGTATAAGGACCAAGGTGATGATGTGTCTCATGCCCCAGTGTAATAAAACCTAGACGAAATACAAGATATGAGTATTAGTTCGGAGTGATGCATATTTGATGCAAATACAAGATAAAAATGATAACACACACAAGAAAGCAAGCAAGTATGCACAAATGATACAAAAAAAAACAAGTTATTTCCCATGTTAAGCTATTAAATATTCATTAATTGATTGATTGATGATGATGATAGTGTTTTGATTGTAGGGAATGATATATCCCTAGATCAACATAAGGATGATTGACTGATTGATTGATTGATTGACTGATTGGGTTTACCACAAGATTAGGATCAAGACCAAAGTATGTGATTAGGTAATTTGAATTGTTTGATAGACTTTATTGGTATGGATTAAGGATTTGCTTGCATTTAGATTGTTACTTGGATTAATTTTGAGTGATTTGATGTATGGATGAATGGATTTGATGAAGATGATTGATTGGTTGAATGGTTCGATGGTTCGATTGAGGTAATCGATTGATTAGATGAAATTGGAAGAAGTTACTAGATGGATTTATTTTATTGCTTGGATTTTGTTGGCTATTTTATTTTTATTTATTTTGGGTTGGGGGATATTATGATTTTTTTTATATATTTTCATAATATTCAATTTTTAAAGAATTTTTCAGGACATTTTAATGATTTTTTAGGGATTCTTTTCAGGAAATTTTTTATTCTTTTGAAGTATATTTGAGAGTTATTTTGATATTTTGTGTTTTTACATGTTTCAATTTATTTATTTTTGGATTTTTTCACATTTAGATTTTTTTGCATTTCTCATGATATTTTAATAGAAGAATACAAGGACAAGGCTAATGAAAAGGAAGATCAAGATCAACTAGATATGAAAAAAATTCCTATGTATTTTTTCCCTATTCCTCATCAAGACGAAGGAAGGGAAGAAAATATGTATTTAGATAGAATGGTGGAATATGGATAAGGTGAAGGATATGTTACAAAATATATGGATAAAGTGTATAGGATAAGATGTATGAATTTGAGGAAGATCCTTAACCTTATCAAGATCAAAGGTGAAAAGGTAAAGGATGAACATAAAGAGGATAATTGATATGAATGATAGGATGGACGGAAATTTCTCCCAAGTGTAAAGCACAAGGGGGATATGGAAGATAGGATGTGGATAGGAATACAATGGAAGAACTCAAGCATCAAGTTTCTTGACTATTATACCTAGAATATGTGCTCTAATAAACCATGGCAATGGGAATTAAACCCATAAATGTTGGCATGATGGAAGAAACTAAGGACTCTAACAAAGGTTTTTACTAAAGGAGGATAATGGAGAATGGATGTTGGATAATGGATAGGACATTGGAAGGCTTGTTCATGGATAGATGGGAAGGATGAAAAGATCAATATTGGCACACACCTTGAAGGGTGGTGTTGTGATGGAGGAAAAATAGAGTTTGAAGGTGACACTTTTTTAGATGGAAGATTGGAAGAAGCTTTTGGATTAGCAAATTTGGTTGCCCACTTAGATTTTATTGCTTCTATGAGACCTTGAGGAATCGAAATAGCTTTTAAATTTGATTTTTCCTTTATGTGAATTTGTGGCCTTTGAAAATTTTATTTCTACTTTATGGACCTTTCTGGCCTTTGAAATCTTTCTTTTTGATTTGATGGGCCTTTGTGGCCTTTTGAATTTTTATTTTCACTTTGGATCAGATTTCTTTTATTTTTGTATGTTGCTTTGAGGAGACATGTTGATCCTTTTTGGTATATGTGGATTTTGATATGGAAGCTTTTGATATTTGGAACCCAAATTGCTTCCAAGATTAATGAGATAGGTGAATGGAGATGAATGACATGGAGGAATTATGGATGAGTTAATGTAGGTATAGTTTAGAGATGGAATCAAGGATTTGTGCTTTTGTTGTTCTTGATGAATAGGAGATGGAGGGATCTAGGGCCCCAATATGGATGGAGGGGTTAATGAACTAGTGTTTAGATGATAAGAACTAAGGATAGATGGAAATTTTGATAAACTAGGATATTTAAGTTTATTTTGATGGAATCTAGACTTACAATGTGTACCAATGTCTTGAGTGTGAGGTGTATAACCAAGGCCATCATAATATGGATTTTATTGGATATAAAGGGGTTCTAGGATACCCTACTCATGAATTCTTAATCCTTCAAATGCCTTTTTAGGTTATGCTTTGACACATTAGTTTTCCAATTGGATATGTATTGTTTATGAGACAAGATGAGATTCCATTTTAGGGAGGATAGGTGTTGGAATTAAACCATAGTGGATAAAGGTAATGTGATCTTGTGAAGGATTAGGATCATGAAATAAAGATAAAGGGGTGCTATGATCTTAAATTAAGTTAAGATCATGGGATGGGGCGGAATGTAGATGGTATCATTTCATCTTGGTTATAATATGGAAGGGGATCATGAAATGGATATGAAGGGATTCTTTGATCTTTACTTAGAAGAAGGGGATCATTTCATGGAATAGAAATTAGACTTTGATCTTGATTTAGAATGGTATGATGAAATGGAAGGGTATCATGTGATGGAATGGATATATTTTATTTTGGTATGGTCGGGTAATGAATGGAAATATTTTCTTTTGGGATGGTCTAGGGTCATACCATGAAGGTGGTAAAATAGGATCATGATACGAGGTGGATATGCTAGGATCATAAACTGGGTTGTATATTGTAAGATTATGAGATGGTATGGAAGGGACACTTTGCACATGATATGAATGGGGATCATCTTGGATATTTTCATCAATGGTAGGATCTTGATGAAATATAGGTTTATCCTAGAAGCAATGGTTATCTAGAAGGATTTCTTGAATATATTTAAGGATAGGAGCATGGGATGGAATGGGTTCACAAGAAATGCCTTGATCTTGACATAAAGATGAAGTTATGATGTCGTGCTTTCGATTTTACTTTTAACATATATCCTTAGGTTTAGTCAATGGAATTTTATTAGTAGCTCCCTTACGTGTGATTATTGGCTTTGGTTTAGATGAATATTTATTAGAAAATGATGTGGAAGATAGGTATGAAGGCCTATTTGGCTTGGAGAGTTTTTGAAAGGGGATTATAAATGATATTGGAAATTTCGAGAAGGTTATGGATGGTTTAGGGATGACATGTTTATAGCTTGATATGGCAATTTGAAAACAAATTATTACACATGTACACAAAAGAATCACACATGAAAGATAGATACGCAAATTTGAATTTGAAATTATGAATTTGATTATTAAGAACACCCTAGAAGAAGACACATTAACAAGTCCTAGAGCTATTCAAGTGGGTATGGCCAATTATGTCTTAAGCTAGGATGCACAAGGTTGATTAGGGATGATTTGGAATAAAAATATTGCCACACAGCTAGGAGAAAGGGGTAACCCACCCTTCACCTTCACTTCCCAAAGGAATGAAGTTATTTGGGGCTTAGCTAAGAGTGAGAAGATTTTATCTCTGAAAGGGGCATGTCTTTTGATGTACACTTCAATTGAGGTCATCCCTTTGAGTGTTGTGTGCTCCAAGAAAGCCTCCTAAGAAGGGTATGGAAAAACCAAACCATGTGAGGTATTTTTGATCACACATGCACCTGATTCACACTCGCAGTTATTAATTTAACTTAGAAATGAAAAGTGAGAATGCAAACAATGGAAGCACTCATTCTTTTTATATCCAAAATCAAGGTGTGATGGAAGACAATGGTTAATTTTAGATCTGATTTTTTATTTTTAATTGAAGAAATATTCATTTGAAGAGATCAAATCCAAATGTGTGACAAACAAGATTAATGAGAAATGAAAGATTAGAAGGAATGCACCTAAACGTTTTACTTCCAATCTATTGTGTATGACTGATCTTGATGTTGTTACAACTCTTTAGATGTACCTACAAGCCACCAAATCAGAAAACAAGTAAACTTGCATAGAAAAGTGTGATATGTGAAAAATTAAGCATTCAATAAAATCTAATGAAAATGAACTGATATAGAAAAAATGAGTGCACGAATGAAAAGTATGCAAAATTCTAAGCAATTTTAAAAAAAAACATGAAAATTGGATAAAAATGCAAAAGATATAAATGTTTGAAGTTTGCATACAATTTTGACTTTGACCCAAAAAAAAACCTAAAAATTATAGTGTCACCTAAAATGGTCTTATCCACTAAGTATTTCACCAAGTTATATGTCTGATGAACCTTGTTTACATGATTTTGTGTCTGTATAACCATGTTATAACAAAAAGAGTAAGTTGACTGCTAGTGATTTGAGTGGAGTCTTGGTCACATGCACTGCAATAGTTTAAGTCAAAGACTAGTGGTTAGTCTTTATGTTGGTAGTTAAGGGTTTAACCTTGGTTGCCCATGTGACCGGGGCCTCACCCGAGACTAAAATAAAAAGGAAAAGGAAAAGGGCCTAAAATCCCACGCCACAGTGACCAATGGCCTTGACCACTCGAGGCTCAGCGCTTGAGAGGACAAGTCGCTAAGGGCTAAAGGCGGTAGGATTCATATGGGGGTTACAAGAAGTTTAAACAGTGGCAAGGACCTGGTTTTCACCAATGGTGGAAGCTTAGGTTTTTGGATGTCTATGCAAGTGGATATGGTAGGTGACAACTGGGAGACGTTTAGGCAGGAGACTGTGAGGAAGGGTTGCGACAAAAATTATGGTGGTGGGAATATATTTAAGTCAATGCGGAAGCTAAAGGGTATATTATGGTTGGAGGCGGAGGAACCACAAGGCAATGTATTGGTGGTGAAATAAAGATTAAGATTGGCTAGGTAAGAAATGGCGATAGATATGTTAATGGTGGCTGGGAGTAACAAGGGATGTCGACAGGACTGTAAAAGACTTGGAAGGAGGAAATATCACATGCGGTGAAGAGGAATAGCGGTGAAGGTGAAGGCTTAGAGTTTCCATCTGGGGTTAGATATGGTCAAGTCGGCATTTGAGAGTGGAGGCCACTGACATTAATGGCATTGACTAGGTTGTGGGTCAGTGTTTAAGTAGATATTGAATGGTGAGATCTAGGGTTAGGAGGTAGCAACCGATGGATTTAAAGAAAAAACCTGCAATGATGTTTAACACTATAACCCAAGCATGAAACCTACAAATTCAAATATTAAGCCTGCATACAAAATATTAGATAGATAGAATGGTGATGTTAGTTTTAGCTTAGGAGGTCACATGCAATAATTCACTCCCAAAACTTGACAAAACGAGGGTTAAAACATGCAATTTTTTATAACAAAAAAACTCGCCTTAACTAATGATTAGATCCTTGGAGCATGTCATAGTGAGTTCACCAAAATGTATACATAAAAAAATTGGTTAAATAAAAATGATAAAAAAATAAAATACATTACCTAAATCTTGAATACCTCAAATAGATGCAATGATGGATGAGTGGATTGATTGATTTGATATGTTGGTTTCTCAATTCAGCAGCATAACAACAAGATGAAGGTGATAGATGGAGTATGATAGATATAAATGGATGAATTTTTTTAGAGATAATTCGACAGAGTATGGGTACTTGAAAGATCCTCTCCTGAATGACTTGTGAGAGGCCATATTTATAGAGTTTTGATGTGGAGGGAAGAAGATTTGATAAGATTTGACAAGGATTCAATTTTTGACAACAGAGGAAATTCACCAAGAAAAGAGAAGATTTGAAAAGACATTAAGATTTGATTTTCCATTTTAAAAGAAATATATCTTAAAAAGGTTGAGAGGGATAACTAATGAATTATCTATTTAAATAAATTAATTAGATACACATGAGTTCAAATTTTGGAAATAAGGGAAGAAGATATTTTTAGGATTTAATTAATTAAATAAATATTTGATTTGATTAATTAATGTTCGATTTATTATCTACTTAACTAAATAATATAAATTATGTAATATAAATTAGAAGAAAGAAGGGATTATGGATAGAAAGGGAATAAATGAAATTAGTCAAATAAATAAGATTTATTTAACTAATTAGATGATGACATGGGTACCTAAGTAAAAACATAATACAAGATGTCTAAATGATGCAATGTTGTAACAATGTGTTGTAAGAGGACATTTTTGGGTGTCTACAAGAAATATAGGACTAGGCAATGGTAACAAAATGAGATTAGTTTGAGGTTGTCTATTATTCCTTGTGTTATATGTATGAGAAACAATATTATAACTTGATTTCTAGGAAATATTTTTCTTAGGTGACTCAAGGATAAGGACATGTTTGTTTGTAGGTTGAGGTTTGTTTCAAGGTGGATAAAGGATAAGTTGAGGTTGAATGAAATTTACTTCTTCTTTTTTAGGTTTGTTTGGACAAGCCTTAGTGGATGATCCTTGCAAGATGAAGTCCTCAAAAGCTTCATATAACATATCAAATTCATCACTACTAAATTGCTTGAGGGTGAAGCAAACTTGGAAAAAGGGTTTTTACATACTAACCATAAATGTATGCTTGTTTAGATTTAATTTTCTTGGTTTTTGTCTTTTGATTTTCTAATGAATATAAAATGAAGTCTATGTCTAAAAAAATGAAAGTGCAATAATATATCCTTATTAATCAATTATAAACAAGATCTCTGAAAATTCATGAAACAGTCAATTGACAAACTTAAATAGCAAACTAACTACAATAAACAGAAGCATGTAAATTCATCTTTTAACAGTGAAAGTTGCAACCTCAAACTCAACAGGGTCTAAGATTCTATGAAGGGAATCTTGGCCATACTGATGAAATTTTAAGGTTCAAAAAACTAGAATAAAAATCAAACAATACAGGCAGGGTTTGGACCCAAAAACCCATAGAGGGACTAAGACTCTAGTAAGGGTGTTTTAGTCCTAGTAAAGGATTTTTTCGAAAAACCACAAAATTTGAGTTGATAATAGTGTTCCCAAGTTTCCTACTTATGGACGTGATGTTTAGAAATGAAAAAGTGTGCAAATGAATGGAAGAAGATTTGAATAATGACAAGCAATTGAATGCAATTTTTTCAATTTTTGAATGCAATAGCAATGTTCCTGCAATTTGGATGATTGAAAATACACTTGTTTAGTTTTTCAATGAGATAAAATGATGCAAGAAAGAAAAAATGCAACCAATATGCACTTTCACCTATGCAAATATGAGAAACACTAGATGCACTTTCACTAATGAAAGATGCAATGCAGGGACGCATGCAACCTAGATCTAGGGCCTTGATCAACTCCAAATTAGAAAAATGAATTTCCAGAATGTCGGGCTCACCAAAATGAACCATAGGAAAAAAAATGATCTGGTGGATAAGGGACTCACAATACAAGAAAGGTATTCGTAATCCTTAATTTTTCTCTATAAGGGGGATGGTTGATTCAAGGAAACTTACGATCCCAAATTGGATTGACTATTAACACAATGGTGAGTCAATTATCAACAAGAGAGACCTAGGAAGATTCCTTCGAATTTGAAGGTTTCACCACTAAGCAAAGGCTTAGAAATGACAACATGATATTCAACTCACAAAACCTAATAATGCAAGACAAATAATGATTCCAAATAAAAAAATTAAGTAACAACAAGTTAGATGTATGTACCTTGGAAGTATAGAAATGTGATAGGGATTATAGAAATGAAAATAAGCTATCAAAATATGCTAGAGATGAAAAAGATTCCCTTACTATTATCTTAGTCCCATTGCTATTTTTTGGGGTACATGTGGAATCTTTATATGTCAAAATAGAATCTGAAAGAATATTTGCAAAATACCACTTGGAGGACTAAGACACCCTTACTGCCGACTTAATCCTGATCTAAAATTTTACAAATTTGAAATGTGATCCTGATGTTCAATGTATACACTTCCATCTTGACCAAATCTTCAAATTTTATCTTTTAATAAAACTGCCAAACAAAGGAAATTTGATTGATTGTTTATCAAACCCCTTGTTTGGTAATTAAACCTTGATGAAAATGCAAAGACCTAAAAATGGAAATGTGTGTAAGCCCTAATCTTAAGTGTCTAAGATTATGCAAGATAGAACATGGATAAACCTTATTCAAATGTTTTAGAATACAATTCCTAAGATTCAAATGAAAATGACCTACAAAGGACATCTCAAATCAACCTAATAAATCATAAACATGAAATGTGCCTTCCTTAGTAAAAAATCAGAACAACAATGGAAGATGGGATCACTCAAGAAACAAGTCCTTAGGCTTGGAATTATGGCTAGTTTCATCTCCAACCTATCATTTCTCATGATCCTCCATGGGAACCATCATTAGTCTTTGGCAATGCTAGATCTTTGCATGAAAATGGACTTGAAAAAATTATAAAAATATAAGAGAAGGTTGCTCTGAGACTTCAATTCCTTACTACTTGAAAATATCCTTCTTGCTTAGCCTCAAAAATTTATTGAAAACTTATTTCTTCTTACTTAGGTGAAATTTTTTTGTGAATCATACTTTTATAGGCATCCCTGTCTAATAACATGATTATTAGATCCCAAAGGTTGAAAAAATGCCAAATTAAATCAATCATTTTCATTTCCTCCTCTTAATTCTTGAAACTAAATCCCTAGGGACTAAGATGTCTTAGGTGGAATCCTAGTCCCACTTGTTGGATGTTGTGGTTGTGTTGCTAATATGTGGTTGTTTTTTATTTCAACACTATTAGCATTGATGATTGTGAAGGTTGTATATGTCGAGGATATTGAGAAAATTATAATAAATATGTTGTAGATAGTTTGTGAAGTTGTGATGATCAGAATAGTGGAAATTTCTTTAGGTTGTTATTGAGAAGTCATGCATTAAAAGTTTTTTTTCTAATATAATCTAGTATTTAAAAAAAAAAATCAATGGTATGCATCAATTCCGGAGACATTTATGAGTTTCTGAGTTCCTACAATTATTTTGTTATTGTAGTAGGTCTTTCTGGAAGAAGAGAATGCAATTCTTGTAAATTGAGTTGTTGTGTATGTTGATGTGATGTTAAATAATTCTTCTAGATCATGCTCTATCATTATGATACGTCCACATTGATCGATGTAATCATGATCAAAGATTTTTTCTTTGTCTTGTCAATTTTTCATGTTCTTGGCCGACTTGATGGTTGTAGCGTGTTGCAGATCCTTATGGATTAATTTTTAAATGTTTGGAATATTCGAGGATATTAATTTAGGTCTTTATTATGTTGTGACCAACTTAGGTTGTTGCACATTGATATTTGTTCATGAATTGGGCTGATAGTTTGTAATTCATTTATTCTTTATTTATGGCTGACAAAGTTCTTGATGTAAATTCATGTAGCAGATGTATAACTGTGATTATTTTTTTAATTTTGAAGTGTGTAAGGTAAGCTTGGTGAATATATATGAAGTGTGACTATGAAATTTGATAATAAAGATTAGGCATTTGATTTCAAAGAAGAGTGTGAAGAAGATTTAGAGAAGTGTGAAGATGTGTTTCTATGCCTAACCAAAACTGTCATCAAAATTTTGTAGAAGCTAATTTTTGGGTTCAACCTCATCAGATGGATTTGAATTGATTGTTTCATGTAAGGTAGTGAGCCTTACCTTTGAGTAGTGAGCTCTTGGAAATGTGCTTGAATGCATGTGCATTCCCTATTTATTTTTCATTATACTTCTAACAGGGTATAATCTTGTGGGGTAACATCCACCATGGATTTTCTGCTAATAGGGCTCCGACGTATAAAATATCAGTGTTCATGTGTTTAAGATGTGTTGTTGATTCATGATTTCATTGTTAATTATTAGATATGAGATTATTAACTATCAGATTTGAGATTAAATGTTAATAAGGTTGAATAAGTATTATATTATGTGACAAATGATTCAACCCCCCTCTTAGTTTATTGTCCTTGTTTGCTAACAATTAGTATTAGAACAAGTTCCTATGAAGAGTTTTAATAGCTTGAGGTGATCCGAGATGACATAATACAAGAAGGGTAGTCCCAGATTTGATGGTACAAGTTACTCTCTATGCAAGGTTAGAATGGAGTGTCATTTGAAGTGCATTAGTGAACCTTTATGGAATATTAAGAAGAACATATACAATATTCCCCAGAATGATCTGTCTACTCCTGATGAGATCAAAGAAGTTGAAACTAATATTAGGGCTACAAAATCATTACTAAGTGCTTTGAGAGATTCAAAGATGAAAAATGTGATAGGTTTAAAGATAGCACAAGAGATCTAGAAGAAATTAGAGAAATTGTATGAAGGAGATGCACAAGTGAAGATTGCTAAGCTAAAAAGTCTAAAAGGCAAGTGGGAGAACTTGAAGATGAGTGAAGATGAAAACGTTTCTTCTTTCATGCAGAAGGTAAATGAACTAATGATGGGTATAAGATGTGCTAGTGGAATTATGGAAGAAGATGAGATTGTGGCTAGAGTACCTAGATTAATGCCTACTTCTTATAAAACAAAATATCATACTATTTAAGAGCTTAGGGTAGTCACAAATGTGACAAGACACATTCTAATTGATAAACTAGCTACTTTTGAGTAGAGTGAATTTGGTGAGTCTACTCCTAAGACAAAATCTGCATTTAAAGCTACTCTATTAGGAAAAATCCAACATAGATATGATCTCAGAGATTTTTTTTGAAAAAAATTCAAATATGAAGATGAGATGAAACAAATTGAAGATGAAGAAAGAGAGCTAGAAGAGATGGAAGAATTGATTATGAAAAGAGAAGCCAGAGGACATGGTAAGTATAAAGGAAAGCTACCTATTAAATGTTTCTCTTGTAGTAAGATCTAGGTCAGTTTGCATCAAGGTGTCCTAAAAGAGTTTATAAGTACAAAGCTAACAAGGCTAGATTTCAAAAGAAATGTTATTATGCTGAAAAAGGTGTTACCGATGATGAACCTGATAAAGAAACTAAAAATGAAGATGGATGTGTATTCATTGCTATCAAGGAAAATGGTACATTGTCTACTAAATCTGCTAGTAATAAGAATATTGAGAAAGCTCTTGCAGCCAAAATTGATGAAAAGGATGAAATGGTGATTGATAGTGGATGATCACATCATATGGTTGGTGAAAAAAGAAAGTTTCTAAGATTGGAGAAGTATGATGGTGGTGTTGTAAGTTTTAGAGATAACAATTTTGGTGTGATTTGTGGCAAAGGCCCTATTTTTCTTGGTGGTAAATATAATATTGATGATGTACTTTATGTTGAAGGATTGAAGCATAAATTTTTGAGTGTTGGACAAATGGTATACAAGGGATACAATCTTCAATTCAAATATGGTAACCGTAGGATATTGGGAAGTTCTGGAAATGTAATTGCTTTAGGTACAAAGACAAGAGGTAATATTTTTCACTTAAGTGCTACTAGTGAAAGTTGTTTAATTTATCAAGTTGATGTAAGCTAGTTATGGCATAGGAGGTTGTGTCATTTGAATTTTGATAACATTGTAAAATTAATCTCCACACAAGTATTTAGAGATCTACCTAACTTAGTGAAGCCTACTAACACTATATGCAAGGAATGTTAGATGGGAAAGCAGACAAGAATTTATTTTTAGAGAAAATAACATCATTCTAATGGTGTACTGGATCTAGTACATATTGATCTATGTGGTCCATCTAGAATCAAAACTCTTCAATAAGAAAGGTAGATTATGTTTCTTATTGATGATTACTCTAGGATGATATGGGTTTCTTTCTTCAGAGAAAAACATGAAGCACTAAAAATGTTTCAATTTTTCAAAGCTATGGTAGAAAATGAGACAGGTTTGAAGATTAAATGCTTAATATTAGACAGAGGTGGTGAATTCATCTTCTCAAGAGTTCAAATCATTATGTGAAGAACATGGACTCAAAAGACAATTATCTACTCCCCAAACCCCTCAACAAAATGAAGTTGTTGGGAGAAAGAATAGAACAATTCTAGATGTTACTAGAAATATGATCTTGAAGGTAATATTCCTCATATCTATTAGAGAGAAGATGTAAGAATTGATGTATACACTATCAATCGGGTAAATGTTAATAGTAATTTTGGTAAGACTCCTTTTGAGTTGTGGTTCGGTTATAAGCCTAGTGTTAAATATTTAAAAATATTTGGAATTAGATGTCATATCAAGAGAGATGAAGATATTGGAAATTTTGATGCTAGAAGTGATGAAGGAATCTTTATAGGTTATTGTACTAAGATCAAAGCTTACTGGTGCTACAATAGAAGATTAAAGAAAATGGTTGAAAGTGAAAATGTTAGAGTTGATGAAGATACTGTTAGATCCTCTAGATATTGTGGATATGATTTAGATGATCAACATGATAGTATGAATAATGGAAATAATGTGCAGACATGGAATCAAGAGAATCATGAAGGAGAAGCTAGTGGAAGTGTAAAAGAGAGAATAGAAGAACCGGAAGGCAGAGAGAATCCCAATGTCCCAAGGTATGCAAAGCTAAATCATTTTGAAAGTCAAATTATAGGAGATAAGAACATAGGTGTGTAGAATAGAAGAAGAATTATAGAAGAGTATTGCTTGATTTCCAAGACTCGACCTTGCAATGTCAATGAAGCATGTAATAATTAATATTGGATGGAAGCCATTAAGGAAGAACTGATGTAGATAGAGAAAAATGATGCATGGATTCTAGTTCCCAGACCTCAGGATAAAAATGTGATTGGAAACAAATGGGTCTTTCGAAATAAGTTGAATGAACAAGGTGAAGTGGATAGAAATAAAGAAAGACTAGTATGTAAAGGATACTCATAGATGGAGGTATTGATTTTGAAGAAACCTTTGACCCTATTTCTAGAATTGAATCTGTAAGGTTGTTTCTAGCTTATGCTACTTTCAAGAATTACAAAGTCTATCAAATGGATGTGACGTCAACATTTTTGAAAGGTGAGCTAGAAGAAGTTTATGTTGAGCAACCAAATGGATTTCAATTGACTAATGAAATAGGCATGGTTCTCTGATTGAATAAAGTACTATATGGACTCAAAAAATCTCCTAGAGCCTGATATGCTAGATTGGATAAATACTTGTTGAAGCTTGGATTTAATAAAGCTACTATTGATAGAAATTTGTATTTCAAGATGGAATAGGATAAAGAGCTGATTATTGAAGTCTTTGTTGATGACATTATTTTTGAAGGTGATGATGACTTATGCATGAAGTTTTCTAATGAAATGAAAACTAAGTTTGAGATGTCAATGATTGGCGAGATAAAATTATTTTTAGGATTGCAAATTACTTAGTTAGAGGATGGAGTCTTCATATTTCAATCCAAATATGCAAAATATTTATTGAAAATTTTTGGCATGGAAGACTCAAAACTAATTGGTACACCCATGGTAACTAGATGCAAGTTAGCACAAAATTATGATTCCCCTAAATCTAATCAAACAAGGTATAGGTCAAGGATTGGTGGATTATTGGTGGATTACTCTATTTGACTCAGACTAGACCAATCATTATGAATTTTGTATGGATAGTTGCTAGATATCAAGTTGATTCAAAGGAATCACTCGTGACTTCAATAAAGATAATTTTTAGATACTTGAAAGGAACAACTTATTTTGGTCTTTGGTATCCTAAGGATGATCATCTTACTCTGAATTCCCTTACAAATGTAGATTGGGCAGGAGATGTGGATTGCAAGAAAAGTACAAGTGGTGGTACATTCTTCTTAGAGAAGAAGTTGGTGTCTTGGCAAAGTAAAAAGAAGAATTCCATTTCCTTATCTACTGCTGAGGCAGAATATATTGTTGTTGCAAACAACTGTACTCAAGTAATGTGGATGAAGTAGTAGCTAAGAGATATCAAAATTGAGTATGGTGAGCCTATTGCTATATTTTTGATAACTGAAGTGCCATAAACACTCCCAAGAATACGGTGTTACATTCAAAGACAAAATATATATCTATCAAGTATCACTTTTTTAGAGACAAAGTGAGTGATAAAGAAGTCAGATTGGAGTATGCGCCCACTAAGTAACAAATTGTAGATATATTCACTAAACCATTGCCTAAGGATACTTTTGAGTATCTGAGAGGAAAGTTAGGCTCTATTTCCCCTCCTAATTTGAACTAAGATACAAGTATTTGCATCAATCCATGCACTCATAGTTATATCTTTTTTTGGATTGATGTTATGGTGGCTGCTACTCCAGGGGAGTTTTCAGATGATTTAGATATGTAGTTTAGAGGTTGTGTATCTTTTCCATTTATGTCAAAGGGGGAGAAGAGTAATGTAAGAGGCAAAATATTAGTATGAGAAAAAGGAGATATTTTGAGAAGAGTTAGTTGTGTTGATGGTATTTTTCACATCATGTGTTTCCATCAATGCCAAAGGGGAAGATTATTTGATGTTGTGGTTGTGTTGTTCATATGTGGTTTTAATTGATGTCAACACTATTATCATTGATGATTTTGAAGGCTATACATGTCGAGGATATTGAGAAACTTATAATAAATATGTTGTAGATAATTTGTGAAGCTATGATGATCAGAATGGTGGAAAGTTCTTTAAGTTTTTATTCACAAGTCATGCATTAAAGGGTTTTATACTAAGACTATCTAGTATGTTGTTGGAAATTTTTAGGGGTACGCATCAAGATTGGATAAATTTATGATTTTATGAGTTCCTACAATTATTTTGTTACTATAGGGTACCCCCACAATAATGGGTTACACTTTTTTAGACATCCTGATTTTTACTGAAATCACATATTTTTAGAAAATATGATGATTTAAGCCTTAAAAACTTTCCATTTTAAGGGTTTTAATTCAAGAGGGTTTGATCAAACCCACTTATATCAAACCCCCTCGGATAGAAATCCGCTAGTTTTAAACCATACCTATAATGGAGTCTCCTCTACACCTATCAAAATGCTGATAAAAAATCACTTCTGATTTACTTTTAGGGGATCAAATTAATTTATTTAAAATTATTGTTTTGTAAACATGTAGTACTTATTATAAGCTTCCCAAAATGTATACTTTTAAATATATATAATTTTATTATTATATTTATTTTTTATTTCTTGTGAATGTAGGTTTTTCAATGAACATCGAGGTCTTTATTTCACACATACGAAAAAATAGGAAAAGAGAGAAAAAAAATTCTTAAAAATCCATGTACACTAGCTATTGATGTTCTTATTCCAAAAAAAATTATGCAGCTGAAAGTATAATATATCCAAATTATAATTACTCTCAATTAGAAAATTAATTTAAAAATATATATGCAACAAAAAATTATGAAAAAATATCCATCCCCTAGATAATGGTGTGAAAACATTGTATTTAAAAAATTAGAATTGTATGGTTTCTACAAAAAAAGTTATACAGTTGAAAGTAAGCATCAGTTTTTGAAAATGATGTTTAGTAAAAAAAATAACTTAATAAAAACTACGTAAAATAATTCACCATTTTTTTTTTAATTTTTTTAAAAAATATAATAAGATTCTCAACAGAAAATATCACAAACCACTAGTTTTCTTCATCTTCAAATTCTTAATGATTTAGCTTCTATAGGCATACAAAAGTGAAGATCTGGTGAAAAATGTTGATTTCAATGTCAAGTTTGGCCAAAAGGTGTAACCCATTATTGTGGGATCACCCTATAGCAAGATTTTATAGAAGAATAAAATTCAATTATGGTAAATTGAGTAGTTGTGTATATTTTTGTAATGTTTAGTAATATTTCTAGATCATGCTCTATCATTGTGGTATGTCCATGTTGATCGGTGTAATTGTGATCGAAGATTTTTCCTTTGTCTGCTCAAGTTTTCATGTTTTTGGTCGACATGATGGTGGTAGCATGTTGTAGATCCTTATGGATTAATTTTTAAATGTTTCTCATATTCGAGGATGTTTGATTTAGGTCTTCATTATGTTTTGATTGACTTAGGTTGGTGCACATTAAGATTTTTTCATGAATTGGGTTGACAGTATGTAATTCATTTATTCTTTATTTATGGCCGACAAAGTTGATGTAAATTCATGTAGTGGATATATAAGAGTTATTTTTTCTTTATTTTCAAGTGTGTGAGGTATTCTCAATGAATATATATGAAGTGTGAATGTGAAATGTGTGAATAAAGATCAAATCATTTGATTTCAAAGTAGAGTGTGAAGAATATTGAGTGAAGGGTGAAGAAGTGTTTCTATGCCTAACTAGAACTATCATCAAGCTTTTGTAAAATCTAATTTATCATTTCAACCTCATCAAATGGATTTACTATGATTGTTTTATGTAAGGCAGTGAGCCTTCCCTTTGAGAAGTGAGCTCTAGGAAATGCACATGAATGCATGTGCATTCCCTATTCATTTTTCATTATACTTCTAATAGGGTATAATCTTGTGCACTAACATCCACCATGTTTTTTCTACTAACATGGTTTCTACATATAAAATATTTGTGTTCATGTGTTTCTGATGTGCTATTGATTCATGCTTTCTTTGCTAATTATCAGATTTGAGATTAAAGGTTAATAAGTTGAATAAGTATTAAATTCTATGACAACTGATTCACCCGTCTCTCATTGACTTTCCTTTTTTCCCAACACCAATAATGGAGAATAAGATGCCACCAAGGGTGTATTATTCCCACAAGTCGTATTTTTTCATTTTAAAAGGTGGGTTACCAAGATTAAATGTTTTTTTTTTAATTGGATCAGGTTTACAATTGAAATATACCTCAAGATGCACAAAATGAGGTCTTAAGGGCAATAATAAGTGACCTAAAGGGAATTTAATGCAAGGGATGTTAAAATAGGTCCAAATTACGTGTGAAAATGCAAAGGTATTCATTTTTTTACACTACAAAAGGAGCGAAACTTCAACATTTTAATTTTAACTTAAATATTAGTATCTAAATTTGCAAAGAATATTCTTTAAAGTTTAGCATCAAGAATAATAATTTTGATTTCTATGTAAATAAATTGGTATCGTGTTATGAATGTTGAATAGTCTGGATAACTGAGAGGGGAATGAATGAGTTATTATAAAATAATTTTATTAACCTTAATTAATCTAGAGAAAACTCAAATCAATCAAATAGTAATTAAAAAAATATGAATATGAAAGAAATTAACAACAACATGCACAAAGAACACTATAATTTATGTGGAAACCCAAGATGGGAAAAACCATGGAAAATGATAATTCTCAATTATAAAACACCAATTAAGGTGACACCAGTTGATATTTACAAGGGATCATTGCCAAAATCCTCATGTAGGTAAGGCTCCCTGCTAGTGGGCTCACAACATAGATTTTACAACCAAAGATAAAAATCATCACTCCCAAAAAAAGGCTCATTCCCAATATAAAAAGTCTCACTTGTAGAAGAATGATGAAGGGGAATCCACCATTGAAAATAACTATCAAAAATAGTCACACCTAAAGAATCTCACTAATTGTTGTCTTTAGTATACTTTTGTATACTTCACAATATTGATATTTCCAGTCTCCATGCTTACTTTCATTGAACAAAATAAAATTTTACTTATACCATTCCATGCCTTCAAAATCTTCCTAAGTTGGCCAAAAAAAACTTAATAGAGGTCACCACAAAAACATTCCCATAGTGGAATGGAATGAAATTTGGACCATACATAAGCTCCTCACTCAAATCTACATGCTACTTATTTACCATGATATTTGAAACCAAAGAAAAGGATATAAACGTTAGAATGTTTTAAGGAACATTAACCAATTTATAGATCAATCCAGACCCATAAGAGTGTATCTATTTGTGTTGAAAAATGAATGGTACTAGGACAAGGATGACCAAAGATAGATCATCATAGCACAACATCTGGAGCATGCCAATCTAGATCACCAAAGCATCAAAATTGAACCTTAATCAACCAACCAAGATATTTTAACATCAAATGACAACCATTAATGACAATAATCAATAGTATCACATTACACCAATCTCCCCGTTTTTCATTGATGGCAACATTCATCAACAACAAACAAAAAAACTCAAAAGCATCATCAAAAACATCAAGGACCTTCATTTTTCCCTCCCATTTGACATTAAAGATAATGGGAAAATAACCCCCCTGAAAAACTTACTCTTCTCCTCCTATGCGGAAGCCACCAAGCATTGATCCAGATAAGTGTGAGAATATAGTACCCTAAACCAATGCACATCCTAGTGAAAATTATTGTAGACTAGGAGGGGGAAGAACCCCTAACTTCTACCAAAGATACTCAAAAGTATATTTGTTCAATGATTTTTTGAAAATTTCTGCAATTTTCTCTTTTGTAGGTACATATTCAAGTCTTACCTCATTCTCCAATGCCTTCTCTCTCAAGAAATGATATTTGATGGATATATGTTCATTCTAGAGTGTTGTACCAAATTCTTTGAAATTTTTATTGCACTAGTATTATCACACATAATTGAGATTAGTTCATCAAATGATATGCTAATTTCTTTCAGAATTCGTTTAATCCACAGTACTTTAGTGCAACATTAGGATGTTAAAAACTATTCAACTTCAATAGTAGATAAATATGCATAATCTTGTTTCTTTCTTGACCAAGAAACCAGTTGAGAGCTAAAGAAATAAGCTCCACCACTTGTGCTCTACCTTTTATCAACACATGTGACCCAATCAACACCAATATAACCTATCAAAGTCAAATATAAATCCTTTGGATAGAATAACCCCATATCTTTTGTACCCTTCAAATATCTAAAGATCATTTTTACTACAAAAATATATGATTCCTTTAGTTCTTGTTGAATTATAGCTAGTAGACAAACAACATGGATAATGTCTAGTCTACTGGTAGTCAAATATAGCAATCCTCTAGTCATTAAAATGTAAAAACTTACATAATATTTAGCTGAATCATCATCTTTTCTCAACTTACATCTGGTAACAATCAGTGTACAAACCAGTTTGGAGTTTTCCAATCCAAAATTCTTCAATAATTCTTTGGTATACTTGGACTTGGAGATGAAAATTCCTTTTTTGTTCTAATTTACTTGTAATCCAAGGAACAAATTTAACTCACCTATCACAGAAATTTTGAATTCCTTCTACATTCATCTGCAAATTTCATGTACAAATAATCATTTCCTTGAAAGATTATGTTGTCAATATAAACCACAACAATCAACATTTGATCCGAGGGAATTTTGTAGCATAAATGACTATTAGTATATCCCTTTTGAAATACTTGTCTAATCAAATACTTGTCTGATATGACATACCAAGCTCTAGGTGTTTGCTTCAATCTATATAAACCTTTCTTCAACCTAGAAACAACATCCACGTCACTTTCAAACATAAATACCTCTGGTTGCTCAATGTAGATTTCTTCCTTTAGTTCTCCATTCTAGAATGCATATTTTACATCCATTTCATAGACTTTGAAATCCTTAAAACTTGTGAAAGCTAAGAATATTTGGATTCCTTTCATCTGGGCAACAAGGGCATATGTTTCTTCAAAATCAATACCTTCTATTTGAGTGTAATATTTCCTTATTTCTTATTACCTTTCCATTTTCATCTTGCTTGTGACAAAATACGCACTTTGTTCCAATTAAATTTTTGTCTATCAATTTGGGCACAAGTTCCCAAGTTTGATTTTTCTCTATCAAATCAAGATCTTCTTTCATTGCCTTCACCCAATTCTAATAATTGCATGCTTCTCCCACAATCTTTGGTTCAGTTTCAGAGAGTGAACATAGTAATACTTATTCTTGAGTTAATTTTCTTCTTGTGATGATTCATTTATTCTTATATCCAATTATCGCATTTTTTGAGTGGTTTCTATGTACATACCTTGGGGTTTTAGTTGTGGATGCTGGAGCCTCCTATCTCTATTCTTATTTCTTATCATTTTTTCCTTTGTCATCTAAGTCATCTAGTTCATATTCGATATGAATTTGATGATTTATGTGAACATCTTCATTATCTTTCAAATTTGCACATACAATTATCTTGTTCAGTCTCTTGTTGTAACACTGATACGCTTTGCTTCTTGTAGAGTAACCCAAGAATATGCCTTCATCATCTCTACTATCGAAATTTCCAATATTGTCATCATCTCTTCGGATGTAGCATTTGCTTCAAAAAAATTGAATTACTTTACTATGGGAACTCTTCCATTCCATAGCTCTTATGATGTCTTTCCATATTTCCTCTAAAACAATACTCTATTAAGAGTGTATACTATTGTGTGTATCACTTCTCGCTAGTATAATTGTGGTAAACCTATTTCGATGATCATTGTTCTCGCTACTTCTTGAACTAGCTAGTTCATTCTTTCCACTACATTTTTTTGTGGTGTTCTAGTGGAAAAGAGTTGCCTTTTAATGTCGTGTTTCTCACAAAACTTGTTGAATTAATCAAAAGTAAACTTTCCTCCTTTATCAGATCTTAAATACTTGATTCTCTTGTCAACTTCATTCTCAAGTATTGCCTTAAAAATCTTGATTTTCTTTAGATCCTCTTATTTTTCTCTTAAAAATGAAACCCAAGTTAATCTGGAATAATCATCTATTAAATGCATGAAATATTTCTCACCTTGTAGGATTTTGGTTCTAGTTGGGCCACATAGGTTAGTTTGTACAAGGTTAAACAATCCAATAGAGGATTATTATTTTCTTTGGAATGTTTCTCTGGTCTCCTTTCCTTCTTGACATCCTTTGTAGATAATGTTGTCTAGCTTGGTCAGTCTTGGCAAGTCTCTAATTACTCCTGTTGAACTTATCCTCACCAAATTTTTGAGTTTGGTGTGACACATCCTCTATTGGTAGAGCCAATTTTCATTGCTTTGAGAAAATAAGAATCTCTTTATAGCTCCTTCTAGATGAAACATATTCCCACTTGTTCTTTTTCCTACTATAATAACAGTTCCAAAACTATTTCAAATCTCACAACCATCATCCTTAAACACAACATTATAGTCATTCTCGCACATCTATCCAACACTAAAAATATTTATGATATAAACCCTTCACATAGTAAACATTGTTAGTGTTATTTTTTCCAACAAAGGTAATAGAACCAATTCCAACAAATTGTGTCATTTTATCATATCCAAATCTAATAGAACCTTTTTTATATTTCTCAAGCTTCACAAACTTACTTTTATCACCGGTCATATGATTCAAACATCCACTATCAATCAACCATTCATCTTTATTTCTTTTGAAAAATAATGTAGCTTTAGTGTTATCATTTGATTCTAGACAAATGTTAGAGATATCAAATCTAGGTTCATCCTTTCCACCCCCCCAGAAAAAATCCTCATGATTTGAATCATCTAAAATAATGAAATTCTCATTAACATATTATGCCTTCTTATTGATCTTTTTAAAATTTTGCCAAGTTGTACCTTTTTCTGAACACTTAGTTTCTAAATGAACAATCTTTCCACATCTAAAACATTTAAGAGGAAACATACCTTTTTAATTTTTAGTACCTTTCTTTAGTTTCCTTGTGAAGTTTGATTCCAACTCATCTGAATTTTCACTATTCAGATCTTACTTTGTCATTTTGCATTTGGAGGTTTTTTCAGATCTCCTTTTCTTTTGTGAATTTCCTCATCTAAAACGTGGTCAAGGTGCCAAATAGTTTCTCTTTGGTGAATTTCTTTAGATCATAAAATTCCTCAATAGATGAGATATTGTCACTATTGCTTTCCAGTAGGGTCATCAGAATCTTCTCCATAATATATTCATCTATCTAAGTGCTCCCTTGTTTTTTTACTTCATTTACTGCACTATCAACTCTCTAAAAGTAGATTGCTATATCTTCACCTTCTTCCATCCTTAAGTTTTCATATCTGCACTTAGCTATCAACTTCTTTGATAATTTCACTCTATCATTTCCTTCGTAGATTTCTTTTAATTTTTCCCAAACTTCATATGCAGTGCTCAATGAAATAACTTTTGTTAACTCGGTCTTAGACAAAGAACTAAAAATTGCATACCTTTCCTTTTCATTCTCTTCATAGACTAAAATCTCATCCACACTAGAAGGACCATTTTTCAATTAAATATATTTTGTCTCAAGAGCTTTTGAAGTCTTGTAGCCTAGAGAAATCAAGTAGCCTCTCTTTTGTACTTTTGAAAAACTATAGTCAAATCCATCAAACACAACAATTGTTAGTTTTTGTACCATCTGATCTACCTCAAGTGGTTAATCTCTTCATTGAGGAACGAAAGCTATGATAGCAATCATTGAACAATAGAAATAACTAAGAGGGGGTTGAATTAGTTATTATAAAAAAAATTATTAAAATTAACTAATCTGAAGAAAACTCAAATCAATCAGATAGTAATTAAATATATATGAATATAAAATAACTTAAGAACACCATGCACTTAGAAAACCATAATTTACATGGAAACCCAAGATGGGAAAAAACATGGAGAATGTTAACTATCAATAATAAAACACCGATTAAGGAGAAATTGGTTAAAGTGATTTTTGCAAGGGTTCACTAACAAAATTCTCACTACAGGTAAGGCTCTCTGCTAATGGGCTCACTACTTGGCTATTACAACCAAAGATAAAAGGGCTCACTGCCAAAAGAAAAGGCTCACTGCCAATATAAAAAAGGCTCATTCCCACAAGAATGATGAAAGTGAATCCATTGCTAGAAATAACTGTCACCAAAAATCACTCTAGAAGAAACTCACCGAGTCTCCAATATACTTTTGCATAGTTCATAATATCAGGAATTTTAGGTTCAGATTCACCACAATTAATTTAATCGAATAGAATTGAATTTTATTTATACCATTCCATGCCTTCATAACCTTCCTAAGTTGGCCGAACATAATTTGGATTAGGTCACCACAAAAAAAATCTTGTGGTGGAAGGGAATGAAATGTGGACCATATAGAACCTGCTCATTTAAATCCATGTGCTACATATTTACCATGATATGTAGAACCAACGAATACGATATACATGTTACAATGTTCTAGGGAATTTAACCAATTTCCAGATCGTTCCAGACCCATAAGAATGTATCTCATTATGTTGAAAAATTAATGGGACTACGAAAATCATGACCAAAGATAGATCATCACAACACAACATCCAGAGCACACCAATCTAGATCACCAGAGAATCAAAACCAAACCTTAATAAACCGAGCAAGATATGTTGAACTTAATGACAACCATTAATGGAAACCATCAATAATATCACATTCCAACAATGAAATGAGTGAACTTTTTATTTTTATTTTTTTTACATTGCATGAAATCGGCTAAGGGCATCTTCAGATCCACATTCACTTGGAAAAGGTTAAGAAAGGCATCACCAAGCACTAAATGGAATAATTGACTTATTCGGTAAGGAACAAAACCACTCCAAGGAAGTTGTAAAGAAAAAATTTCCTTACTCTCTTTTTATTTTTGGATTTATAATTTTTTGGCTTTGGGATGATCCACACATAAAAGAAAAATTGGTTCTAAAAGGTGTGGAAATGTGCCACATGGTGGTTGTGCAACTTTTTATTTATCACTTTTTTATCCAAAGGGAAGTGGTGACACATTTTAGCTCGACAAGAGTTTTCTCTAAGGCTATCTTCATAATACTAAAACTCTCTACACACTCAAAATTTCATCTATTCATTTTAGAAGTTTTATGATTTTAAAGAAAAAAATATTTTTGTAGTTTATCGAAGCATGCTAGGTTTTCCTTGGTTACAAGCAAATATTTTTGAGTTGGCATTGTTGAGCCATGTGATTGGTCAAAAAGACTTTTTCCAATCTATTTTCTAGGATCTGAGTGTTTACAGAGGGTAATCTTTGCTAAATATCTAAGGGACATTAATGCAACAGTTGGGAATTGATGAGAAAATATTTCTGGAACCTAATGAAAAATCTATAGTCAAATTGTGAGCTATAAAGTGCAAACATATGGCAATAATTACTTTTGGGTGGTGGCAACATTTCTCTCTCTTTTCAGTAATAAACTGGAGGTGGTAGCATAATGAAAGAGTTCCTGAATTTTTCCCTTTTGGAAATAAATTCTTTAGTTTTTCTTAGTTATAGAAGTATTTTCATTAGAAGTTGTAAAAAAACAACTTCTATCTGGCATGTTATATTGTTTTAACTCAAACTATTTTTCAATTTGCATATAACCTTTGTTTTAAATTTCATTTGACATTTAAGTATGATCTATTTGGATGAAATTTTGAAACTATGCATCATATGGTCTTTTTCAAGTTCCTTCCTTATATTTCCGTTTAGAATAAAACACAATGTTAAGCTTAATTTGAATAGTTTGATTAGTTTATTTTCATGTTGTAAGCTTATATGATAAATTAATATCCTATAGAAATTGGATTATGTCCTTGAAATTCTCTATTTTATTTAAGGTTTATTGTTTCTTGATTTTATTATGTATTAAGATGAAGGGTTTATGCAAATTATTGAATGTTTTTCTATTAACTCTTGGAATTTTTAAGCTTGATCAAAACTTAATGAGCACCTCGTGCAAGGAGATTTGAAAGATTGCATTGTGCTTGTATTTAGCCTTTGTTTTTCCTTCTCTTTTGAAAAATGAGGGTTTGTGGAATTTTGTGTCTAATATATCATTCATAGAAAATAATTTGGGTTTTTAATGTTGTAAAATAATTGGCACATTTCCATTTTTCATGTTTTGTATTACAATTTCTTCTACCCCTTTTCTCAGACTCGGTGAAGAGGTTGCTTTCTGTAAAAATATCGAAGGTATTTAGTGAGGCAAAAATTAGTCCCTCACTCATTTAATTTCCCATAAGGTTTTTAGAGAGGTGCAAGCTTTGATGATCAATAGTTATTTTTATGGCATGCTCAATGGGACCTGTAGTTTTCCAAACGCTTGATTAGAAGTCAAGAATATTCCTTAAATCAGGCCAAGGAAAGAAAATAGAAATTTCATGCCCAAAGTTCAAATCAAAGAATCCTCAAGTGGAAATTTACAATAATCTTAGTTACTTACTTCAGTACCTAGGAAAAGAAGATTTACAACTTCTATATCACCTATAAGGAGTAATATGAGAGAAGTAAGAGCCTAGAATTTAGAGCCTTATCTACTCCACCTTGAGGAATTTTTTTGAAATAAGATTACTAGTATACTCAATTCATAGGAATTTTTTCTCCATGGCTCATGTACTTGCCCTTGCTCTTAGAAATTTTGTAGCATGGGATAGTGGTAGTTCAGTACAACCACCTACTCCCTCAGACATATGGCCCACCATACCTACTAATTCCTTCAAGGCTATTACAAAATGTTTTGGAGAATAGTTCAAAACCCTCTCCAAGCACCTCCAAGATACAATGAAGGTATGTAGATTGCATAACATAGTGGAGGATAATATCACTCTTAGGATGTTGGTCACCTACTTCAAGGAAAAAGCTCGAGATTAGTATCGATCTTTGGCTTCTGGTTCTATCCGCTCCTGGGATCAACTTGGACATAAATTTTTTGAATGCTTCTCAGAGAAGGGAGATCACTCTTCATTACTCCATAAAATAATCGCTATCAAACGAGCCTTGCAAGAGGCCATGAGTGACTTGAATAGTAGGTTTCACATAACCTAGCAAACAATCCCTATGACTTCCCAACCCCTAGCTATAGTGGCATTTACATTCTACCTGAAGTCTTTCAATTAAGACATCATGGTGATGATAACATATATAGGATGGGTTATCTTACCTAACACATACAAGCTGGTTGTGAATACAGAAAATAGTTTGATCGACATCGGAAAGCTTCCACCATGACCTCCAATTCATATATTCACAAAAATATAGAATGGTCCTTAGGAAGAAGCTACCTCAAGCACTTCTCCCATACAAGTGATCACTTCGGCCATACCAAAATCCATGTACATGTATCTTACCACGTAGTGAAGCACATCGATCACTTCTTCTATAGAAGCGAACATCAATTACACAAAGAGCCTCATGTATTCCTTCTCTAATGAGTTATTTCTCATCAAGAAACAACAAGTGACACCTCTAAAGTAAGACACTCAGACCTATCATGGAGTAAGGAAATCCTATTAGCATAACACATACTAAGCACCTTTAAGAGGAGGAGGTCAGAAAATAGTGTCTACAAAATAGATGGTTATGGTCACCATACCTCTACAAATGGTCAAAGATAGCCAAAGATAGAAATAATCCAAAGTGAGAACAACCTACTGAAAGATAGGAACATATGGTTCTTCCCATGTAGCGATAGTCACATGCCCCAAATATTTTTGAAGGGAATATGTAAAGGAAGATAGCCGAACAAAGAAGAAAAGGTGTGCTCCTAAATGTGTAAGAATGTGAGTCCCTTGAAATGGAAAATGCATGTATTTGAGCACAAATGCAAGGGATGTCCTTAGAGAGAATTAGATATCACACAAGACCAAGCGCTATTTTCATGAATGGGGGAAGAAGATGTAGTATTTATGAACGAATCTTTCGATGACTAATGCTCCACAAGTGCAGTTGAACTCCAAGATGAGATCAAAAAGAAGGCTCACAAGAGAATACATACAATAGGCTCAGCCACTACCTTAGTTATGGTAATCAAAGTTGCAAGAAAATAAGGCCTCATAGGCGACTGGTAGACCTATTTAGCAATATAAAATTCCATTGTAGCTAGTGAAGGATTTGGATAAGATGTCAAACCCATTCATGACACATCAATTACCTCTGAAGATGAGAGAGATACAAAAATTTAAGCCCAAATTTGAGCTAGTTAGAATGATCAATGTTGTGGGACAATTGAAGAAGGCACCTCCTAATGTATCTTTGTGGGATGTCATATCCATTTTCCAAAAAAAGATTTTTTGTAAAGAATTGAAGAAGGAAGAACAAGAATCACAAATAGAATTTATGTGAATGATGTGGACAATTTAAAAGAGAAAGAGATAAGCAAGCCAAATCCCATACCTTTCTTTTTTACACTTATTTTGGGAGATAAAATTACTCTATTTCGGGAGCTAGTACATTGGCCATGCCAAAGCAAGTGGTTGATGCCTTGAAGCTTAACTATGTTCCCCTTGAGAAGGAAATGATGTAATTGGATGGAAAGAAGCTTCCAACTATTGGTTGTGTAGAAATGGAAAATATACAATTCAATCCTACAACCTTATCCCGATCTTACTAACATTGTTTATTCCTAAATCATCCCTTTTTCTAATTAATTTAATTAACTAATCCTTATTTGATTAAATTCATCACAATTCCTCTCTTATTTGATTAAGTAATTCTCTTCCATTAATTAAATAAATCAGTTCATTTAATTAATCCTAGTCTATCTTTTAATTAAATAATTCAGATTATTTAATCAACCTCTAAAGTCATCGCATTTAAATAAATTAAATTAACCTTCATTTGAAATAATCTAACACCACCTTCTTTAATTAAATAAATCAATCTTTATTTAATTAAATCTAAAATCATTATTCCTCTCACCTTTGATTTATTTAAATCCTAAAATTTAAGTCTAAATTGTCACATCTCCTAATTCCTTATTAAATTAATAAAACTTTGATTAATTTAATCTTGATATATGTAACATTCTCTAGAGAATGCAACTTGCACAATAAATCAATTACTTTGATTTATTAAATTGCCTATTTTCTCTCAACATAGAATAAGGGAGGAATATTCCTTCAAATTTGAATTCAAATCCAAGTGGATTTGTCCTTCCAACAAAGAATTCAATCTTACATGTCCTTGTGCATTGAGCCAAGTGGCATTTACTTCACTCTTTTTTCCCTCTCACATGTCATTTCACTATTTTGAAATTCCACCTAATATCATTTATTGGCACTTTGATCAAAAGGTGCACAACCTTCAACCATTCACATCTTGACAAGTGGCACTTGGCCACTGGGTGTTGAATGATCCCACATTGCTCAATTTCGCTCATTCTTCTAGCTTGGAGATCTATAAATGAGAGACTCTTCCTCTCATTCATCATCTACAAATCTAGGGAAGTATACTATACTTCATTTCATCCACAACTTAGCCATTTCACATCAATTTTTCATCATTTCATGGTTGCATAGCAAGATTATGCAAAAATCTCATCAAGGAGCTTCAATCATCCATAAATTATCACAAAGCTTACAAAGGAGTTGGTAAAGGGCCAATTTCAACACACCAATTGGCACCAATTCCCCCATGGGATCAAGATTTTGCATTGCTTAATTAGGATTTCATTTATCTTCCATGTTTGTTCCTCGTTTTTCCTACTATTAAGCATTGTAGATGGATTTCATGGGGAATCTTAGTTATAACTTGCATATGAGCCTAATAATGTGTTTGTTTCTTGTGTTTGTGCAAATATAGGATTGGGGTTCACATTTTGGCACTAGAAGGAGGGTTGAATTGGAGAAATTCATCACGTTTTTCCAAAATTCTATGGTTTTTGAATTTTTTTTGTGCTTATAGGAAATTGCACAGTTCACAGTCTGGTCACACCATATTACACAACTTTCATTCAGGTGGTGCTATAATGCACTATGCAAAACTCCAAACTCTGCTGCATCTATCTTCCTGCCCAAAAATTTCAATTTTCCATACTACACTCCCGGTCTCCAAACTCCAAACCGTGCCGCGGGATAAAAATAGCATCACATTTGTGCTCTCTATCTACTGCAAACTGTCACTCTTAGTCAAAATGCGGTGCTATATTGCACCGATTTATTTTTTAAATCCATCACATTTTTTGATTGCACCGATGGATGACAAAAGAAAGCTCAAATTTCTTTTTTTTTAACATGTGCCTTTTTGTTTTTAGCTTTTTGAGCTATTAACCTATTTGTTGTCTATTCATGTTCTAGTTTTAATGATTTTGCAAGTTAGGGCAAGAAGGAAATAAAAATGGAGGGTTACATAATGACATCATTCTCATCTCATACTAAGTGGTTTTGAACACTATAGTATTGTTTAACACTTTTAGAGAATTCTTAATCTCATTTAAGAAATTTTTTATCTTTCATGCTTTAGGGAACACTAAATTTCCTTTTGGGCCATAGAAAGAACAACACAAATTTTCCTTCAAATTTTGGAAACAAAAGGCTTAAAATGACCTTTAGAAACAACATACAAGATTTGGTTTAAGGTTCAACAATTGAACAAGGCAAAATTCCCCATTTGATTTGGTGCTATAAAAATAATTCACTTTTTCTTTGTGGACTTAAAATGAACAAGTTCTACTTTTTTTTATAATTTCTTACTCAAATTAATACCATCAAAAGGAAATATGTGCTTCAATCATGCGTCACGACGATCTTGAGAATCAAAATGCCTTTTGGTGATCTTAAGTTGAGTAAAGAAATTACCTACACGTTTCATTTTAGGTTTAAAATTGAACAAAACATCTTGCGAGTGTGAGTAAGCCTATTGCGTGTGTTCTCTATTTGTTTCTAAACGAAGGTTGAGCGGACTACAATTATTTTTGCTCACTTTGGTTTATCTTAGAGGGCCTTCCTTGTGGGAAAAAGTACTCACCCAAGGGAATGACCCAACCGGTAACAAAATAAGGACAAGTCTATTTCTAGCCAAGATATAAAAGTGGGTACGGGAACATAATCTAGTATCATGTGGTTGGCTCTGATGAGAAGGGCAGCAATGGTCTCTCGCCACATGGGTCAAATCATATGAATGGAAATTCTAAATCAAAACCCTTGTTTAGCAAAGGCCAAATCGTTAACTATTTTTTTGGTTCAAAAGATCATGTCCTTTGAAGCCTTCCCACGTATACATGCGGTTCTATTGTAGAGATGAAAAATATTCCATGGGAGCTTCATGGGTATTGATGCTTGGCTGACCTGAGATGTGTGCCATGGAGGGGAGCCAGTGTGGTCAAGCATCTAATAATCCGCATTGAATATGCACAACTGGATTTATCCAAGTGGGAACCCAACAAAATATTGTCTCTTCATCCTAGAGTTGTACATGTGCTTGGAATCCAAAATTACATTGCTTGGGCCTCAAAAAAATTGAAAACAAACATTCACAAAGAGCTTCAAAATTTCAAACCCCTTGGAGGAAACAAATATCCTTCGACAAATCTAAGTACTCTTCCTTATCCTAGGGATTATATCCTTAGAGGTTTCTAAGTACTTAGGTTTAATCATCTTTTTTTTTCACTAAGGTCAACCTAGGAAACAATGCTCTTGAAACCTTGATTTTCACATAATGGACCTTGTGGAGTGAAAAGCAATTGAGACATGGACATTTAGTTTGAAAATTTAAGAAAGATATTGTTTGTGGTAATAGGAAATCACTAAACAAAGATAAAGAAAATTGAACCCCATACATGTGTTTCGTCAAATGATTTCCTGCAAAATCAAAATTCAGAAACCAAGGTTCAAAAAGCTTAGTCCAAAATCTCATGAAAATCATTTGTCTATGCTTCTTGACATTAGAGAAATATTGGTATATAATTTCTATAAGAAGGCCTCAAAGAACAAACCAAGTTTGAATGAGTTCTATTATCAACAAAATCCAACTCTTTTTCAAAGGTTTGCTTTTCTCACTTGGAAGTATGGCATGTTCTTTAATACTGAGGTTGTCAAAGAAAGAGTCTTGTTTAGGTCAAGTTTAGGGTCAAAATAAATCACTCTCATCCATCTCTCAATCATCAAAATCAAATCCCATTTCACTAGAAAACTCTTGAAAACTTTAAAAAATAATTCCTACTAAACTTATAGGCAAAATCATCATCACTTTCTTTGACTTAATACACATACTAAAATTATCAACCATCTTGAGCAAATTTACCTCTAGGATAATACAAATTCCTAAGGTTTATGAGTTCAAAATCAATTCATTTGGCTTAACACACTTTGCCAAATCATCCTCTTGAACGAGTTTTCTCTAGGATAACACAACTTCCTAGGGTTTTGCAAGTTCATTATCATCTTGTTTGGCTTAATGCACCTAGTCAAACTATCCTTAATCAAAATCAAAATAAAGCCCTAAAAATTTTAGCATCTCCACAAATTTCTTTAAGAGTTTCCATTCATCCACATCATCCATCTTTCATTGATCTCATCCCCAACATAATTTTTGATCCCTAAACTCTCTTGGTTCTTTTCCTTTTGTGCCTAAGATTAAGATCAAATGATCTCTATTTTATGGTTCAAACAAGATCTCAATACAAGAAGAACATGGAAATCACTAAAGAAACATCAATGTCTAGTGACCTAAGTCAAATGGCCCCCAAAATAAACCTAGTAGGATCAAACAATCCTCCAAACAACTCCCCTCTACCATCACAAAACCCTCAAGAGGAGGGTCATGTAGAGGACATCACCAATGATGACTTGGGAATGATTCAAGAGGAAATATCTAAAATGGTCCAGAATCCTGAGAATCATAGAATCATCAACGCCATGTTGAAACTTAATCCCTCTCTATATATATGTGTGTTAATGAAAGAAGGGGCCAAAATCCCTTCTAACATTGACATGGGTACCAATATGGAAAGGCCTCTTGTGAGCATACATCCAGTATCACTAAAAAACATCACTCAGGATATTCCCCAATTCATATCATCAATTGCCTCAACCCTGCCACTTGTTAACAAGGGAAACACCATGCTTTGTGAACTCTAAGAACATTGCCTTGTAAAAAATTGAAGGTTGAATGCAAGCACCACACTGGATCAGTCTATCCCAATAAATCCATTGCACCATTATGTTTCACTTACATTCCATAATCATGTGGATTCATTTTCATTTCATGCAATGCCAATCTATTCGCTGGATATCCAAAATTCTCTCCCCATTATTTTGCAAGGAGAGTGTGGATTATTTTAGACAAGGGGAGTATTTGACCCCTCCTAATCGCCACTCTTCCGAGGGAACACACCATCATTCCCTCCATTACCTCTCACATTCATATCACCTCTTGGGTTGGGTCTTCCCCCCTTAACCACCACTAATTTTTCAAACCAAAGCAATCAGAGCATCCTATCAAGCCCTCTCATTTTTCCATCAACATCACAACAAACGAAAATCACCCAAGCTACCCCAATGGTCAAGACATCCACCCTTCCCCAATTCTATCAAAGAGTGGTTTCCCAAGGAAAAACAATCTCGATCACACCATCCACAACTCAAATTCCAATCACCACAACAACTAACACCATTCCCAATCCACCATTGACTACACCAAAATTCAACATGACTAATTCATTCATCACCATGATTTAGGCAGTCCAAAAATCTACCCACCAAAGGGTACTTCAACAAAACCAACAAGCTGCATAGCAAGCTGCTCAGCAAGTGCAAGTAGGATTAGCTACCCAACAAGCTGCACAAGTTACAGAAGCTACATAAGAACAAGAAGTTGCACAAGCAACACAAGAAGCTCAAAAAGTACAAGCTCAATCTCAAGCCCAACATTAGGCTCAACAGGCACAAGCACAGTCCCATGCACAACTACAAGCAATCCACCAACAACAAGATTTGTTGGCACAACAATAGCTAGACCAACAACAATCTTTGTTCACACGAAAACAACTATACCATAAACAAGCTTTGTTGGCACAAGAATAGTTAGATCAAGAACAAGATTTGTGGGAACAACATGAGTAGGAACAACAACAAGCTTTGTTGGAACAATAGAAACATGACCAACAACAAGCATTGTTGACACAAATGTAGGTATACCAACAGGCCTCAAAATCACTATAGAGCTTGCATCAAATCCCCACCAATACCCCACTCATCAATCAAACATAGAAAGCACCTCAAAACACATTCATCCCACCTTTTGATCCATAAAATGATGTTGTAACATAGATCAAACTACTCTCGTAGCAAGTGTTGGACCTTCAATTAGGAAAAACAACTAGAATACCAGAAAATTGGTGCCCCTGTCCTTTTGATAGAAGTCTTACAATGGTAAAATTCACAAAGGGATTTGAAATCCCCAAATTTGATAAATATAATGGGATGGGAAACCCTAAAAATCACGTAAGGGAGATTCAAGTGCATTGCATGGAAGTTGCATATGATGACACACATCTAATTTGACTATTCCCTCAGAGTCTGACTGATCCTTCCATGGAATGGTTCTCTCACCTGCCCACGGGCATCTAAACATTCCAGGAAAGGGTGGAAGAATTCCTTAAAGACTATGCATTCAACATGGGTACGAATGTTAGTCTAGAGGACCTATTAGCATTAAAACAAAGAAAAGGAGAGATATTGGCCTCCTTCTTGCAAATATGGTGATCCAAAACCAATCAAATAAAATGGAACATGCCAAAAGAACAAGTTTGCACAATCATAGCCAATATAGACAAAAAATTGGCATTCTATTTAAAAATTCAATGCATTACAACATATGATCAATTGATCTCAAAGGTTCTCAATATCAAAAGAGCCCTTACTATACAAGGGGGTGCATGTAAATTTCCTTCACAATAGGATAACTTCCCACCCACCAACTATAATGAGAAACTTCACACATGATCAAGGAACAAAAATGTCACAAATGACAAAGTAGTCGATGCCAAGGTCGTCATCAATGCTCCCAAGAAAAATATTCAAACCCATCATCAATGAAAGAATCACAACTGCAACAATGTGTAGCCCAATATGGTGGCACAACCACCATTGCCTTCGAGCAATCAAATCAAAAATCTGAACAATCAAGGAGGACCTCCTCCTAGAAACAAGTATCCTCCCAAGTGGAAGTTCATGGTCTTTGGGGAGCCAATAGAATCTATAATGAAGAAACTTTTAAAAGAAAACCTTATAAAAATTTCCAATTTAGAGAAATATGTAGAACCCATGAAGAAACCACCATGGTACAATGAAAATATCCTTTGCGATTTTAACAAAATCAAAGGGCACACAACCACAAATTGCATGAGATTGAAAAACACCATCCAAGATCTTAATGAGGAAAAAATCATAAATGTCAAACAAGCCACTTGAAATCAAGACCATAAAATATACATGAATTGAATGCCTAATCATAATCAAGGAAATAATCAAGGAAATAACCAAGCGAACAATAAAGGGAAACAAAATTATGCCATTTAAAACCTTGTATATGAAGGCATCGTAGCATCCATAGATGAAATAATCACTATCATTAGTGTCAAAGGAGCCAACGCCAATTTGGAGTCACCACACATAGCAGAAAGGTAACTATTACAGAGGAATCACAACCATCTAATACCCCCATCTCAAATACGAAATCCATTCCCTAGGATTATAATGTCACTAACCAGCTAAAAAAAAACATCGTTTATATCTCCATCATGGAGTTACTAAAATTTTTCGTTGCCCATAAGAAAATCGTTGATGAAGTATTAGTTGCATCCACTATCTCTACTAACCTTAATATGGAACAATTTCAGGCTAAGGTTAGTAAAATCGTCACCCCAAATCTCCTCACCTTATTCGATCAAGAATTTTTTGCCCAACCATCTCAGAATCATGCACTTCACCTTCAAGTCCTGGTTCACAAGAAAAAGGTCAAAAGGGTCTTGGTGGATGGAGGTGCGGGCCTCAATATTTGTTTGCTAAAGCTCATAAAGAACTTGGGAATCTCATAAGACTCCATTGACAAAAACAAAGGCATTACCATCAGAGCATATAAGGACCAAGAAAGAATGTCTCAAGGAACTATCAAGATCCCAATCCAGGTAGCGCCAGCAACTATGGAAACCACAAGTTAGGTCCTTGACCTTGATTTTCCCTACAAAATCCTCCTAGGAGGGCCATGGATCCATGGAATGAAGGTTGTCACCTCAAATTTTCACCAATGTGTCAAATTCTCATATCAAAATGAGGAAGTCACAATATTTGGTGATCCAAATCCATTTTCCTATTGCAAAAACTTGGAAGCCAAGTTTTACAAAATTTCCCAAGTGCCAAAGAATGATGAAGGCCCATCCACTCCCTATATAGATCCATCTAACCTCGCCTCCACTTCTATGACAGACACAACTTCCATCCTTGATATATTCGACATCAAGCTCATGATCCAGGACAATGGATGTGGAGATAAAAAAGTGAAAAAAAATACTTTTCTTCTAGGAGAGTTACCTCAATCTCCTATGTCACATGGACGACCTCAATGATTTGAAACACCTGCCCAAAATTTTAGGGTAGACCCTTCTAGATTCCACCATTGGGGGGATCTAAGTCAATAAAATATGGATAAGAGACACATTTCAAGTACACTATACCAAGACGAAAGGTCCACAACCACCCTACCCATGGATGAAGCTGACAGAGGATTGCAAATGATGTTTGGTATGGGCTACAACAAAATTGAAAGCCTTGGAAGGAATAGCGATGGGTCACTACGGCCCATCATTGTAGATAGATGAATGAGAAATCTTGGCCTTGGATGTACCCCCCAAATTATAACCGTACGTGGCAGAGGTACCACTAGTAGAGTAGTCAGGTTTTCTCCCCAGTTGTCAGCAACCACCCTTCAATTACCCATATCAACAGGTATGCCCCTAGACAATTTCACCTTTGATGTAACCAAGGTTTGTAGTAGTAGTGATGATGAGGATACCATAATAATCCTTCCCCTGCTCTTTGAAGATTCCTCCTTACTCATTATTAGTGCCTCACCCATCGAGTCTGACCGCCAAACTCACAAAATAAACCTAGTTTACCCCCAACTCATCGACTATGACCAACAAGGACCACGAGTTTTGGAAACATTTAAAAAAAATGAGGCACTCTCAGAATTCTTGGGATTACGAGATACAATGCCATGTGGAGATCACAAAGTTGGGTTCAACATCACACTAGACACATAGGACTATTATGGGAGGATGATTGAGTCCTTCAATCACAAAAGCAAAAGAATGAGAATAAGCTTAGGGTCATTGAGTGAAAACCACACTGTGGCACTCTCTAACCAGAGAATAGTAAAAATAAAGGACACATCCAATAGTGAAAACCTCTTTGAGGTAGCAGAGGATGAAGGACTCAATCTCCCCCCTATGACACTTCATCAAGAGAAATCAATGGTCTTAGTAGAGTAGTGCAATCCTATCAATATGGGAACAAAAGAAACATGACACAACACCTTCTATGTTCAATCACTCCTCACAGAAGAACAATAACTCTTAGCGGAATTTCTAAGAGAAAGAAAGGTGAAATTCCTATGGACCTATTTTGACATGCTAGATCTTGACCCGGAATTCATGATTCATCATTTAGCTATCTACCTAGGGGAAAATCCAATGAGACAAAATTTGAGAAAGATGCACCCTCAACTAGCCTTTCTAGTCAAGGTGGAAATATAAAACCTCCTAGATTCTAGTATTATAATCCCAATTGATTGTCTAGAATGGGTGTCCAATCTTGTTCCAGTTTCAAATCTAAATGGGGGCATCTATATCTACACTGATTTCAGAGACCTAAAAAAAGTGTGTCGTAAGGATGAATTTCAACTACCCAACATTGACATGATAGTGGACATGACGACTGGACATGAGATGCTATCACTAATGGATGGCTTCTTAAGATACAACCAGATTATGATAGCAAAGGAATACCAACATAAAACAAAATTTACATTTCCATGGGGTAGCTAATGCTGGAATATGATGCCATTTGGGCTAGACAATGTTGGAGTGACATATCAAAGGGCATGACACTAATTTTTCACGACATGATTCACAAAAATGTGGAAGACTATGTGGATGATATATTGGCCAAGTCAAGGAAAAGACAAGATCATATAGTAGCTCTAAGTACCATATTTGATAGATGGTAGAAATACAAGGTTAGACTTAACCCTAGGAAATATGTCTTTGAGGTGCAATCAGGCAAACTCCTGGGATATGTATTATCAATGAGAGGAATAGAGGTGTATCCCACCAAATTCAAGGTGATCACCGACATGAAAGCACCCAAGACAATAATGCAGCTCAAAGGTCTATAGGGAAGGATTTAATCCATCCATAGATTCATAGCATAGTTGGTGGATAAACAAGTATTTTAATCTCATCTACTCCACAAGGGAGTGGCGTTTAAGTGGGATGACAAGTGTGACCAAGAATTTAGCAAATTAAAGAATATCTAATTACACCACTAGTGTTAATGCCACCCATTCCAAGAAAATAACTAATTTTATACATATCAGTAACAATGGTAGCTCTCGTTGCACTATTCCTAGCTCAGCACGATGAAAATGGAAGAGAAAGAGCAATCTACTACATCAGCAGGACAATGGTAAAGCATGAGCTCAACTACAAACCAGTAAAAAAATCTTGCCTAGAATTTGTGTTTGCAACCCAAAATTTTAGACACTACATACTGGCTCATCAAATCAAGTTGACTGCAAAGATAGATCCGCTAAAGTACCTACTCTCTAAGGCCAATCTCACAGGATGGAAAGCTAATTGAGTCATGATATTGAAAAAACATGATATTGAATATGTAGAGTGCAAGGATATCAAGGGGAAGGTGATTACAAACCAACTGGAAAAGGCTCCAACCTCTTTAGAGAATGCACTCATATCAGATTTTCCAAACGAATCCATATTTAATCTCAGCATAGCCGATCACTGGAAACACTACTTCAATGACTCATACACACAACATGGATCAAGAGTTGGTTTTTTCTTCATCAACCCATAGGGGGATTGTATACCTAGATCCTAAAAATTGGCACTCCCCTACAGTAACAACATTCTAGAGTATGAGGCTTTAACCAGAGGTCTTAAGATTGCAGCGTAGTGGCGGGTCATGGCACTAAAGGTTTATGGGGATTCACAACTTATTATTAACCAAGTCAATGGTGAGTATTAAACCAAGGATGATAAGCTGACACCATACAAGAAGTTAGTAGAGATCCTCAAATAATCATTCATTGATATCACCTTTGAGAAAATACCAAGGGCTAACAACAAAGCAGCTGACACCATGGAAACAATTGGATCCTTACTAGATATACCTCGCAATGTCCCAAAAAATGAATTCTTGGTAGAGCATCTTCTTGTACTCGCATTCAAGGTACCAAAGTCAGAATATGTGTGAAAACTCATTGGTCCCATTGATCCATGGTATCATGACATTTACACCTACTTAAGAATAGGAGTCCTCCCAGTTGACATAACCCCAAACCTCAAACAAGCCTTTATCAAAAGGCCCTTATGTTTTTTCATCCTAGGAGAAACCCTCTATCATAGGAGCATTAAAGGAACCCTATTACATTTGCTTAAATCCCAAGGAAGTCATGACTACTCTGGCTGAGGTACACAATGGCACTTATGGTTCACACTCAAGTGGTATTACCTTATCTAAGAAGTTGTTGGGAATTGGGTACTACTAGCCAACAATGGAAAGATAGGCACATGAATTTGTCAAAAAATAATTACATTTCCAGCATCATAGAGACCTTATTCATGTACCAGCTCAGGAACTTCATCCTATTGTTATAGCATGGACCTTCTCACAGTGGGGACTCGATCTCATCAACAAAATCACACCCACCTCATCCAATGACCACAAATTCATCATCACTGCCATAGAGTAATTTACCAAGTGGGTTGAACCAATTCCCATGAACTACATCACTAGAAAGTAGATATCAAGGTTCATCCTAAACTATCTCATTTTCCGATACGGTGTCCCCCAAGCTATTATCTCTAATAATGGGACACCTTTCATGAATCAGGATGTCTGTGATATATGACATAAATTCAAAATCCAACATCGCTTTTCCACTCTATATTACCTGCAAGGAAATGGCTAGGTAGAAGCCACTAATAAAACCATCTTGACAATCCTTAAGAAAATAGTTAATGAGGTTGGTCATGATTGGAATTTGTATCTAAACTCTCTCTTATGCGCCTATCACACCAACATTTGCACCCCAAAAAATGCCACCCCATTCTCTTTTGTCTATGGATCAGAAGCCATCCTCCTAATAAAGATGGAGCTCCTATCATTATGAATACCACTGTAAAACCTCATTACACATGAGGAATATTGAGTTTCAAGGTTAAATGAGCTATAACTGTTGGAGGAATGGTGCATGGATGCCCTCAACCATCTACACTTCTATCAAAATTAGGAGAAACATAGCTACAACAAGAAGATCAAGAGGCAAACCTTCCAAGTTGGCGAACTAGTGCTAAAGGAGAACCAAAAGAATTTGCCAAACTCATAAAGCAAAGGTAATTTGAGCCCAACTAGATGGGACCGTTTTTCATCATGACAAGCTATTGTGAACCCCTAAATTTGCAAGTACACAAAGATGACCAACATTGTTAGTGTGAGATGAAAATGCATGAAAACAATGAGGGATTCCCCATGCAATCCATTTGTTAAAAAAAACTTAAAATAGGAACAAGTGAAGAAGAACTAAAATAAATGAAAACAAGTACTAATTAAGTGAAAAAATTGATGATTCCATGGGGGAATTGGTGCCAATGAAATGTTGCAATTGGCCCTTTTCCAATTCCTAAGTTGCAATGTGGTTGATTGAACAATCGTAAAATCTCCAAAGAGATTTGAACATAATCTTGGTGCAAATGTGAAAATATGATGAATGCTTGGATATGATGAGCAAAATTAGTTCTCAATTGGAGAGAGTAACTTTGCATATGAATTGTGGATGAAGATTGAGAGGAGAGGTCTCCAATTTATAGACTTCTATTTGGAAGAAGTGAGCAAGACTAAGCAATGTGGGACAAGAGAAAATCCAATGGCATTGTGCCACTTGTCCACATGTGATTGGATGAGGAATGAGAACATTTTGGCCAATGTGCATGATAAATGCATAAATTTGAATTTGAAATGGTGAGTTGACATGTTGAAGGGGGAAGAGAAATGAATTTAATGTCACTTGGCTCAAGGCCAAGGACATGTAAGAGGCATTGAATGCCTTGTTGGAAGGACCAAGTCCACTTGGCCTTTTAGAATTCAAATGAGGGAATATTCATTTTTGATGCTTTGTGAGGGAAAATAGAAGAATTAATAAATCAAAGTATTTGATTTATTGTGCAACTTGCATTCTCTAGAGAATTTTAGTGACAAGGATTAAGTTAATCATGGATTTTATTAATTTAATGAAGAATTAGGTGATGTGATAATTTAGACTTAGATTTATGAATTAATTTAAGTCAAGAATTGAGAATGATTTGATTTATTTAATCAAGAAGGAATATGTTAGATTAAATCAAATAAGGTTTTAATTTATTTAATTTAATAGGAGGACTTTAGAGATTTTAATTAAATAAAATGATTTATTTGATTAAATAGATAAGCAATGGTTAATTAACTTAATTGATTAATTTAATCATTGAAAGAGGAAGACTTAATCGAACAAATCATGATTTATTGAATTAAAAGATAGAAAGTGATGAAATGCTAAGAATATGTTTTAAGAGGAAACGTTGTTAGTAATCGGGATCAGGTGTGCCAAAATGAACTTGTACATTTTCCATGTCTACATTTAGCCCCTCTTTGAAGCAATGTACTTGTTGCATTGATTCAAAGAATAAACTGTTGTGATCAAAGGTCCGGAATTTTTTGAAATTATTTCAGATGTCGCATTGCTGCCCTAGTGGAAGGATATTGCTGGATATTGCCCCCTCGAGAGATCGGACGAAAATTTTGAATTTTTGGATGATCTCGCAAAAAAGATGACAAGGTGCCCGACAGGCTAGAAATGCCCCAAAATGCCACAAAAATGCTTTAAAATGTTGGAAGGGATGCAAAATGACTCTCGGTTGGATGAAAATAGGTTCAAGGGACCAAAACTCTAGCTAGAAGGTCAAATAAGGTCAAAAAACCCTAATTTTTAAGCTTAAATAGACCTCGAGGGGTCATTTTCAATTCATTTGCAATCTTAAGCTTTGGAAAATTTTACATTTGAGCTCTGAGTCTTGGTTGGAATGGCCCAACGATAGCTTCCTAGGCATGTGTCAGAGAGGGTTTGAACACACCAGCAGCTAGTCGGTACAGGACCCGTGGTATGTACCCCTATCCGACTTTTAAATATATCATTTTACATGCATTAATTAGGGTCCAAGTCTTGTACAAACTACACAGTGCTATATGGCACCACTGAAAATGCATTATCGCAACTATGCGGTCCTCTATTGCGCCACATATGCAAAGTGCGCCACGTGGGCCACTTTGTAATTTAGCGTTTAGTTAAGCAAAATTCCATCGCATGCCCTCATTTCATTGCACGACGTAGTTAGGAATTTAGGTTTTTCCTTAAGCAGGACCGCATATGAAAAGTGCGTCATGCAGGCCACTATGGAACTTTCGAAATGGCAGACCTTGCCATGACGGTGTAGTTTGTAACTTTCCAAACTGCGTCGCACCCGTAAACAACGACACACTTGCCAGTTTAGGGAAAATTTTAACACGAAATGCAAATGAAACTTTTTCTTTCTGACGCAATGGGCTTCTCTGTGCAGGAGGAGCCTGGTGTACTTTACTCATGGGAGCACCGATGGCTGATGCTTGGTAGACTAGGGGATATGCATGAGTTGGTACAGGAGCACCTCGGTGCCATTGGTCTCTGGAATGTTGCATACGTCCCTCCCGTTCAGGCTCACTTAGGTATGCTTACAGCTCTGGCGAAGAGATGGCATAGTGAGACCTCCTCCTTCCATCTTCCTACCGGCAAGGCCACTATCACCCTTCAGGATGTATGGTGCATCATTTGATTGCCTATTCACAAGACCCAAGTCGTCTATGATCCGGATACTGGAAGAGAGGCTTGTTACGGGGTTATGGAGATGGCTGGGATTGAGTTTTGCGATGGTCAGATCAACTTAGAGTTGTACCACGGCCATGTGCACACATACAGATTGATCATTGTTGTTATCATTTAAGGCCTTGTAGTTCCTAATCCACAGGGCTGATACTTTAGTCCAATATGGGGACTAGCATGGTATAAGATGGTTCACTGCAGGGAGTGCTTCGTTTGGGGACCTGTATTACTGGCATCCATCTATAGGGATCTTCACAAGTTTGTTTATTTGGACAGCAGATCCATCAGGGCTTGCGGTACCTTACTACATATCTGGGCATGGGAGAGGATCCTAGTGTGTCACTCATATATCACACTAGTTGTCCTTGAGACAGATGATCCCCTTGTTTGGCGGGGTGACTATGCACTTTTCTTTCACTGGTGCATGGTATTCCGCACTGGCGACGAGTTCTTGATGAGTTTAGAGAGTTCATCTTGAGACCGTGGATGGGTGTTGGTCCATGGGGAGATGATGTTCAACAGTTCTTCTTCACCCGGTAAGATAGGTTGATGCAGGGTCGAGAGCACACCATGGTTGAGAGGTATCTTCCGGATAGGGTTGCTCATCAGTTCAGGGAGTTACAGGACAAACCCAATGACTAGTATGTGGCCATCTTCGTACCTATGACTAGAGAGATAGCATGGGGCCAGCCCATCCTGATAGCCGAGGTGGTGTCCTCATTTAAGTACTTTGTGGCTCGACTGTGGCCATATGATCAGAGGCCAGCAGATGTGGGGGTCACTCCAGCTTACAGGGCATGGTTCAGACCTCCACTCAGATTGACAGTTCCAAGAGCAGTTATCCCATGATGCAGACACAAGGGTTAGGCAGGTGGTAGAGGGTGAGATAGAGGAGGAGGTGGGACACCTCCTCTTTAAACACCTCCAAGGGATGGGGCATAGGATGGTCAACTGAGGGTAGATTCTCAACATCAGCCAACAAGGTAGCTAGTAGGGCAGCCAACAAGATAGCCAACAGGGTAGCCAGCAAGGCAGCCAGATCACTGAGATGTGTTGATTCAGTAGCTATAGGGGCAGGTACAGGCTCTGACAGCTGAGCGGGATGAGGCCTGACAACAGGTTACTACGGTTACAGTAGAGAGAGACCGGGCACGATCCGAGAGGGATCAAGAGGTGGGCCGATGGAGACAATTAGAGAGTACAACATCCTCATCTCGAGGCTAATCGATCAATATTCATGACTACAAAGAGGCCATTAGTGAGGCTGAGTACTATCGACACCATTATTGAGAGGTAGTACCATCTGACCGCAAAGTGCCAAACTTTTCCCAGCAGACAGGGAGGCAACCGACAGAGGCACATGGTGAGAGATAGGATGGGGAGGGCAACATCCAGCAGGGCTTTCCTGCCTCCTAATCACAAGATAGTTTGCTTCCTTTCTGATACACGGGTTGCAGTATTTTGGCCTTATTGTATTATGCACTTGATGTACACCTGATCCTATTTGTATCATAACATTATTTTTTTGATGATATATATGAGATGATTCTCCCTTTTATGATATGTATGGTGCACATGTATGATATGCAGATGTATGATGTTTATGAGATGTTTCTATTCTTATGCTTATGTGATGCCATGTATGTAATGGATGCATTTTCTTTTGTGTATTTTTTGCATTTTAATGATGTAATGCATATTAATGATGGTAATGAATGCAAATGGTAGTGGTTGTAAATAATAATGGGTGTAAATGATTATGTATGATGTAATGTTGTTTTAATGCTGATGATCATGTGGATGCAGGGTGTATGCATGGGCAATGCCTTGATTACTGTTATGATACCATGTTAGTGTGGAAAGAAGATAGAAGAAACACATAATTAATTAATTAGTTAGGATGATGATGGTGATTTTCATTTCTAGGAATTAGGATTTTCAAAGGGTCAATTGCATTATGTTTGATAACACACATAGGTACAATACATCAAGGTATAAAGGACCAGGATGGCATGGTACCTAGTGTGATGGACTTTGACTCGACAATCAGATAGGAGTATTCTTGTTCACACTTAACATACATACTTCATTTGGGATGTAGTTCAGACATTCTAAACATCTCGGACCAAAAAACAGAAAAGCAAGTTTTCCTATACGGTCAACAAGATACCTAAAATATCCTCCCTAAAATCCAAATGAAACATGCACAACTAAGTTATTTTACAAGCATATCTCACAAGCATAGTAGATAAAAAAGATAATGATCATTGCCCCATTCCTTTATCTTTAAACCTGTTTTGTTTAGGCATCATCGAGAGGTTCTAGGAATGAGCACAAAATAAGATAAGTCAAAAAGACCAGAATAAAGTAAACAAACAAGCTAATGTTCTTTGTACCGCTAGCCAAGACTAAATACTATGAGTGGTACTTGATGCTTATGTCCATCACAAGAAAAGCTTCATCCTAGGACATGTAGTGATCAGGGTTTGGATGGAATTGATTGGGTGATAAGCTGTTGATACTTCGAGTTGACCAACTTGCTTGCTTACTGACTTAGACTTTCAAGACTTTTGATGATTAAGCATTCACTTTGGAACCTACTAAAATTGCTTCTGAATGACTCACCAAAGGGTGAAGGTGATAATTGACTTTATTATGAGTGATGACAAATCATGAGTGAAAGCGAGATGAAAGCGATACACCATTTTGGATTTTTTGATATTTTGAGGTTGTTTTTAGTATTTTCAAGATTTAAGATGAATAGACTAGCTTAAAGACCTATCCTAGGGGTCTTAGGATCTGATCTGTAGATTAGCCTTGCCTACGTTATACACATAGAGACCATGTAGTTTGATTGATGAAAGACTGACTTGATGACAAGATGGACAAACGAATTGCCATTTTATTGCTTAAAGGACTAACTTAAGATGCAAACTAGATGGGAAAATGGGTTGCCAATGCGACGGATGCCTAAGGATTGACCCTAACTATCTCGAGGGATGATCAAAGATCAACCTTGCCTATGTTTAAGCTTAGAGATGATGTAGTTTGACAAGGTGATAGACTGACAAGACTTAATGATGAATTTTTGATGATTTTTCTGATATTTAGACATGTTTTTGCATTTTTGAATGATTTGGATGTTTTTTTATTTTTTGATGATTTTTGAAGAAGATCACGAGAATATACATGAATCCGATCTAATGTTTGTGGGAACATGCCCCCAGCATGATGCAATAGACTACTTTGATGAAGGTAGGACAACCTGACCTTAGAAATGTGCCCAATAGTACCATGGTGGAATATGATATAGACACCAGCTCAGGCTATGGTATGGATGCGAGCGGATGGGTGGATTGATGATTTGGGATGCAATGGATTGAGTGAGTCATTCAAATCCTGGTAGATGGGGGGGGTGTTTTATTTGCACTTGGTGCCTGTTTTCCAGGTTTTTACCAAGGTACTTGTCCGAAGTGCCACCAAAGTGGTTTTCACTAGAGGACGAATTTATTTTTCTCTTTACTATTTTCAATCCTTTTTTTGATTTTTTGGATTTTTGCATTCTTTTATTTACTTTTTTGTTGTCACCAAGATGCCTGTTTGCTAGATTTTCATCCAGGTAACTATTTTTTCAGGACTTTTTCTTATTGTTTTTGTATTTTCTGCGTCTATACTTTGCAAGATTTAGGCATAAAATGTTTTGACGTGAGATCTATTCATGGGCTCCTATAGATGCTTGCCTTCTGGTGTTGATGGCTGATATGCCTCTGATTTATAACTTTCAGTGATGATAAAGGGTCCAAGCTAGTTGGGCTCAAACTTTCCCTTTGTGTCCGGGTTTGGCACATTCTTTTGGTTTTCTTTCAGCACAAGGTCACGAACTTGGAAAGTGTGTTGCCTGATCTTCTTGTTGTAGCTCCATTTCAAGTGATTCTGGTAGACCTGTAGATGATTCAGGGCATCCATGCACCATTCATCTAGTAATTCCAGCTTATTCAGTCTTGTAACCCTGTATTCCTCATCCGTGATGAGATTTTGCAGTGATATCCTCAATGATAGGAGCTCGATCTCAATGGGGAGGATGGCTTCTAATCCATAGACTAGGGAGAATGGGGTGGCACTTGTTGGTGTGCGGATGCTGGTGCGGTAGGCCCATAAGATGAGATTTAGCTATAGATGCTAGTCACAACCAGATTCATTAACTATTTTCTTGAGGATTTTCAAGATGGTTTTATTCATAGCTTCTGCTTGGCCATTGCCTTGTGGATAGTATGGAGTTGAAAAGTGGTGTTGGATTTTGAATTTTTCACATAAATCATGGACATCCCGATTCTTGAAAGGTGTTCCATTATCAAAGATAATGGATTGGGGAACACTGTATCGACAAATGAGATAGTTCAGGATGAACTTGGATTTTTTTTTCCCATGATGTAGGTCATGGGAATTGCTTTGACCCTCTTTGTGAAATATTCAGTGGCAATGATGATGAACTTGTGGCCATTGGATGAGGTGGGCAAGATTTTAATGATGAGATCAAGCCCCCATTGTGAAATGGGCCAAGGTGTAATAATGGGATGTAGTTTGTGAGCTAGTGCATGAATGAGGTCTCCATGTTGTTGGCATTGTAGGCATCTTCTGACAAAGTTGTGTTCCTCTCTCTGCATCGTTGGCCAGTAGTACCTAGATCTTAGCAACTTCTTAGCCAAGGTCATACCACTCGAGTGTGATCCACACGTGCCATTATGTACCTTAGTTAGAGCAGTTGTGGCCTCCTCAGGTTTTAAATAATGTAGCATGGTTCCATCGATACTTCTACGAAAGATGGTCTCTCCTAGGATGCCAAATCGTGAAGACCTTTTGACAAAAATGTGTTTTAGGTTTGGGGTGATGTCAGTTGAGAGGATTCCTAACTTTAGGTAGGTGTATATGTCATGATATGAAAAGGTCACTGGGACCAACGAGTTCACACATGTATTCTCTCTCTGGTACTTCAAAAGTGGGTAGGAGAAGCTGTTGTATCAGGAATTTTTGTTTCGAGATGTTGTGGGGGATGTCTAGTAAGGATCCAATGGTCGCCATTGCATCGAATGCTCTGTTGTTTGTCCTTGGTATCTGCTTAAAGGTGATGTCAATGAATGATTCTTTGAGGCTTTCTACCACCTTTTTGTATGGTGCGAGCTTATCATCCTCAGTTTGGTATTCACCATTGACTTGGTTGATGATAAGTTGTGAGTCCCTATAGACCTTTAGTGCCATGATTTGCCACTATGCTGCAATCTTGAGGCCTATGGTCAAAGCCTCGTATTCTACAATATTTATGGTATAGGGGAATGCCAGTTTATATGATCTAGGTATACAATCTCCTTGCGAGGTGATGAAGAACACACTAGCTCCTGATCCATGTTGCGTGTGGGAGCCATCAAAGTACAAGTTCTAGTGGTTGGCTACATCAAGGTTGAAAAGGGTCTCATCTAGGAATTTTGATATGAGTGGGTCGTTCGTGTAGAGGGGAGCTTCTGCCAGCTAATCCACAATGACTTTTCCCTTTATGGATTTTCATTCTACATACTCGATATCATGTTCGGACAATATCATTACCCACTTAGCCATTCTACCTATAAGCATTGCTTTTGACAATAGATATTTTAGAGGGTCTATCTTGGCAATCAACTTGATTTGATAAGCTAGCATGTAGTGTCTGAATTTTTGAGCTGCAAATACCAGTCCTAGGCAAGCCTTTTCTACTGATGTGTAATTGAGCTCGTGCCCCACCATTTTTCTGGTAATGTAGTAGATGGCCCACTCAATTACCTTTTCACCATGGTGGCTATTGTTGCTAAGATATACATAATCAATGGTTTCCCTACAATTGGTGGCATCAACACAAGTGGTGTAAGTAGATATTCTTTTATTTTACTGAATTCCTTCTTGCATTTGTCGTCCCATCTGAATGCTACTCCCTTGTGGAGTATGTGTCAGTAGGCAATCTGATTGTCTACTAGTTGTGCTATGAATCTCCGGATGGATTGGAGTCTACTTTGAAATCCTCTTAGTTGCTTTAACATTCTTGGTGCTTCCATTTCAAGGATAGATTTTACTTTTGCGGGGTCCACCTCTATCCCTCTCATTGAAACTATGTATCCCAGTAGCTTTCCCGATTGTACCCCAAAGACACACTTCTTCGGGTTGAGTCTAACCTTCTATTGTTCTAGTTTATCAAAGATTGCACTTAGAGTTGCTACATGGTCTTGTCTCTTCTTTGATTTAGCCAGTATTTCATCCACATAATCTTTGACTTTTTTATGGATCATGTCATGGAAGATCAACATCATGGCTCTTAGGTATGTAGATCCTGCATTTTTCAACCCAAACGGCATCACGTTCCAGCAGTAGGTACCCCAAGGATATGTAAAGGTTTTTTTATGTTGGTCTTCCTTTGCTATCATTATCTAATTATATCTTGAGAAACCATCCATTAGGGACAACATCTCATTTTCGGCTGTCATGTCCACTATCATGTTAATGTTGGGTAGTGGAAAATCATCCTTAGGACATGCTTTGTTTAGGTCTCTGAAATCTATGCAAATGTGGATGCCCCCTTTTGGTTTTGAAATAGGTACAAGATTTGATACCCATTCTAGATAGTTGATTGGGCGTATGAAGCCAACATCTAGTAGTTTATGTAGCTCAATTTTGACGAGCAAGGCTATTTGGGTGTGCATCTTCCTTAGCTTTTGTTTGACTAGTTTTGCTCTAGGGTAAACAACCAAATGGTGAACCACTACTTTAGGATATAGCCTCGGCATGTCAGCATAAGTCCATGCAAAATTTACCTTTCTTTCTTTTAGGAATGCTGCCAATAGTTCTTGTTCTTCTATTAAGAGACACTTTGCGTAGAAGGTAATTTGTGGTTCTAATTTTGTTTCTAAGTTGATCGGGTTGCACTGTTTTACCAATACTGCTGATTTCTCCTGATGTAGTGTAGCTGGGGGAGATTGAATCCTTCAGCGTCCAGTGCCTCAGAGAGGTTTTCACCATTGGATGTGTCCTTTATTTTTACTGTTTTATGGTTAGAGAGTGCCACAGTATGGTCTTCACTTAATAACTTCGAGCTTATTCTCGATATTTTTTTTTTTGCGACTAAAGGACTCAATCGTCTCCCCATAGTATGCTTGTGTGTCCAGTGTGATGTTGAATCCTGTCTTGTGGTCTCCATATGGAATTGTATCCCTTAGTCCCATGAATTTTGAGAGTGCCTCATCATTTTCGAATGAGTCTAGAATCGGTGGTCCCCATTGGTCATGATCGATGAGTTGGGGGTGTACTAAGGTGATTCAGTGGGTCGGTTGGTTTGACTTAGCTATGGAGGTGCTTATCATTAACAAGGTGGAATACTTGAAAAGCCTAGGGAGACCTACTATGGTATCATCATCATCACTACTAGGACAAACATCAGTGACATCAAAGTTATAATTATCGAGTGGGATACCTAAGCAAACAGGTGGTCTAGGAGTGGTTATTGTTACCTAGGGAGAGGACCTGACTACTCTTCTAGGAGTACCTCTGCCACATACAGTTATACTCAGAGGAGTATAGCCATGGCCAAGGTTCATCATTCTTCTTTCTACAATGATGGGCTCCAACCGTCCATCACTGTTTCTTCCTAGGCTCTCATTCCTATTATAGCCCATACCAAACATCATTTGTAACCCTTTGTTAGTTTCCTCCATGGGTAGGGTGGGAGTGGGTCTTTCATCCTGGTATAGTGTGTTTGTGATGTCCTCTTCATCAACATTTTCCCGATTGAGATCCCCCCAATGGTGGAATCCAGAGGGTTCTGCTCTAATAGTGCGGATAGGTGTTTGAACTAGCTGGGGTTATCAACATGTCCTAGGAGATTGTGGTAATTCTCCTACAACAAAAGCATTTCTTTTCAATCTGTAATCATCACATCCATTGTCCTGGATCATGTTTTTAATCTCTTATATGTCAGGGATGGCGGGTGTCTCTGTCGTAGAAGTGGAGGTGAGATTAGCTGGGTCTATGTATGAAGTAGATGGTCCTTCATCATTTTTGGGTACTTGAGGGATCTTGTAAAACTTGGCTTCCAAGTTTTTGCAATAGGCACAAGGTTTAGGATCCCCATATATAGTGACCTCCTCATTCTGATGTGAGAACTTGATGCATTGGTCGTAAGTTGAGGCCACTGCCTTCATTCCATGTATCCACGGGTGTCCCAGGTGGATGTTGTATGGTAGGTCAAGGTCGAGGACTTGACAGGTGGTTTCCATAGTTGTTGGCCCCACTTGGATGGGGATCTTGATAGTGCCCTGGGACACTCTTTCTTGGTCATCATATGCGCTTATTGTGATGCTTTTGTTCTTGTTGATGGAATCCTCGGCGAATCCCAATTTCTGTATGAGTTTTAAAGAACAAATACTAAGGCCTGCGCCTCCATCTACCAAGACTCGTTTGACCTTCTTTTTTGTGGATTACGACTTGGAGGTGGAGTGCACGGTTATGAGATGGCTGCGGGGGAAAATATTGGTCTAAAAATGTAATGAGATTTAGCGTAACGATGTTACCCACCATAGCCTGAAATTGCTCTGTGTCAAGGGTGGCAACAACCGTAGATGCAACTAGTGCTTCATCAAGGATCTTCTTATGGTTTTTCCTACTTATAAGGCCAACACCTACTATGACAGCAGTTCGATATGTGTTGCAACATCCTTACTCAGATTGAGGGGTGGGATGAATCCGTTATGAGGTGTTTGAAGTGTTTGATGGGTGAGGAGAGTACTGGTGGGCATTTGCTGCAATCTCGGTTGTGCATTCAAAGCTTGATGGTATGCCTTCATTTGCATCAAAAACACTTGTTGCTGATCTTGCTACTGTTGTTCTAACAACACTTATTTTTGGTCCATTTGTTGTTGTTCCCATGAGGCCTACTGTTGGTCAATCTATTGTTGAGCTAGTAAAGCTCGTTGTTGGTATAATTGTTGTTGCACCAACAAAGGTTGTTGTTGGTCAAGTTGCTATTGTGCCAACAAAGCTTGTTGTTTAGCTTGTTGTTGTGCCTGAAATTCTTCCAGGGCTTGTTGGTAGGCTTGCAGATGGATCACTTGCAATTGTGCTTGATATTGTTTGTGGGCATGGGCTTTAGCTTGCGCTTGAGCTCAGGCTTGGGCTTGGGCTTGTGCTTGAGCTTGGGCTTGATCTTGTGCTTGTGCTTGTGCTTGGGCTTGTGCTTGGGCTTGTGCTTGGGCTTGTGCTTCAACTTGTGCTTGGGCTTGTGCTTGTGCTTGTGCTTGGGCTTGTGCTTGTGCTTGTGCTTGTGCTTGTGCTTGGGCTTGTCTTGTTTCTTTTTCTGGAGTACTCTCTGTTGGTTGGGCCTTTGGAGGGTTTGGATTAGCATGGTGAATGAGTTTTTCGTATTGGCTTTTGGTGGGATTGGTGGTGGAATAGGAATCATGCCAACCATTGTGACTGATGAAGGGGTTACTGTGGTGGTTGGGATTTGGGTTGTTGGAGGGGTGGTTGAGATGATTGGTTCTTGAGATGGCATGTTTTGGGATATTTGAGGACCAATTGCGGTGGTGGCTTGTATGCTTCTCACTTGTTGTTGTGATGATGTGGGTAAGAAGAGGGAATTGGGCATGATGTTTTGATTGCTAGGTTCCAAAAACCCATCGATGTTGATAGGAGGAAAACCCAATCCAAGGGGTGATGTGGTGGAAAATGAAAATGGGGGAAGAGGTGGAACATTACCTTGGAAAATAGGATTTGCAATTTCAATTGTTTCAAACAAGCTTCCTTCTTCAAGTGGTAGAGAAACTTGTATGTTTGATTGACAAGCTGGTGTTGCACGGAATGAAGATGAGCCAATGTGGTTATGGAAGGTGAGTGGGACGTATGGGTGGGATGGATTTTCCAGAACAGATGTAACCGGTGTGGTGGTGATGACTGCTTCTTTGTTAGCCATAAGGTGGTGTTTTTGCAATTCTTGGAACATGGCACTCCTCTTGTTCACATTCGGTGAGGTTGGTGTGATGACCGATGTGGTGCAAGGTACTTCTTGATTAATATTTAACATTGGGGATGCATTTGGAATAGGCACATTTTTACTAGTGCTTGCGTCAAGGTCAGGAGGGGACAAGACCCCTCCTCTTGCTATTGTATTTAGGTATTTGAAAATAGCACTGACAATTTTGTGGTTCTCTGGATTTTGAACCATCTCCATGATTTTGGATTGTGTAATCCCCATGTCTTCGTTCGTGGTGTCCTCTTGATGACTCTCCTCTCAAGGATTTTGTGATGATAAGGGAGAGTTGCTTGGGGGATTCCTTGATCCTGCTAGGTTCAGTTTAGTGTTTAAATGACTCATGTCCATAGAAGTTGATATTTCTTTCATATTCTCCATGTTCTTCTTGTGTTGAGATCTTGTTTGGACCATAAAAAATAGGGATTTGTTCGATCCTAACCCTTTTGGTCCAAAAGAGAAGAACTAGGGAAGCTAAAAGATCAAAGATGATAGTAATGGTGATGGGCTAAATGGATGGGATGAGTGAGTGAAAACCTTTTTGAAGAAATGTTTGAAGGTATATGCTAAACTTTGTAAGGGCTTTTGAGTTGATTGATTGTGATAATTTGACTAGATGCATTAAGTCAAACAAGATTGTTGTGAAGTTGTATTCCCTAGGAAGTTGCGTTGTCCTAGGGGAACTTGCACAAATGGATGAATTGGCTAAATGTGTTAATCCAATGTAATTTTGAACTAATAGACTTTAGGAAGTTGCATCATCCTAAATAAAAATTGTCCAGTGGTTGAGAGTGTGTTGGCTAGGTGTGTTGAGCCAAGATAGGGTGATGTTGATTTAGCCCACTAAGTTTAGCGTGATGATTGTTTCTAGAGTTCACAAAAGTTTTGATGATGAAATGGGATTTGGTTGATGGAGGAATGAATGAGAATGATGACTTTGATCTTGAACCTTAACCTAGATTCGACTCTTTCTACAAAACCTTGGTATTGAAGAACATGCTAGACTTATGGGAGAAAAGCAAACCTTTGAAAAAGTTTAGGATTTTGTTGACAATAAAATGCATACAATGCGGGATTATTCCTTGAGGATTTTTTGTAAAATTTTCATGCAAGTATCTCCCTTACTTCAAGGATCATCTCAAGGCATTGCTCACAAATTTTTAGACTTACTTTCTTGAACTTTGGCTTTGGGATTTTGATCTTGCAGGAAATCATTGGAAACAACACATATGTAGTTCAATTTGTCTCTTTATCTTGGTTTAATGAGATATTCTTTTTAGCCAAGACACTTGCTTGCTTAGGTTTCAAACTATATGTCTAGTGTCCCACTTTCTTTCTCATCCCACAAGGTCCTTTGTGTGGAAATCGAGGAAAATAGGGCAAAATTTTCTTATGTTTAACATTATTGAAAACAAATGACAGTAGAATTTGTGCACTTATAAACCTCTAGGAATATGATTCCTAGGGAAAGCAAGAGTGTCCAAATTCATCAAGAGGTATTTGTGTCCCACAAGGTGTTTGAAATTTGAAGGTTTTCGTGAATGTTTATTTTCAAGTGTTTTGAGGACCAAGCACATTTACACTCTTAGGATGATGAGGCAATATCTTGTTGGGTTCCCACTTGGATAAATCCAACTACACATATCTTGTACGAATGGCTAAATGCTTGACCACACTGTCTCCCCTCCACGACACTCACTTATTTGGGTCAGCCAAGCATTAGTACCCATGAATCTCCCATGGCATACTTTCCATTTCAACAACAAGATGACATGTATAACATGGGCGGCTTCAAAGGACATAACCTTTTGTACCAAAAAGATAGACAAGGTTTTGACCTTTTTCTAAACAAAGGGTTCTAATTTGGGCATTTCGTTCATGGGGGATTATCCAACATCGGCAAGAGTCCATTGTTGTCCATCTCATCAGAATAATCCTCGTGATTCTTGAACTTTCCTCAAGAATCCACACTTATATATCGGTTGGAAGTCGCTTGGCTTTAGCATGTTCCTGGTTGGGTCATTCCCTTGGGTGATTACTTTTTCCCACAAGGCAGGACCTCTAAGATAAACAAAAGCGAGCTAACATATCTTGTCGTTTACACAACCTTTGTTGAAAAACAAAGGGGAAAACCTCCGCAATATGTCATGCTCACACTCGCATGTTTTGTTAGATTTTAAGTGCCCAAATTGAAATCTGGAGGCAATATTTTTAACAACCTAATATTACCAAAATGTTTTTGATTCTCAAGATCGCAATGAAGCATGAGAGAAGCGCATACACATTTTAGATAATATTAATTTGTAAAAAAGATTGCAAAACATGGAAAACATTTTTTCATTTGAAACCTCAAAGCAAAGATGACTTCTTTTTAAGCATCAAATGGAAATGTGAATTTGCCTCGTTCAATTGTTACCTTTTAAACAAACTCTAGTGTGTTTGCCTAAAGTTCCTTTTAGCCCCTTGGCAACTTTGGAAAGGAAATTTGATTTTGTTAATTTTAGAACCCAAAGTAAAGCTAGTGTCCTAAAATCAAAGAACTTATCAAATCCTTTATAGAGTGTTAAAAAACACTTTAGTGTTTAAAAACACTTTGTACAAAAAAAACATGTTGTCATAAAGAAAAATTGCTTGTTCTTTTTAATCCCAAAGTAAATTTAGTTTTCCTAAGGCCAAAGATATTTAACACATTTTCATAAGGAGTGTTAAAGAACACTTTTAGTGTTTAGGAACACTTTGGTTTCATGAACATAGTATCATGATGGACTTCTTTCTTTTCTTTTCCTCTTCTCCAACCTGCAAAATGATAGAAAAACCAGAGAGCAATAATACAACAAGAAAAGTTAATGCTAAAAAGTTAAAAACTTATTCAAATTAAACAAAACACACTATTCCCGCAATGGAGTTTAGCAAGTGTTGTGTTGTTTAGCAGGTGTGGTGTTGTTTAGAAAAATAGGTAGTGCCATACAGTGCCACATGGTCGACTATATGTGGTGCTCTGCAGAAATAGAGACCGCGGGTGTGGTGGAGTTTGTCACATGGTGGAGTTTGGAAGCGATGAAAGTTGGCAAATTTTCAAATTTTAAAGGCAGGAAGGAATTGCGGTGCTATATGGTGCCATGTGTTTTTGGGGGTGCGGAGCAATACAGTGCCGTGTATGAGTCAGCGGTGCAATATAGGACCACCTGATCTAGCCACGGTGCAGTTTCTTATATGTGAGCAAAAAATGTGAAAAAATAGTGGAAATTTAAAAAAACCATGATAAATCTTGAGATAACCCTCCTAGCACCAACATGTGAACCCCTAAACTTGCAAGTGCACAAAGATGACAAACATTGTTAGTGTTAGATCAAAATGAATGCAAACAATGAGGGATTCCCCATGAAATCCATTTGTTAAAAAAAACTTAAAATAGGAACAAGGGAAGAAGAACTAAAATAAATGAAAACAAGTCCTAATTAAGTGAACAAATTGATGACTCCATGGGGGAATTGGTGCCAATGAAATGTTGCAATTGGCCCTTTCCCAATTCCTAAGTTGCAATATAGTTGATTAAACAATGGTCAAATCTCCAAAGAGATTTGAACATAATCTTGGTGCAAATGTGAAAATGTGATGAATGCTTCGATATGATGAGCAAAATTAGTTCTCAATTGGAGAGAGTAACTTTGCAACTGAATTGTGGATGAATATTGAGAGGAGAGGTCTCCAATTTATAGACTTCTATTTGGAAGAAGTAAGCAAGATTAAGAAATGTGGGACAAGAGAAAACCCAATGGCATTGTGCCACTTGTCCACATGTTATTGGATGAGGAATGAGCACATTTTGGCCAATGTGCATGATAAATGCATAAATTTGAATTTGAAATGGTGAGTTGACATGTTGAAGCGGAAAGAGAAATGAATTTAATGTCACTTGGCTCAAGGCCAACGACATGTAAGAGGCATTGAATGCCTTGTTGGAAGGACCAGGTCCACTTGGCCTTTTTGAATTCAAATGAGGGAATATTCCCTTTTGATGATTTGTGAGGGAAAATAGAAGAATTAATAAATCAGAGTATTTGATTTATTATGCAACTTGCATTCTCTAGAGAATTTTAGTGACAAGGATTAAGTTAATCATGAATTTGATTAATTTAATAAAGAATTAGGTGATGTGACAATTTAGACTTTAGAGAATTTAATTAAATAAAATGATTTATTTAATTAAATATATAACCAATGGTTAATTAACTTAATTTATTAATTTAATCATTGAAAGAGGAAGACTTAATCCAACAAATAGTGATTTATTGAATTAAAAGATAGAAACTGATGAAATGCTGAGAATGTAATTTAAGAGGAAACATTGTTAGTAATCAGGATCAGGTGTGCCAAAATGAACTTGTACATTTTTTATGTCTATAACTATAAACTAGGATTTTGTTAGGTATCAACACTAGAAGGCGAGCCCCTATAGGAGCCCATGAAAAACTCCCATTTCAGAATGTTTTGTCTAAAATCTTACAAGGTATAAAACCAAAAAATCAAAAAATAGAAAAAATGTCCTGAAAAAATAGTTACCCTAATGAAAACCTAGCAAACAGGCATCTTGGTGACAACAAAAAAATTAAAAAAAAAAAGAAACGAAAAAAATCACCCTCTAGTGAAAACCACTTCAATGGGTCTTTGGACAAGTACCTTCCTGAAATACTAGAAAATAGGTGCTAAGCATAAATAAAGCACCCTCTATCCACCAGGATCTGTACGACTTGCTCATTCATTACATCCTGGATTACATTTCATTAATCTTCCATCCACCCATTTGTTCGCATACAAACCATAGCTTCATCTCATGTTCATATCAGGCTCCACCATAGTACTACTTGGCGCATTCCAAAGGTGATTATGTCCTACCTTTATCGAAGTAGGCTATCACATCGTGCTAGGGGAATGTTCCTATACCTACATCAGATCAGATTTGTGTATATTCTCATGATCTTCCTAAAATATTAAAAATCCAAAACATTCAAAATATCCTTCAAAAATGTAAAAACATTAGAAAATTCATTAAAAAAGATAAAAAAATCAACTTATTCGTATCAGTTTTTCATCTTTTTTCAGTACATAATCTCAAAGCTTGAATGTAGGCAAGGTTGATCTTTGATCATCCCCTGAGACATTTTACGTGAGTCCTTTAAGTATCCATCACATTGGCAATCTTTTTTCCCATCTATCTCATCATCAAGTCAAGTTTATCGTTAGTCGGACTATGTGGTCTCTGCATGTATAACGTAGGAAATGTTAATTAGAGGATCAACTCTCGAGAACCCTAAGATAGGTCTTTAAGTTAGTCTCATGCTCATAAATCTCAAAATCCAAAAAAAAATCAAAAATCAAAAATCAAAACAACCTCAAAAAAATTTCAAAATACCAAAAACATCCAAATATCTAAAAAACTCAAAATGGTGCACTTGTCTCATCTCTCTTTCACCCGCGATAACCATCATTCATAATAAATCTATCATCATCTTCATTATTTGGTGATTCAGTTGGAAGCAAGTCGACCAGGTTCAAAAGTGAACACCCTAATCGTTAGAGGTCTCAAGTCTATGTCAGTAAGCAAGCAAGTTGATTAGCTCAAAGTATCAATAGCTTATCATCCAATTAGTCTCACCAAAACCCAGATAACATGTTCTAAGAATATGACCTTCCTGTGATGGACATCAACATCAGGTAACCCCATAGTTTATTCTCGGATAGCGGTATGAAGAACATTAGCTTTTTTGTTTAGTTTATCTAGTCTTTTTGACTTATCTTATTTTGTGTTCATTCCAAGGAACCTCTTGATGATGCCTAAACAAAATAGGTTTTGAGAGAAATTAAATGGGCAATGATCATTATCTTTTTGTTTTCTAGGCTTGTTGGACATTCTTGTAATATAACTTGGCAAATACTTGCTTTGTTAGGTTCGTCCTAGCAAGGTTTTTGGATGTCAAGTGTGAACAAGAGCACTCCTATCTAATTGTCGAGTCAAATTCCATCACACTAGGTACAACACCATCCTAGTTCTTTATACCTGATGCATCATACCTACGTTTATTATCAAACATAAAGTAATTGACCCTTTGAAAATCGTGACTCCTGGTAAGAAAATAATCATTATCATCATCATAACATAGGATTGTTGGATCCTCCATCCATCCATCTTATTCTTCTTATCCTTCTATCTTTACTAACATTTTTATCTAAAGTAGGTATGAGATCTCAAAATATACACAAGGCTACCCATTTTCATTGACTGTCTATACATCATCATAATTGTCTACATCAAAGAATTATCTTTCATGCTTTGATCAATAGAACTTCTCGCATTTTATCGCAATCTCGATCAGTTTATCAAACATTTCCACTTGATCTCTCAAGGGGGAGATATATTAGCATAATCCTTCTGCTGGGGCAACAATGGGGCATTTGGAAAATTGAGAATTTTCTTTAACTTTCATCACAACAGTTTATTCTTTGAACCAATGCAACAAGTACATTGCTTCAAAGAGGGGAAAAATTTAGACATAGAAAATATACAATTCGATCCTACAACCTTATCTAGATCTTACTAACATCGTTTCTTCCCAAATCGTCCCTTTTTCTAATTAATTTAATTAAATAATCCTTATTTTATTAAACTCATCACAATTCATCTCTTTTTTTATTAAGTCATTCTCTTCCATTAATTACATAAATCAATTTGTTTAATTATCTATAACCGACTACTATTTACAAACATAAATTTTAGCTGTTATAAACATATACATGCAAATTGAAATGCAAAGTTTTCCTTATTCTTTTATTTAAAGAAAGAAAATGAGCAATGTAGAAACATATAAATAATGTTATAATTAAAGGAGATTCATCTTGTTTACATAGAGCTGATAAATAAGGAGCAATAAGTTTAATAACCTTATATGGTCCATGTGTCATCCAAGACTCGACATGCCACTATAGAGAGGGAAAACATCATCTGACTTTTTTTCCTCAAACCACAGACTTAAATGGTCCCCCACACAATTCCTAACTGAAAGTGGCCCTAACCTTCATGAAAGGTTACGCAGGGTTTTCCTAATTTCCATCTGATCTCTGGTGTTACTCTAGACCCAACTACCCTTGATGTACTACCAAGTATTCCTTCCTACTTAGTACATCATCTCGAGTTGTTCTAGGTATCTGAATTTTCTGTGAACATTAAATGCATGTGTTGCTACGACATCCAACTATGGCCATAGTTTAGTACATCAGTACTTCATTGCATATTGTAGACTTCATTCACCACCCTAATCAACTTGGATATGCATTTTACTTAGGATTTTCGTAACAGCCTATCCTACCTAATCATCAGATCACATCTCTACTCCCAACAATGAAAAAACTAACTGCCCTATCTAATTTTGAAGTTTAGGAATTATTTCACTTTTTCCTAGTTACTCCACTTAGATTTCAACAAGGTTCTAAAAATTCTCATTCACAATCTGGATTTCCTCTACAGTTTATTCATTGCAAAAGACTTCATTTTGTTACATGGTCTATAGGATCAAGCTCTTCACACTCCCATTTTCTAGTGGAGAGACAAATGGTCATGACCTCCCTTAGCTAAGTTCTCAAACAGAGTTAAGAAATTAAATTTAAGTCTTTCTTTTAATAAGATAAAGGTTTGTTTTCTTTTCTTGACCAAAGTAGATCACTGCAAGCCCTTTTTCTTTTACTCTATTGGGTTTGCATTTAAATAAGGAGTGGTCTTAGAGCATAGAGAATGTGTTACATGGTTAATAGAGTAAAAAATATTTGAGTATAATTTTTTTCCATTGAGAGTTACCAAGAAGAATGTTTGAAGTAAAGAAAACACTACGCACAACGTCCTTTCCTTTACTCTATGAGTTTTATTTTCTAAATTTCAAGAAGAGAAATAAACAACCAGGTTGTTCTACTATTTCAGACATGGTAAAACAAATAATCTTTTTAATTACTTAGGATTCTTTAAACATATTTACGAGGAAAAAAAAAAGGAAATAGTGGAATGAAGAATTAAGATACCTTTCAAATTTTGTACCAGATGAAGACAATAGCTCTTCTATACTTTCATTAGATACATAGATGAAAATTTATGAAGATTTTAGAGTGATTTTTTCCACATAATTGAGTTCCACGAACACCACTATTTTTCAAAAGAAGCTAAACTTGAATAGACTCCAATGTACTCACCTAAAACTTCAAATGACATTTCTTTACAGGTGATGATGAAGTCAAAACTAGGTTCTCCCTAGCTTCTAACGCTTTCCTATGATATACTTTCAGTTTATCAGACATGTATCAGTCCAAGCTCCTTCTTCAGTGTTGGCTCCCTCTATGCAATATCCTCACACTAATTATGGAAACTCTCAAAAGATCCAATTTTTTCTCTGAGCTCCTTTTTTCACAACCCTGTTCATCCCTTCTTTTCTTTCTATTTTAATTTCTCAAATTGTGAATTCAAGAATCATTTTTCTAACTGTCATTTCAATCTCTCAAAATAAGGTAAACAACATGCAAGTTTTGGCTCTTCTCCAATATTTTATTTCTGCTCTGAGCACCATCACCACATATTATCGCTTGAAGGTGAAATATAGAGGCAAACGATGGCCCTAAGAGGTGAGGTATCTGATTCTCGAGATTAGAAAAGATATAATGCATTCCCCAAATTCTTATTCAACCATCCCTTGAAGGTTAAAGATTAATTTTTCAGCTTTTAAATCTCTTCTATTCTTTTCCAGGAGATATTTGGCTCCATGCAAATATTTAATAAGGCTTTCTTATAATTCCTTAATCTTACCGAGGCCTATTCAAGGATATTTTGAGAACAATTTAATCAAAAAAGGATCGACTAAGAAACTTATGATGATTATAATTGATAATATAAATGAGTATAGCGCAACCCATGGTGGTTATTTTTATTTACCTATATATAAATTGAATAAACTCATGGCTCTCATAATAAAATAAATAATAAGATTTTAAAGGATGAGATAGACCATGATTGAGCGATAGCCACCAAACCCTACCTAACTCAGATGGCAATTAGGATTCCCATATGTTCCCTTTCTATTAGATGATATTTTCCCTCTTTGTCCTATCGAGCTCGATTGATTCTGCACCATTCTCCACAAATTAATGGTAGTTAGTCCGACATCACTCCATCATGAATTTATTATAACCAAATTATCAACTATTTGCAATTAAACTAGTAAATAATAGTTCATATAATTTCCTTGATGTAAATCATCATATTCATTCAAAATTCTACACAATGTTGAATCACGCAATTCCATTTCAACTTATCATTCATACATTGTTTATCTAATTTAAAGCATTCCATAGCTTAATTTAAAAAAAATTAGAAAAATATTCCAAAAAGTAAGTAGGCTAGGATGTAAAATATCTTCCCCTTAAGAATCATCATCCTCAGTGATTATTGTCTATAAAAAATGTAGAGTAAAAGTGCTCAAAGTTTATTTTCATAGTTTCTAAACAAATGAGGAAATCTAGTTTTAACATGCTTGTAATCTTCCAAGGTAGAGTTTTCTTTAGTATATTGATCCCACTAAACCCTCCATTGGTGCACATCCCAATTACGTAGGTGGAGCCTACACATTTTGAGCACCCTTAGTGGTTCGATTGTGACCACTCTTGGATCCTGAACCTATAATGCATTCCAATCAATCACATGGTTATTACCTAATATATATATTTTTAAATATGACACATGAAATACATTATGCATCTTTGAAAGTGCTGAAGGTAGAGCAATCTGGTAGGTGACTAGGTTGACTACTTCAAGAATCTCAAATATATCGAAGGGCTAGTTTAGAAGATTTTCCAAACTTGATGGTGCTTTTCAGAGGATTCACTCTCAAAAGAACCTTTTCTCCCATATTCAAATGTCTAGGGGTTCTTTTGGCATTAGTGTATCTTTTCTACCCATCGATGGCTTTTTCCAACCTTTTCCTAATCAATTTGACCTATTCTTCCATTTCTAAAAGAATTTTAGGACCATGGCTAATACTATCTTCTAGCTTATCCCAGCTTATAGGAGTTCAACACTTTCTTCCATACAATGCTTCAAATGGGGCCATCTTGATCAATGAGTGGTATGAGTTTTTGTAGGAAAATTCTACAAGTGGAAGGTAGTCTTCCCATTTGTATTGTTGATCCATGCATTATACTCTCAAAAGATCCTCAAAAACCTAGTTCACCCTTTCCCTCTAGCCATCTATTTTCAGGTGATAAGCAGAACTTATGTTCAAGTAGGTTCCAAGGGAGGTAAAAAGAGTTTTCCAAAATCTAGAAGTTATTCTTGCATCCCTGTCGGAGATGATATTTTCAAGAATGTTGTGTAATCTAAATATCTACTGCACAAACTTACGGGCAATGAGGGGTGCCTCATCCATAAAATTTCTCAGAATAAATGCACTGCCTTGGTAAGTTTGTTCACTATTACCAAGATTGAATTATGCTTGTATTTAGAGATTGGAAGTCCTTTTACGAAGTCCATGTTGATTACCTACCACTTACATTCTAGGATTTCATATGGGTAGAGTAACCCTGCTGAGTGTTGATGTTCAACCTTCACCCTTTGACATTCTAGGAATTCTACCACATATCTAGCGGCCTCCTTCTTCATCCCTTTCCAAAAGTATAAGGGTTTAATATCAACCATAAGCTTGGTTACCCCTGGATGTCTTGAATAGGGGGCATTGTGAACTTCTTCAAAAACAAAGCTTCTTAACGCATTAGAGTTAGGTATATACATTATACCCTTATATCAAAGTAGCCCATTAGATTCAAATAGAAACCCATCATACATGGGGTCTCAAGGATTGTTCCTTAATGCTTGCCTAACTTGTTGATAGTATTCATCCTCATCAAATTTTTGTAAAACTTGATTTCGGAAACAAGTTCGAACTGAAATCGTGGAGGAAACATGCCTTCTCCTGCTAAGAGCATTTGCCACCTAATTTTCCTTGCCTTTAATGTAATTGATCTCAAACTCACAGTCAGATTGCAGTTCAAGCCATCTTCTCTAGCGTGCATTCAAGTTAGGTTGTGTTAATAAGAACCGTGAACCTTGGTGGTCTGAGCTTAGTTCAAAGGGCTTTCCTAAGAGATAATGCCACCACATTTGCAATGCATGCACTATTTCCCCCAACTCTAGGTCATGCGAAGCGTAATTTGGCTCATAACTCTTGAGCTTCCTAGATTCATATGTTATTACATGCCCATCCTACATCAGTACACCCCCAAGTCCTTCTCTCGAAGCATCGGTAGAGACCAAAAATTATCCTTTTGGGTCAGGCACTTTAAGAATAGGTGCTGAATTTAATTTTTCCTTTAATAAATTGAAAGCCTCGTAACATTTCTTTGACCAATCAAATATCTTCACTTTTCTTTGAAGTGAGGTGATGGGACAAGCAATTCTTAAAAAAAATTCTACAAGCCTCCTATAATATCTAGCAAGGCCCATGAAACTATGCACCTCATGTATGTTTTTTGGTGCTAGCCATTCTAGTATTGCCTTTATTTTTGATGGATCAACCCCGATCCCTTATGCAAAAATTATGTGCCCAAGATATTATACTTCCCTTTGGAAAAATGAGTACTTGGATAGTTTTCCATATAGTTTGTTTTCCCTCAGGCATTTTAAAATGAGTTTTAAATTCATGAGATGCTCCTCTTCATTCCTTGAATATATAAGGATGTCATCCATGAAAACTAAAATAAATTTATCAAGGAAATCATGAAACACGCTATTCATTAAGTTCATAAATGTTGCAGGGGCATTTTTTAGACCAAAAGGTAATACTTGGAACTCATAGTGAACATACTTTGTTCAGAAAGATGTCTTATGGATATCTTCATCCTGTATCCTAAGCTGATGGTAACCTGACTACAAGTCGATCTATGTGTGGCAAGGGGATTTGTTTTTCACAGCTTCCTTGTTAATCATATGGTAGTCTATACATAGCCAAGTAGAGTGCCATCCTTCTTTTTGACAAAAAATATGGGAGCACCCCATGGTGAGACACTAGGTTGGATCAAGCCCTTATCCAAAAGTTCTTGTAGTTGGGCCTTAAGCTCTAACAACTCGGTAGAGGTCATCCAATAGGCAGCCTTGGAGATTGGCTCTGACCCAGGAATGAGATCAATAGTAAAGTCAAAAGCCCTTTTTGAGGGTAATTCGGGAAATTCTTCTAAAAAAACATTTGCATAATCCTAAAGATAGGGATACTTATCCCATTCTGGGTCTTTTTTTTCTGAATCCCCTCTACGATTTCCTTGTGATGTTTCTTGGGCTTCATAGAATTTATAATCATCAAAGTAAATAAATTCTTGGGTTTCGATGGAATCAATTAGTTCGTCCATCTTAACTACAAACAATTGGAAACCTCCATATTTGGTTATCTGAAAGTTGCATGGCTAAGATTTTCCTTAGCCGAGCTGGTCCTTCAATACCTTAAATTGTCACCTTCTACCCTAGGTCATCTTAACACTCAACTATTTTTTTGAAACAATTCACCTTTTATCTATGCCTCAATAACCAGTTTATTCCAAGAATGACATTGTAGGCTCCCAAAGGGGCCACATAGAGATTAACTTCCATTGAAAAATTGGGAAGTCTAGCCTAGGCTCAAACAGGCATAGCTCTACTCAAGCCTTTGATTTATTTGCATATTCCACTAACTAAGAGTTTTGCATATAGCCTTCCCTTCTAGAAATACTTCCTAAAACTTTAGGAAACATAAAAAAAATTGTTGCTCCGGTATCAATTAAAATTGAGATGGGTGCCCCGAAAAACATATTTGACATCTCGATAAGTGTAATTTGATACTTTTCTTGGCGGTTATCTAGATCTGCATGGATCCATTGCTGAAAAGTAGTCTATTCTGATGAAAAAGGATTTCCTTGAGATAGAGGACCCACTTCTTTTGTGCGACACTAGTTAGCATAGTGATCCCCTCCACAAGTGAAAAAACCCCTAGGCACTCCTCACTTTTCTTCTTGTTTCTCAACTGTTTCATTATTCATGTTATCATTATTCCTCTATCTATCAAGCCCCTTCTATCCTTACGATCATCTTTCATGTCCTCAGGGGATCCCTTGCACCCTTTCTTTTGGTTCTCTGATCTTTCTCCCTTCTTTTTGAAAGTCTGGGATGATTGATTCTAGTTATAATTTTTTTGATTCTTCTCCTTGTAAGAAGCTAGAGATTTCAGCCTTTGTTCCTATTTAACTGCTTTTTCATAGACTTGCTCCATTGTAGCGGGACCATGAATGTCTACCTCTCCACCAATCTGGGCAATCAATCTCATGATAAATTTTCCAATATGAAACCTTTCATCCTTCTGGTATTGTGGAACATATTTCAGGAGGTGAGTCAATTTTTCCCAATATTGATTTATTGTCATGTCTCCTTTGCCTTAAGTTTCGAAAATCCATCATCTTTTGGTCATAGTATAGTTGTGGTAGCCACCTTTGTCGAAATATAGCAAAAAATTCATCCCAAAAAATTCATCTGACATTAAGACCCAGCTCCATCTTTTTGTTGGTTCACCATGTGAACGCTTCACCCACCAACTGATAGGCTCCCCACATAGCTTTGGTTGATTCTGAATAATTCTATATTTCAAAATATTTTTCAATCTCAATTATCCAGGATTTAGCAACATCCCCAAAATCTAATCCATCAAACTTGGGTGGAACCACTTCCTTCATGTCACATGCTAATTCACATGCCAATTGTTCCCTCTCCTTGCTAGATGACCTTGACCCCATGTGGGAGTCATCAGATTTGTCTTGGTCATCATACAAATGGCAGCTTATTGATTTATCCTCAAAAGTGGGTTCTTTTTCCACCTGACCTCTCTCCAGATGATCCACCCCTGCCAGAGTTTCCTAGAGAAGGGCTAACATTCGGTCAATATCTACTTCCAAATTTCTGGAGTTCTATCCCAACTCATGACTACGCTCTTGGTTATTTTTGGCATCATACATTGGATTATTATCGGTCCGAGCTTGAAATTAATTAAGTTTGTATCATTTTATGATGATTATACTCCCTTAATTCACATATTTTCTATAGCATTCAATGGATAATGAGGATATCATATTCATTAACTATTTCCCAATCCACAATGAACCAAATTTTTTTCTTTTATTCAATGCAAAGTTTTTGTTAACAAAGAGTCATTTCACAACTAGGAGAAAAGGGTGTCTACCCTTCTGACTCATTGAAGCTGATTACAATAATTTCAACAAACTGTAGTGCACGAGGGAGCTCAACTTCTCTTAAAGGATTCATAGGTGGATTACTAGTTCTACATTCACTAGATACATGCTCAATTTGTAGTTTGAATCCACTGGACTCATTCTCCATAAGTGGTTTACTTGGCTCAGCTTTGGAGATTGAAGCTTGTGCTATTATAGTTGCTATTGCACCTATGTGTAGTCAAGCAACTAGCTTTATTTCTGATTTTTCATCTCTAATTCACTCCATCGCATGAGAAAAGGTTTCTTCTTCTCCTAGCCAAGCATCACCTTCCAATTTTTTCCCTTCAATGGTTTGGGATAAAGCTACCCATGCCTTCTTTTCTTGCAGGTATTGTGCATTTCCACTAATTGACTTTTGAGCAGCCTGCTTGGTTTGAACCATTTCTTACACAATGTTTGCAAGGATTAGTTAAAATTCTTATACAAACTCTACACAATGAGCTCAGAGGTCCAATTGTTTAACCTCGCTCTAATACCACATGTAACAGACTACTACTTATAGACATAATATTTAGCCATTATAAACATAAACATGCAAATTTAAATGCAAGGTTATCCATTTTTATTTTTTTTTCAACAAAGAAAATGATGAAAATACAAACATCTAAAACAACATGTTATAATTAAAGGAGATTCATCCTATTTACATAGAGCTGAAAAAGAAGGAGCAATAGTGTGAGATTTTAATAACCTTATTTGGTCCATGTGCCATCCAAGACTCGGAATCCCATTGTACAAAGGGAAAACATCATCTAACTATTTTTCCTCCAACCATTACTTAAGCGGTCCCCCACATACTTGACTGAAAGTGGCCCTGCCCTTCATGAAAGGTTACGAAGGGTTGTCCTAATTGCCATCCAAGCTCTGGTTTTACTCCATCCAACTACCCTTGGCATACTATAAAGGATTCCTTCCTACTTCGTACATCATATTGGGTTGTTCGAGGTACCCCAATTTTTTGTGAACATTAAATGCATGCATGGCTACGACATCCAACTATGGCCATAGGTTAGTACATCAGTACTTCATTGCATATCATAGACTTTGTTCATCACCCTACTCGACTTGGATATGCATTTGACTTAGGATTTTCTAGACAACCTGTCCTACCCGATCATTATATCACATCTCTACTCCCAACAAGGAAAAACTAAGTGCCCTATGCATTTTTCAAATCTATGAATTATTTCCCTTTTTCCCAATTACTCAACTTAGATTTCAACAAGGGTCTAAATATTCTCATTCACAATCTAGATTTCCTGTATGGTTTACTCATTGTAAAAGACTTCATTGTTTTATGTGGTCTACATGATCAAGCCCTTCACACTCTTGTTTTCTAGTGGAGAGACAAATCGTCATGACATCCCTCAACTAGGATCTCAAATAGAGTTAAGAAAGTAAATTTCATTATTTATTTGGACTAAACACACAACTTTTAACAATTATAGTTCTTTATATTAATAAGATAAAGGTTTTGTTTATATTCTTCACTGAAGTGAGATCACTGCGAGCCCATTTTTTTCTATGCTACTGGGTCTGCATTTAACTCGTGACTAGCCTTAAATAAAAGAGAATGTGTTACATGGATAACGAAAAATAAAATATTTGAGTATAATTTTTTTCCATGGAGAGTTACCAAGAAGAATGTCTGAAGTAAAGAAAACACTATGCACAACCTTTTTTCCTTTACTCTATGAGTTTTTATTTTCTAAATTTCAAGAAGAGAAATAAACCACCAGGTTTTTCTACTGTTTCAGACATCATAAAACAAATACACTTTTAAATTACTTGGGATTATTTAAACATTTTTATGAGGAAAGAAGAATAGGAAATAGTAGAATGAAGAATTAAGATTCCTTTCAAATTTCGTACCAGATGAAGACAATAACTCTTCGATACTTTCATTATATACAAAGAAGAAAAGCTATGAATATTTCAAAGTGAGTTTTTTTGCATAAGTGAGTTCCACGAACACCACTATTTTTCAAAAGAAGCTAAACTTGAATAGACTCCAATGTACTCACCTAAAAGTTCAGATGGTGTTTCTTCACTGGTGATGATGAAGTCAAAACGGGGTTCTCCCTAGCTTTTGATGCTTTCCTATGATATACTTTCAGTTTATTAGACATGTATCGGTCCCAAATCATTCTTGAGTGTTGGCTCCCTTTATGAAATCTCCTCGCACTTATTATGGTGACTCTGAAAACCTCCACTTCTTGCTCTGAGCTCCTTTTTTCACAACCCAATTCATCCCTTCTTTTCTTTGTCTTTGAAGTTCTCAAATTGCAAATTCAAGAACCATTTTTCTAACTACGATTTCCACCTCTCGAAATAAGGTAAAAAACATGCAAGTTTTGGGTCTTCTCCAAGATTTAATTTCCTCTTTGAGTGCCATCACCAGATATTATCATGCAGAGGTAAAATGTAGAGGAAAATGTAGGCAGAAAGAGGTGAGGTATTCTATTCTTGAGATTAGAAAAGATTTAATGCGTTCCCCAAATTCTCGTTCGGACATCCCTTGAAGGTTAAATATTAATTTTTTGAATTTTAAATCTCTTTTATTCTTTTTCGTAAGAGATTTGGATCCATGCAAATAATTAATAAGGATTTCTTATAATGCCTTAATCTTAGTGGGGCCTAGTCAAGGAGATTTTGAAGAGAATTTAATAAAAAAAGGCTCGACTAAGAAACTTATGAAGATTATAATTGTTTATATAAATGAGTATAGTGCAACCCATGGTGGTTAATTTTATTTAATTATATATATAAATTGAATAAACTTATGGCTCTCATAATAAAATAAATAATAAGATTTTAAAGGATGAGATAGAAAAAGATTGACCGATAGCCACCAGACCCTACCAAACTCAGATGTCAATTAGGATTCCCATATGTTCCCTTTCTATCAGATGATATTTTCCCTCTTTTTCTTGTTGAGCTCGATTGATCCTGCATCATTCTCCACAAAGTAACGATATCTGTGTGTGAATATGTGACCGAACTATAAAGATAAAAAACACACCAGTGAAACATTAAATCAAAGGAAACTAATTAAAAAGATGAAACAAACTCTAAATAACAATAGTTCCTTCAGATGTGTTCCATTCTACTCCATCTTCGAGGATTCAATGCAAGTTACTGGCTCTCAGTTGGTTTAAGCAGCAACTTGTTAGAATGACAACTTAGGAGAAAATGTTTGATGCAACATGTATGTCCATTGCTAAATGATTTAAGCTATGCTATGAACTTGAAATTCTATGAGCTTGAAAATGCTAAAATGCTCATTTGAATGCAACTATAGTAACTGGGCATAAAATCTAGGATTAAATCTACTCTCCAAAGAGTTGTATTTATAGATTTTTGGAAGGCAAGAATGTAGTTGGCAAAGATCAACGGTCAAAATCGAACTTGTCAAGATGAAACGTGTGAGATTCTTGAAGTTGAGAGAAATATGGAGAATGTTTTCAACCCACAAAACCATCCTCATTAAAAAATGGAGACAAACATGCCATTTGTCTTTTCATTTATGAAAAGTTGATTAAAAGTTGAGAATAATTCCTAATTAAATAAATAAATTTATTTAATTATATGTGAGTTGGATATTGGAAACTTCCATAATTAAATAATTAATATTTAATTGTGAGAGGTGAAAAAGATGTGTAATTAAATATTTAGAATATTTAATTATGTGATATGAAAAAGATATTAAATATATAATATTTAATTTAAATGTGAAGTGAAGGATGAATTAGAGGTATATTCATTTATTCAAATTTAAACATTCAAACTTAGAATAAAATGATAATTAATATAAATAAATTATGAAATTTAATTAATTTGATTAAGAGGAAAATAGCAATAATTAAATAAACTTATTCATTTAATTAAACTAGAAGAATTAGAAAAATGAACAATATAAATAAATAATTAAATTTATTTATATGTACATGACTTTAGAATATTAATTAAATAATTCATATTGAATTAATTAACTGGTTTGATTAACTGTGACCATTTTTAGATGTATACATTTTTCCCCTCTTTGAAGTGATTTGTTTTACACATTTCTTCAAAGAAAAATTCAGCTTTTGAATATTTTCCCTTGACTTTGGAAATTGATTGATGATTCTATATGCCCCCTCGGGAGATAAATCACATGATTTGGATGATACTAATGATGTTTGAAATAATTAAGATGATTTTGAGCATAATAATAGATTTATCTCCTGAAATAGCACGTTGTGTATTAAAAATAAAAATAACCTACCCTTTTAACCCCCTTCAAAGGTGGAAAAGGTAAAAGTTCATTGTCATTTGAACAGTAGCCTTTTGCAGTTTTCAGAGCTCTAAGAGATATTTTCAAGCTGTCGATCCATGATGAACACCACTGATTTGAGCGATCCTTCTGGTATCAGAGACCAGAAACGTATGGACATCCACTAAGATTGTTTAATCCTCCTTTGTGATTTTTTATTGATTTTTTGATGAACTTTTATTTTTTTGAATTTTCAAATTTTGGCTTTGGCGCATAGAATTTTGTTTTAGTGCATGTGAGGCTTAGATTAGCGCATAGGATAGCTAAAATAACGCATCCAATGTGGCACAATGATGAACTGTTTTAGTGCATAGATGAATAGTTTCGCACATACACTAGAATGGCGCATACAATTGATAGAATAATGCATACGATGATCAAATAACACATACACTAAATAGATTAGCACATCGTTGTGATAAAGTAGCGCATAGATGAATTAGTTCATAGAATCTATGTTTTAGCACATTCATGGATAAAGTAGTGCATTGATGATTTAGTGCATAGATGAGTTATTTTAGCTCATCCATGATTTTTTGCTGATTTGGCAATTTTGAGATGGATTTGATGATTTCTTCATGTTTTTTGCTATATTAGATAATAAATTTGATGATTTTGAGTAGCATCAAGGATAGATTAACTTGATTTTTATAATGATTTGATAAATTTTTCTTCACGCTTGAAAACAAATAGTAAGATATTGATTCTGAAAATTTTGCTTTCATGATGGAAAAAAAAATAGTAAAATGATGTTGATGTTGAGCTGATTGGCTATTAAATTTGTTTCCATGTATGAATGAAAAAAATAGTAGACTTTGGTAAATTTTCCTTCTTGCTTGAAGAACAAATAGTAAAATGTTGATATGTTGATTTGATTCACTTGCGTGATTGACATGATTGTTTGATTTCCTGATTGATCTTCTTTGTGGATAATCTAATGTTATTTATGTCTCAATGATAATAGGAGGATTTTAAAATCCTTGAGATTAGACAAATATTTCCCTGCACAAGGGAGATGATTCCAAGATTTACCCAGCCAGAGATAGGGGTCACTATTAAATGTGGGTTGGGTTCCCTTCTTAGGATCCCTCAGTATAGGGTCAATAGGGCAAGGTTGACTACATTAGAAGAGAGATGGCACATTGAGCATAATACCTTTCACTTGCTAACTGGAGAGATTAGGATTACACCCGAGGATGTGAATATGATTTTTGGCATCCCGATAATTGGTGAGCTTGTGTTTTACGATCATAAGGAGATTGGGGGGGAAGATGCTTTACAAAGAGTCTTCTAGGATCCTCATGTTGGTCGATATGAGATTCCATGGAGAGATATGGTACAGAGTTATGCCCCACTTCTATTAGTTCTAATAGGTTTCATTGGTGACTTCCTTTGTCCTGATTGTAGGTCAAAGGAACTATCAGTAGGGTGGGGTCGGATATTGGAGGACATGATCCTCCCTCATATGAGATATGTGTGGGGTTCCTGCATGCTTGGCCATCTATACCATGATCTTCATCACGTGGTATATACAGATGTGAAGAGTATATCTTCTAGGGTTATTCTTCTTTAGATTTGGGCATGGGATCACATCACGATCACTCACCCTATTCCATAGAGAGATCAGCTGCTTGGTCACCCATATGTATATGCATTTACATGTCCCTTTGTTTAGTCTATGTTGGGAAAGTTAGAATATTGGTGACATATATTAGATGATATGGATATAGTCATGTGGAGACCATATCTTGATCGTGATGCATGGGATGATGATGATATAAAGATGCCCTATTGTGGCATAGCAAGATACTTGATTGGACACACTCCCTTCATCATTGATAATTTTTTAGTTATCCAGGTACTTAGATAGTATGGGCAGGTTTAGATGATGTCGTAGGGTGTGGGTCATTATGGCAGATGCCAAGAGGATTTTCTAGAGTGGGGTCCCTTTATCACATATGAGGCAGCGAGAGAAGAGTATCATGAGCCATAGTCAGAGTTTTGGGCCATTCATCTAGAGGTTATAGATTCACATATGATGGATGATTTTGTTTCCTACTTCTACATGCATCTGTTTCCTAGCTTGACTAGTCTAGATGAGCCTGCCCCACTATTAGGTAGACCAGTTATATGGTGGGCACAAAAACAACCATTGGCATAGGTAAAGGTTAGGGCATAGGCACAAAGACAAGAAAATAAGCCACATGGAGCAGAGGATATAAGCGGATTCATCCTATTTACATAGAGCTGATACAGAAGGAGCAATAGAGTGAGAGTTTAATAACCTTATCTGGTCCATGTGCCATCCAAGACTCGACATCCCACTGTATAGAGGGAAAAGATCATCTGACTTTTTTTTCTCCAACCATGGAGTTAAGTGGTCCCCCACACACTTCTTGACTGAAAGTGGCCTTGCTCTTCATGAAAGGTTACAAAGGGTTGTCCTAATTTCCATCTAAGCTCTGGTGTTACTCTATCCAACTACCCTTGGTGTACAACCAAGGATTCCTTCCTACTTAGTACATTATCTTGGGTTGTTCTAGGTACCCCATTTTTTTGTGAACATTAAATGCACGCGTGGCAACGACATCCAACTATGGCCATAGGTTAGTACATTAGTACTTAACTGCATATTGTACACTTTTTTCACCACCTTGGTAGACTTGGATATGCATTTGACTTAGGATTTTTTGGACTAGCTATGTTGCTTGGTCATCAGATAACATATCTACTCCCAATAAGGAAAAACTAACTGCCCTATCCAGTTTTCAAGTCTATGAATTATTTCCCTTTTTCCTAGTTACTCAAATTAGATTTCAACAAGGGTCTAAATATTCTCATTCACAATCTAGATTTCCTATACATTTTATTCATTGCGAAAGACTTCATTTCTTTATGTGGTCTATAGGATCAAGCTCTTCACACTCTCATTTTCCAGTGGAGAGATAAATCGTCATGACTTCCCTTAGCTAGGCTCTCAAATAGAGTTAATAAATTAAATTTGAGTCTTTCTTTGGACTAAAGACACAACTTTGAACAATTATAGGTCTTTATATTAATAAGATAAAGGTATTTTTTCTTTTCTTGACTGAATTGTGATCACTGCAAGCCCTTTTCTTCTATGCTACCGAGTCTGCATTTAACTTGTGACTGGTCTTAAAGAAAAGACAATGTGTGACATTGTTAACGAAGTAAAAAATATTTGAGTATAAATTTTTTCCATGGAGAGTTACCAAGAAGAATTTCTGAAGTAAAGAAACCACTACGCACAACCTTCTTTCCTTTACTCTACAAGTTTTCTTTTTTAAATTTCAAGAAGAGAAATAAACCACCATGTTTTTCTACCTTTTTAGACATCGTAAAAAAAATACTCTTATTAATTACTTGGTATTATTTGAACATTTTTACGAGGAAAGTAGAATAGGAAATAGCGAAATGAAGAATTAAGATTCCTTTCAAATTTCATACTAGATGAAGACAATAACTCTTCTATACTTTCATTAGATACAAAGAAGAAAAGTTATGAATATTTCATAGTGAATTTTTCCGCATAAGTGAGTTCCACGAACACCACTATTTTTCAAAAGAAGCTAAACTTGAATAGGATCCAATGTACTTACCTGAAAATTCAAATTGTGTTTCTTCACTGGTGATGATGAAGTCAAAACTAGGTTCTCCCTAGGTTCTGACGCTTTCCTATGCTATACTTTCAGATTATCAGACATGTATCTATCCCAGCTCCTTCTTGAGTTTTGGCTCCCTTTATGTAATCTCCTCACACTAATTTTGGTGACTCTCAAAACCTCCACTTCTTTCTTCGAGCTCCTATTTTCACAACCACGTTCATCCCTTTTTCTCTTTGTATTCTAAGTTCTTAAATCGGGAATTGAAAACGAATTTTCTAATTGTCATTTCCACCTCTCAAAATAAGGTAAAAAACATGCAAGTTTTGGTTCTTCTCCAAGATTTTATTTCCAATTTGAGTGCCATCACCAGATATTATTGCGTAGAGGTGAAATGTAGAGGAAAACGGGGGCACGAAGAGGTGAGGTATCCAATTCTTGAGATTAGAAAAGATATAATACGCTCTGCAAATTCCCGTTCGGCCATCCCTTGAAGGTTAAAGATTAATTTTTTGACTTTTAAATCTCTTCTACTATTTTCCATGAGAGATTTGGATCCATATGAATATTAAATAACACTTGCTGACAATGCCTTAATATTAGCGGGGCCTAGTCAAGGAGATTTTGAGGAACATTTAATAAAAAAAGGCTCGACTAAGAAACTTATGATGATTATAATTATTTATATAAATGAGTATAATGCAGCCCATGGTGGTTATATTCATTTACTTATATATAAATTGAATAAAATTATGGCTCTCATAATAAAATAAATAATAAGATTTTAAAGGATGAGATAGACAAAGATTGACTGATAGCCACCAGACCCTACCAAACTCAGATGGCAATTAGGATTCCCATATGTTCCCTTTCTAAAAGATGATATTTTCCCTCTTTTTCTTGTCAACCTCGATTGATCCTGCATCATTCTCCACAAAGTAACGGTATTTATGTGTTAATATGTGAGCTAACTATAAAGATAAAACAACACAATAGTGAAAAATTAAACCAATGGAAACTAATTTAAAAGATAAAACAAATTCTAAATATCAATAGCTCCTTCAAATGTGTTCCATTGTACTCTATCTCCAAGGATTCGATGCAAGTTACTGGCTCTAAGTTGGTTTAAGCAGCAACTTGTTAGAATGACAACTTAGGAGAACAAGTTTGATGCAACATGTATGTCCATTGCTAAATGATTTAATTTATTCTATGAACTTGAAATGCTATGAACTTGAAAATTCTAAAATGCTGATTTGAATGGAACTATAGTAACTACGCATAAAATCCAGGATGAAATTTACTATCCAAAGAGCTGTATTTATAGATTTTTGCAAGGCAAGAATCTAGTTGGCAAAGATCAACGGTCAAAATCGAACCTGTCAAGATGAATGGTGTGAGATTTTGGAAGTTGATAGAAACATGGAGAATTTTTTCAGCTCAAAAAACCATCCTCATTCAAAAACAGAGACAAACATGCCATTTGTCTTTTCATTTATGAAAAGTTGGTTGAAAGTTGAGGATAATTGCTAATTAAATTAATTAATTAATTTAATTATATGAGACTTGGATTTTGGAAACTTCTATAGTTAAATATTTAATATTTAATTATGTGAGAGGTGAAAAACGTGTGTAATTAAATATTCATAATATTTAATTAAGTGATACGAAAAATATATTAAATATATAATATCTAATTTAAATGTGAAGTGAAGCATGAATTAGAGGAATATTCATTTATTCAAATTTAAACATTCAAACTTAGAATAAAATGATAATTAATATAAATAAATTATGAAATTTAATTAATTTAATTAAGAAGAAAATAGCAATAATTAAATAAACTTATTTAATTAATTAAACTACAATAATTAGAAAAATGAACGATATAAATAAATAATTAAAATTATTTATATGTAGATTACTTTAGAATATTAATTAAATAATTCATATTGAATTAATAAATGGGTTTGATTAAATGTGACCATTTTTAGATGTATACACTTTTCTCCTCTTTGAAGTGATTTGTTTTACACATTTCTTTGAAGAAAATTTCAGATTTCGAATATTTTCTCTGGACTTTGAAAATTTATTGATGATTCTATATGCCCCTTGGTAGATAAATCACATGATCTGGATGATACTAATGATGTGTTGGGTCTCAAAAATGCTAGTTTTAAATGAACCGTAAGAGGTTCCCACACTCTCACTACGTTAATTGCCAACTAACAAGGCCAACCAATAAGGTTTAAACTTCTACTCTTAAGGCTCTGCTAAACCTAGGTGGGTACACCTATATGAATGACACATAATTTGATTTATGCTTCCTATTTGACCAAACTATCTAGAAATGGAAAATTGATAGTGGAGAAATGTAATCCTAATAAATTGTATATGTAATATCAAGGTGAAAATTAATCTGTTTAATTAAGATATATGAATAAAATGGATAAAAACTAAAAGGATAAGTAAGACCAGTGCCTTGTTGGGTAAAAATGGAGTCAAGTGAAAAGCTCTAGATGAATGACTTCTATCCGGTAGAGATTCTAATTATTTTGGCATAGGAATATTAGTTTATAACTTGTATAAACATGCAAAAATTGTAATTACTAGGCTCTTCTTAGTGATCCAAACGATACTTCTAAATTACTGTGAATGACTTGAAGGATTTAGTCTTTACTTGAAAGAACCAACCAATCACACCACACAAATAAAGAAAATTTGTATTGATAAACTAAGGATATACTTGATATGTCAATTTAAATAACAAAGAAATATCAACCTTGGAGACAACTTGATAATATTTCTAATTAATTCAACAAATAATTGATACCAGAAATGCACCACAAAATCAAAGTTCTTTCATTGATCCTTCAAAATTCATACATGCATCATGGTCCTTTAAAACATTTTGAAAAGTACTATACCTCCTACTATCTCCTTTCTATCTAATTTTTTTTTTCTCCTCCCCCCTTTACAATTTTTTTCAATTATTTATACAATACATTCCAAAGGTCATGACCCTTTATTTCATTGTGCAACCGCTTGATATTTTGATTATGGTCGTTTTACATTCTTCATAGCTAAATAAAATATTTAATTAATTGCCTTGTCGGAAATATCAAATATATTTACATAGTTCAACATTTGATCTTAATTTAATAGCTTTTATACTTTCATCGCCTTTATTTACTTTATTTTTCATGGCCTTCTTTTATCCCTGCTGCTCTATCGCGGCCACACTATTCGTACCTCGGGATATAGCAGTATCTTGACTTTTCAACAATCTTCACTGTCATTGCCAATCACCGTGACAGTTATCTTCATTTTTACAACACTACCATGGTCTTTGACTTTCTCACCCATGGTATCGCGTCATTTGACTACTGCTCACTATCCATTCTTACTGCCTTATTGCAGTCTGTTTGTTTCCTATCCATGGTATTGCGGTGTAGCCACTAACCATCCATGACAACTGCCTAAGCCATCCACCACGGTCACCGTAGTCTACAAGATGACCCTTTGTGGTACCATGGTGGCCCCTACCATTATCATTTCCATGTCATTGTTGATTGTTTCACTAACCGCTGCATGTTTACCGCGGCCAACGCGGTGGTGCAGTAAACATTTTCTGCTAACTCCTTAGCCGCTATCGCTAATTTCCTACCTTCGATGACTGTTTACCAGAGTCACCGTGGTCTCAGACTTGACCGTCGACGGTACTACAGTCAAATTTTCCATTTTTTCCTTTTTCCTAGCATCTAGCATTCCACATCAAAACTAGATCATCGCTTTCAAATTTTCTGCCCTTTGCCTTTTTATCAAACAAATAATTCATTTGCGCTTGCAACTTCATGTTCTAGTTTTGGGCTAATCTTCTCATTTCATCAAGTTCTATTAATTGTTCCATCCTCTCTTCCATTGGTTCAGGGACTTCTATATCTTCCTGAATAATAAATTTATAAACTGGCAATAGGTTTTGTAGAGGCATTCTGGCTTGTGTTCCATATACTAATTCGAATGGGGATTTTCCAATTGCCTTTTTGATAGTAATCCTATCTGCCCATACAACCAATCTTAACTTTGAATCCCAAGATTTTTTGTTTTTACCAAGGATCCTTTTTATGAATTTTAAAAGACTCTTGTTGCTAGATTCTGCTTGTCCATTGGCTTGTGGATGATATGGGACATAATAAAAAACATTAATGCCATATGTTCTATAAAAATCTTTGAACTCATCAGACTTGAAACACATGCCATTATTTGTAATCACTCTCAATGGTGTACCGAATCTAATAATAATTTTATCCATTAAAAAGTTGATTACAACTTTACTTGTTTCTTTTTTGGTTGGAATTGCCTCCACCCATTTGGTGAGTAATCAGTGGCCACTAATATCCACCTATGTCCTCCACTTGAATTGTCTTGTATCTCCACAATGAAATCAATCCCCCACTAATGAAAAGGGGATTCATTGTGCATAGGTCTAAGTGGTAAAGCTCCCTGATATTTCATTTTTCTTGAAAATTTTTGACATGCTTCACATTTCCTTACATATGAAAATAAATCATTAAAAAATTTTGGCCAATAATAACCTTCCCTAGGGATTTTATGTGTAGTTGTCTTTGTGGAATAATGCCCTCCACAGACCCCTTCAAGCATCTCTTTTAGAACATGATCAGCTTGTGACTCATCTAAACATAACAACAACATTCCATCTCTATTTTTCCATAATAAATAACCTTCTATAAATACATATTTAGAGCCCTGTAGTTTCAAAGTTCTTTTCTGATTATCATTGAATCCTTCTAAGCAGTTTGTGTTCCTGAGGTAGTGCATGATGTCTATGTACTAGGTTGTATGCTCAATACTTGCAATTGCATTTCCTTCTTCTTGTACATTGCAAATTTGATTTGCCTCAATGTTTGTTTCCGCCATTAATTTGGCCAATTCTTGGCCTCTTATAAATTTAGTAATCTATATTTCCATATCAAATTCTTGAATTTTGTTAATCAACTTGCACCTCTTCCCTATCACTTCTAAATGTGTCAAGATTTCCTTGACTGCTGCATGAGGAACATATGCAATCACATTGGCTCCAACAAGATATGATCTAAAGGCTTTTGTGGCCTTGACCAGTACAAAAGCTTGTTTTTTCATTATGTCATACTTCAATTTCGATCCCTGCAAAGATTTACTAAAGAAAGACATAGGTTGCTCATGACCATCCTCATTTTTCTGTAACATGATGGCAACTACATTATGCAGAGAAGCAAATGAAAATATTTGAAATTTTTTTGTGAAATCAAGAGACTTGAGGATAGGGGCTTCCTTAATGGCTCTTTTAATGGCTACAAAGGCTTCTAATGCTTTTGGGGTCCATTCATTTTTTTGTCCTCTCTTTAGCATTTTTGATATGGGTTTGACAATCTCAGCAAATGTGGACACAAACGTGCTTACAAAATTAATCTACCCAAAGAATGATTGGATGGATTTCACACTTTTACAGATAGGAACCTTATCTATAGCCTCAAATATCTCTGGATCTATCCTAACTCCTTCTTTTGATACAATGTGTCCTAAGAGTTTTCCTCTGTGACAAAAAAATTACATTTCTTAGGGTTCAAACTAATGCCATATTCTAGAGCTTTAATGAATATTTTTTCAAGATTCCCTATATGGTCTTCAACCCTTTTTGAGTAAGCCATAAGGTCATCTTGATACACCACCATTATAGCACTGATTAGGTCAGAAAATGCTAAGTCCATAGCCCTCTGAAATTTTTCTCCCACATTAGTGAGACCAAAAGACATTCTCACATATACATATGTTCCCCATGGGGTTGTGAAAGTTGTTTTGTACTGCTCACATTCCTTGACCTTAACCTAGTTATAACCAGAAAGCCATCTATCATAGATAGCAGCTCACACCCGGTTACCTTATGCAATATGGCTTCCATGTTAGGTAGTGGGTAGTTATCTTTGAGAGATGCTACATTCAATTTTTTGAAATCTACACACAGTCTGATACCATTCTTCTTTCTAATAGGAACAAGGTTTGACACCCTGTTGAATGCCTGATAGGTTTAATGATACCACCATCTCTAAGTTTGGCCAACTCCTCCTGCATTTTAGGTTCCAGTGTGGGGTTAGTGGGAATTTGTTTCTATCTAAATGGCTTTGCATCTTCTTTTAATGATATTTGATGTTGAAATAAATCCTCCCTATATGCCTTGAGGTCATCATAAGACCATGCGAACACATGTTTATATTTTCTTAACAACAAAATCAGCATCCTTTGGATAGTAGGGCTTATCTTCTTCCCAATATATACATTCCTTACTGATAGTTCAGTCCCTAAGTTTATTTCTTCAATATCTTCCCTTTTGATCGGTGTTTGTTTCATAAGGGATCGACCATTCCCATCATATACTCTTTCCAATTCCATTAACCCCTTGGGAAGTTTATTAGTCTTAAGTTACAGGATTTTCTTTTTGAATACTGTCTGTTCTCCATCTATGTCTTCCATAAAGGAGTTGAAATCAATTTCTTGAGTCTCATACTGGTCTATGTAGTAAAGGAATTTTAAAAGATAAGTGTCATCATTAAAAACCTGCCAACTATATATATTGTTCGGTAGAGCAGGTCTTTCTTTGAACTAAACTTGGGACACTCCTGCTAGTGTGATATCATCTTGTTTTAGTGCTACGTTCACCAAGAAGTCTGGCATTATATTTTTTGATATGTCTACCCAATCAATGGAGAAAGCATCAAATAGTTCAATTGTATCCCATATTTCATTTTTGTACTGTTTTAGTCTTTTATTTTTTGCTATATATTTTGAATTGATCTATGATACAACCAACTTCGAGTCCCCAAAAACTGCTAAGAGTTTAATCTTGTGTTTAACAGCTAAATTTAATCTTGTTAATAGAGCTTCATATTCCGCTACATTGTTTGTACATTCAAATTCTAACAAAAATGAATATTTGAAAGTTGAACCATCAGGTGATATAAAAACTATCCCAGCTCCATTGCCTTCTTGGCTGCATGCTCCATCAAAGTACATTTTCCATATCCCTTGTTGATTTTCAAAAACATTTCTATCAATTGGATCTTTTCTTACCAACTCAGGTTGAGATAGTTCTACTCTAAAACTTCCAAAATCAACATCATAGAAGCAACTCAATGGCTCTTGAGGAGCATATTCAAAAATTTGATTCATTCTAGGTTCTCTATACAATTTTACCTCTTCTCCATTCACTTGTATGATGGCATATGATAAGTCAAACTGTAGATTTCCTCCTACTGTTATAGTCCACTGTCTTGATAGAATCATTCCAAAATGGGGAGGTGTGTCAATTATAGTTATGTCAATAGTGTAAGGAGCTTGTGGTAAAGTTGCTAATCTTACCTCCACATTCTTCATTATTCCCACAACCGGGATAGGCCTGCTATCCATGGCGTAGCATTTACCTCCTTCCACATACATCCATAGACCAAGCTGCTCGATCACCCCTACTGGCATGATATTCATGGAGGCACATGTGTCTATCATGCAATTTCTTACTAGCTTTCCGCTTATGAGTAAAGTGGTGAAGAATGGGTCAATTTGCGGATTGTTCATTAGGTAGGCCTCTAGGATTTTTACCTATTTCCCTTTATTATTTATTTTAGAGACCTCTTTGTTTTCAGGGTTTATATTTTGATTTCCTTTAGAAATTAATTGTATGGTGTTTTCCCTATATTCCTTGATTTTCAGCATTTCAATTAATGGGACAGACATTTTCAATTGAGATAAAGCTTGTATAAAATCAAAGGATGTACCTTCAATTCTAATTTCCTTTTTAGGTTCAATGAATTCTCATTTGTTTTCTTCTTTTTCCCTTTTGAATGTTTGATCTGGATTTTTCTTCTCAATGGGAGATTTCTTACTTTCCTCCTTAGGGGATCCTTTATGTTCTCTTTTGTCTGATTGTTTATCATCAATTCCTTTTGATGTCTCATCTGATGCCTTTTTTATTTTTTATAAATATTCCCCTTGGGACACCCTCATCTCTATTTACCATTTTGTTTCTCAAACAATATTTATTTTTGGCATCCTCTACTGCTGGAATTGTCAATCTTTTAATCTCTTCTTCACTAGGTCTTCTTATACTGCATCTATGAGTCTGACTTGATGCAACAGGGGGGTCTTGCTCATTATCATTTTCTTCATGATCAGAGAAGACATGCTTCTCTGCCATGTGAACATTATATTTTTGGTGATCCACATTATATTCATATCCATCCTGCTCTAAAGATGCATACTCTTGCTCCAAAGGGTTAAGAGTGTGGGAAGTTAGGTAGACATTCTGGTCTTCACCACCATTATCTTCCTGTGTTTCTTCCTCTAGTATTGACTGAGTTGTTACACAATGTTCAGAAGAATGTGGTGCATAATAGACTAAACACCAGGGACTTTTATCTACCATGTATGTCCCTTTTCTTTTTAGTGTATCTGGTGTTTCTTTATTTCTAGGCCTATCATTTACAAGCTTCCCATCTTTCCAATTGGTATTATAAGGCATGTCATGCAGCCTTGTTCTTTCATTCCTATATGTGTTCTCTTGTCTATTTGGGGGAACATATTGAGGAACCCTAGGGTTTTCCCTTTTAGAAAACATTCCTGCAGCTTTCCTATTATTTTCAATAGTTAAGGCTATCTTTTGGGCCTCAGATAGATTCCTAGGACCTCTATTTCTCAATTCATATCCTGTCTTGGGGTCAAAGGTTGTCAAATAGATACTCAACGCAGCAGGATCAAATAACTTGGATGCTTGGGGTATTTTATTGTGTAATTTAACAAACCTTTGGTTGAAATCAAAGGCAGACTCATTCTAATTTTTTTGGATAGTCACTAACTCATGCAAGGCAAAGTCTGATGCACATTGATTCCCATATTGTTGAAGAAACTGTTAATGAAACACCTAAATGGAATAAATAGATGTAGTTGGTAGACTGTTAAACCAATCTCTGGCATCCTTAATCATTGACTTCACAAATAGTCTCATTTGTACATCCTCATACTGCATCTCCAAGTCCTGAATGATTGCTTTAAAATTTCTTAGATGTTCCTCAGCCATAACTGCATTGCTTCCTATGAATTTAGGGACTAAGTTCCTCCAATTGTTGTGTAGTGGGTAAGGATATATCTGAAACCTGGCCAAATAAAATTTCCTAATTATAGTTGTGCATTGCGGAGGAGGATTTTGGTACTGTTGGTGTTGATACACTGGATTATTAATTCCCATGTATTGATGGCCTTGTGGGGGTATATGTTGTTGATAAGGAGTTGGCTAAATATTTCATGTTAGGGTGGAGCATTCATGTTTATATTTTGATTCCTTAGTGGATTTCAGTGGTTATGTGGGGAATTTGATGGTTTTGTATTGTTGTTCTTATGCGGAGGGGTATATTTGGGTGATTCAGCCATTGGTGTTTTGATTTGAGTTTTGTGTAACTTCATCCTCCTTAACTCTTCCATTGCTTGGAGGTGTTTCTCATATTCTACCCTTAATTTTTTCCATGTTGCCTCATCTTCTCCCACTGTGTATCTTCTTCATCTCATGCCATGAGCTCATGATTTTATTCAAATGTTTTATCACACTCAAGTCCTTGCTCACATTAAAACTCTCTCCTTTTTCTAGCTTCAAACTCAACCATGTGCTCGTCAACTTTCTCAAGGTCTATTTGGTGGGAGGGACTTCTCTTCTCCTCAGGAGTCTGAAGCTCTTTGTGTAGGTTATCTTCATTTGCAAGTGTATCATATGGGTTATGTGTTTCCAGCAATAATTTTGATGCTTTATTCTTAGTTGTTGTGTCCAAGTCGTTAAATACCTTCTTGCCATAATTGCTTTTGTAGGTTGACTTTCCTTTGTCATCGAAACCATCATCTTTGTACAAAGATCTTCTTCCTCGCATGTTGTGAGAAACTGTGATGGTTTGAACTCTAGGATGATTCCTTTTTTATTTATACTTTATTGTATCAGTTTCAATACTTTTATTCAATCAGAGTCGCCACCCACTTTTTCCAAAAGTGAGAAAAAGTTGATATTTCACCCAGCGGAGTTAATTTTCTAAGTCTCTTCAACTGTGAATCTTTCTCTAATGACTCTATATGGAAAGGTTCTCTACTATCGTACTTTTCTCAAGTTATTCCCCAGTAGAGTCACCAATCTGTTGGGTCTCAAAAATGATGGTTTTAAATGAACCATGAGAGGTTTCCACACTCTCACTACATTAATGTCCAACTAACAAGGCCAGCCAATAAGGTTGAAACTTCTACTCTTAAGGCTCTACTAAACCTAGGTGGGTACACCTATATGAATGACACAAATTTTGATTTATGCTTCCTATTTGACCAAAATATCCACAAATGGAAACTTGATAGTGGAGAGATGTGATCCTAATAAATTGTATATGTAATATCAAGGTGAAAATTAATATGCTTAATTAAGAGATATGAATAAAATAGATAAAACCTAAAAGGATAAGTAAGACCAGTTCCTTGTCGGGTTAAAATGGAGTCAAGTGAAAAGCTCTAGATGAATGACTTCTATCCGATAGAGATTCTAATTATTTTGGCATATGAATATTAGTTTATAACTTGTATAAACATGCAAAAATTGTAATTACCAGGCTCTTCTTAGTGATCCAAATGATACTTCTAAATTACTGTGAATGACTTGAAGGATCCAGTCTTTAATTAAAAGAACCAACCAATCACACCACACAAATATAGAAAATGTGTATTGATAAACCGAGGATATACTTGATATGTCAATTTAAATAACAAAGAAATATCAATCTTGGAGACAACTTGATAATATTTCTAATTAATTCAACAAATAATTGATACTAGAAATGTGCCACAAAATCAGAGTTCTTTCATTGATTCTTCAAAATTCATACATGCATCATGGTCCTTTGAAACATTCTGAAAAATACTATACCTCCTACTATCTCCTTTGTATCTATTTTAACTTTTTTTTCTACTCCCCCCTTTATAGTAACATTATGGCCGTTTTACATTCTTCATAGCTAAATAAAATATTTAATTAATTCCCTTGTCAGAAAAATCAAATATCTTTACATAGTTCGGCATTTGATCTTAATTTAATAGCTTTTATACTTCCATCGCCTTTATTTACTTTATTTTACGTGGCCTTCTTTTATCCCTACACGCTCTACCGCGGTCACACTATTGGTACCCCGCGGTAAGGCGGTATCTTGACTTTTCAACAATCTTCACTGCCATTGCCAGTCACCGTGATAGTTATCTTCATGTTTATCATGCTATCGCGGTCTTTGACTTTCCCATCTGCAGTATCACAGTATTTGACTACTGCTCCCTATCCATTCTTGCCACCTTACCATGGTTTTTTTGTTGCCTGTCCATGGTATCGTGGTGTAGCCGCTAACCGTGCATGCCAACTGCTTACGCCATCTACCGCGGTCACCACGGTGGCCCCTACCCTTATCATTTCCATGCCGTTGTTGACCGTTATAATAACCACTGCCTATTTACCATTGCCACCACGGTCTGTGGTTGGACTGCATGCGATGGCATGGTAAACATTTTTTGTTGACTCCTTAGCCTCTACTGTTGACTACTTGCCTTCGATGACCGTTTACCGTAGTTACCGCGGTCTCAGACTTGACCATCGGTGGTACTGCGGTGATAGTCTATAACTGCCACCTCTATACTGTGAGCCCCTTTTTGGGAGGCCGTGGTAAGGTGGTAAAAGACTTATAGATTTAAAATGAAGGGAGCGGTAAGGGTTACAATTTATTTTTGGCCCTTTTGAATGGTGGCAAAGCTAAATTTTTCATGAGAAGGTAATGAAATATAAGAAAATAACTGGGGGAAAAGCATAGAAGGTGGTTAATGACTTTTATGGGAAAGATAGCGAAAATGTAAGGCATGAGTAAATAAAATATCTTAAGGTTTTGATGGATCTTCATAGAAAATAAATAAGAAAATCCTAGGAATTCTTGTGGAAAATTTCAATTCTAACATGATGTTTGAGAAAATTAAGATGATTTATAAGAGAATCATCAATTTATCTCTTGAAATAGCACGTTTCCTAGTAAAATTAAAAGTAACCTACCCTTTTAACCCCCTTAAAAGGTGGAAAAGGTAAAAATTCATTGTCGTTTGAACAATAGCCTTATACAGTTTTCAGAGCTCTACGAGATATTTTCAAGATGTCGATCCATGATGAACACCATCGATTTGAGAGAGCTCATTGGTATCAGAGACCAGCAACATATGGACCTCTGGTAAGATTTTTTGATCCTCCTTTGTGAATTTTTATTGAATTTTCGATGAATTTTTCTTTTTTTTTTTTAATTTTCAAATTTTGTCTTTAGTGCCTAAGATGTCGTTTTAGTGCATGTGAGGCTTAGATTAGCGCATAGGATAGCTACAATAGCGCATCCAATGTGGTGCAATGATGAAATATTTTAGTTCATAGATGAATAGTTTCACACATACACTAGAATGGAGCATACGATTGATAGAATAACGCATACGATGATCAAATAGCACATACACTAAAATAGCGCATACACTAGATAGATAAGCACATAGCTCTAATAAAGTAGTGCATAGGTGAATTAGTGCATACAATCTTTGTTTTAGCGCATTCATGGATAAAGTAGCGCATTGATGATTTAGTGCATATATGGTTTGTTTTAGCGCATCAATGTGTTTTTTCTAATTTGGCAATTTTGAGATTGATTTGATGATTTCTTGATGTTTGTTGTTGTATTAGACAAAAAAATTCATGATTTTGAGTACCATCAAGGATATATTAACTTGATTTTTATAATGATCTGATAATTATTTCTTCGTGCTTGAAAAACAATAGTAAGATAATGATTATGACAAATTTAATTTCATGATTGAAAAAAAAATAGTAAACTGATGTTGATGTTGAGTCGATTGGCTATTAAATTTTTTTCCATGTATGAATGAAAAACATATAGTAGACTTTGATAAATTTTCCTTCCTGCTTGAAGAAAAGATATTAAAATTTTGAGATGTTCATTTGATTCACTTGCATGATTGACATGATTGTTTAATTTCCTAATTGATCTTCTTTGCAAATAATCTGATGTGATTTATGTTTCAATGATTATAGGAGGATTTTAAAATCCTCCAAATTAGAGAGAGATTTCCCTACACATGGGAGATGATTCCCAGATTAACCTAGCTAAAGATAGGGGTCATTGTTAGATGTGGGTTGGGTTCCTTTCTCACGATCCCTCGTTATAGGGTCAATAGGGCACTTTTGACTGCATTAGAGGAGAGATGGCACATTCAGCATAATGCATTTCACTTTCTGACTAGAGAGATTACTATTACATGTAAGGATGTGTATAAGATTTTGGGCATCTCGCTAATTTGTGAGCTTGTGATTTATGATCACAAGGAGATTGGGGGGAAAGATGCTTTACGAAGAGTCTTCCAGGATCCTCATGCTGGTCGATATGAGATTCCATGGAGAGATATGGTATAGATTTATGCCCCACTTTCATCTATTCTAGCAAGTTTCATTGGTGACTTCCTTTGTCCTGATCATAGGTCAAATGGACTATTAGTAGGCTGGGGTCAGATATTGGAGGACATGATACTTCATCATATGAGATATGCATGGGGTTCCTGGATGCTTGCCCATCTATCCCATGATCTTCATTAGGTAGTATATACAGATAAGAAGAGTATATCTTTGAGGGCTACTCTTCGTTAGATTTGGGCATGGGAGCACACCACCATCACTCACCCTATTGCATAGAGAGATCACCCACTTGGTTACTCATATGTATATGTGTTTATAGGTCCCCTTGTTCAGCCTATACTAGGCAAGTTAGAGTACTCACGGCATATATTAGATGATATGGATACACTCATCTTGAGACCATATCTTGATTGTGATTCATGGGATGATGATGATATAGAGATGCGCTATTGTGTTATAGCGAGATACTTGATTGCACACAATCCCTTCATCATTTAGAATTTTATGGATATACGGGTACTTAGATAGTATGGGCAAGTTTAGATGATGTTGTAGGGTGTGGGTCATTATGATGGACACCAAGAGGATGTTCTAGAGTGGGGTCCCTTTATCACATAAGAGGCAGCGAGAGAAGAGTATCGTGAGCCATAGCCAGAGTTTTTGACCATTCATCTAGAGGTTATAGATGCACATATGATGGATGATGATGTTGCCTACTTCTACACACATCAATTTCCCGTGTTGACTAGTCTAGATGAGCCTATCCTACTATTAGGTGGACTAGTTCTATGGTGGGAACGACAACAGCCACAAGCACAAATAGAGGCTAAGGCACAGGCATAGGGATAGGTAGAGCAACCACAAAAAGTAGAGGATATAGGTGGAGTAGCCATGGAGGTTGATGAGGAGGAGGATTTAGACAGATTCGATGATACAGATGATGATGGGGATGACAGAGGTGGTGGTAGAGATAGAGTATTCTTTGATGTATCCTTTAGGATGAGGCCTCATACAGCTAGAGTTATGGACCAGCCGAGTACATTGTTGCCATGTATTACCATTAGGGCTCCATCACTGGGACATATTGATACTTTGGAAACATACGTTCAAGATATTCAGAGCCAGTTAGCATAGGTACAAGTTACCATTAGCCATCTATAGGAAAAAATTGCACAACCACCACCTCCTGACCCACAAATATCACAGATTACTATAGAGTGGGATAGCTTCAAAGAGTAGTGCATTCAGGTAGAGGGAGTAGCAAAGAGACTCCTAAGTTCAGTAGAGATCAACTCCAGTGGAGAGGTTGTGGCAGAGGGACTGGAGACTGCTTGTTAGGTAGAGTAATACAGGATGAGATACTTTGACCCAATACCCATTGAGCAGAGGATAGCCTACACACAATCAGGAACCCGATCACGTACCCAGTCATGAAGTCATAGAAGGAGTGCCACTAAGAGTGTGGGAAATCCTATCAAACAAGAGATAGGTGCTTCTAGCAGTAGAGATCCAGTGAGACCCACCACCTCTGGAGGCAGCATTGGTCAGGACCCACATCTAGATGCCCCTCAGTGATGATTATGGATACATTTGATTATTGTATTTTATATATCTTGTTGAGACATGTGATATCCTTGTACCATGGACATTTATCTTGATGCGATTTATTATGTGTAGTGTCGATTTTTCGATATGCATGTGTCATTGATGATTTTTATGATGAATGATTATGTATGCATTTTTATTTCTATATGTTATGATGTTTATGATTATGGATAATGAAATGTTAATGGATGCATATGATATGAATGATGATCTATGGTGAATGATCCTGTAAATGAAATGATTGTTTAAAGTTTAATATGATGATGCAATGTAAATGATCTAAAGATTCTACATGATGTATGCAATATGTATGTAATGAATGCAATGGATGTGTTTTTTTCTTTTTCTCAAAATATGATTATGCAAATGATTTTTGATGTACATTAATTTTGAAGATGATATATGAAATGATATGAAAAATGATGCAAAAAATTGACAATGATGAGATGGATTTTTTTAAATAATAATAATAATGATGATGAATGATAAATAAATGATAATGATATAATGCATATGAAATGATGTGAAAATGATAACTAATAATGATAATATGAAAAATGAAAATGAAAATGGTAATGAGATGAGATGTAATAAATGTCCAAATATACTCAATCGATGTTTAAATAGGATATATGTATTATTTCAAACATCCCAAAAATCTTTCATACATCCATGAATGTAATATAAATGAATCAATGCAATCCTAAAATACCTAAATGAACCATTTCACTGTTGTCATTCCGTAAAACAATTCTGCACTTAATTTTCATCGTTGAGCATTTTTGATATGTTGAAAGTTAGTACAAGAATCAACGGGGATGTTTGCATTGAGGATGACCTGAGTACTTCTTTCATGATGTTTGATATAGAAAATTAATACAAGCATCGAGGTATAATTCAACCAAGATGACCTGAGTATTGTTTGCATAAAAAAACAAAAGTTAATCATTTTCTTATGCAAATCCTAAAATGTCAATTTGTTCCTATGACAAACTTGCATAATAATACTCCTTCCTTGTGCTTCTAGTTCAGTACATCATTGAACCACTCCAGAGATATGATGTCATCAAATGTCAAAACAAAAAATCAACTTATTTCTTTAAGTTTTTCATTTATTTTATTTCAGATTAAGATCATCCAATTCATCAAGCCTCATGTCTGACAGTTGTTTTGACTCAGTCTAATTGGAAATTGTGTTCATTGTTTTGATATTCTGATACTTGACACATGTTTTTTGTTTTCCTGCCAAAATTTTTCAAAAGTTGAACTGCCCCCAATGATTTTGTACTTTTACAATGTATAAGATACATCCTAATGCTAAGGATAACACTAATCATCAAGCCATGATGAGATCCTTGTCATTTCAAGGAAATGTTGGGCACATCATGAGAATATGATGGCTAGGCATGTATGTGATGCTAATGAAAAATGGATATGAGTAATGCAGAATGTATCCTAATAGATGGGAGAGCCAACTAAATCAGAAACAACGTCTGTTTACCAGGTTTTCACCATTTGTTTTTATTGCACTATTTATGATTTTATGATTTGTTTTTCTTTTTAATTCTTTTTTTTTTTTTTTTTGTAATTTGATTCTTTTTTTTTGTATGTCAAAAGGATTCCTTTTTGCTAGGTTTTCACCCTGATGACAATTTTCTTCAGGATATTTTTCAATTTTTATGAATTTTTTCATGACTTTTTATACTATTTTTGGTATTTTTCAAGCATAAAACTGATTTAAGTGAATATTTTTGGTTGAATGTTCAAACAAGTACCCCTCTAGCATTGATAAATGATATGCCCCCGATCCATATGCTGTAGTGATGAGGAATGGACCCAACCAATTGGGTTTGAACTTTCCTTTCTTTTTTCGCTCTTGTTGATTATGTGGGTTTTCTTTGAGAACCAAATCACCCACTTGAAAAGGTTGTGGTTTGAATCTTTGATTGTAACTGTGGGACATAACTTATTGATACCCCTTTAAATAATTAGTTTCACTTTGCCACCACTTGTCAAGAAGTTCTAGCTCTTGCAATCTTGATACTCTATATAGTGTAGCACCTATTGGCATTGAAATACTGGTTCTTAATGCCCATAAAGCTGGATTTAATTGGACATGCCAATCACATCCAACATCATTTACTTTTTTCTTCAAAATCTTCAGAATTTTTTTGTTTGAAGCATCTACTTGTCCATTTCCCTGTGGATAATAAGGTGTAGAGAACTTGTATTGAATGTGAAATATTTCATAGAGTTCATCAACATCTTGATTTTTAAAAGGTCTTCCATTATGGGTATGTGCAGGATCATCATGGAAAAAATAGGCCCTTAAGTGGCAAAAAATTGAGAAAAATCAGAGTTAGGCAACATGACATAAAAATTTGAAGAATTTATCTATATTATTTAAAAAATATGTAAGAATAGAATTTGTAGCAAATTGAATGTAGTTTCTAAATTACTAGGTTTATTAACAAGAAAATTAAATCTATTTGGTGAAAATTTGAAATTTCAATATAGTATTACTTAAATTTCAAGGAAAATATAAGAAGTAGGTGTCTGTCTGACCACCCTAACCACATTAAAATAATAATATTTTTTTATAATATTTTAGATATAATTAGAGGACTCATGTCCCGATGTGATGCATATTTTTTTTATAATTGTTTTCCAAGTAAATAATTAATTATAGATTTTCTATGAAAAATTTTAAAAAATATAAAGACTCATATGTCTGACCACCTTAACTTGGTCAAAAATTCATGAAAATCATTTTTTTAATTTTTTTATCTTATATTATGCAAAGCATAGAATTTGACACATGTTTTGGATTCAAAAAATATGGTACCATTTGAAAGCTATAGATGTTTTTCAATCAACCTAAAAATCAAGACTTTAGTCATAATTCAATAGAAAATGGATAATAATTATTTATTAAATTCAAAGTAAAGCATAATTTATATTGGTGGAAAGATGAGAATCTCCTTTAAAAACCCTTTTCATTTTATCAATTTTCGGTTAAAAAAAATTTGTCAGCCACATACCCATCATATTGCCACTTTTTGGCCCATCATGTTCCTGCACATACCCTTATCTATAATAATGGAGTTGGGAAGGCCATACCGACATATGATATAGTTCAAAATGAGGGATGAATTTTTTTTTCCAATAACAATTGTTGAAGGGACAACCTCAATAGAGTTAGTAAAGTACTCATTGGCTCTTATAATGAGCTTGTGTCCATTTGATGACGATGGATATATCTTGCTAACCAGATCCAATCCCCAATGAGAAAAAGACCATGTTTTTGTGAAGGGTTGTAATTCCTAAGCAAGAGCATGAATGAGATTCCCATGAATCTAACATTTTGAACATTTCTTCACAAAAATGAATGATTCTTTTTCCATGGTTGGCCAATAGTAACCCATTCTAACAGGTTTCTTCGCTAAGGTTAGTCCACTTGAATGAGTCCCACAAATAACACCATGAACCTCTTGTAAAGATGTTTTTGATTCATCGTGTTCGAGACATCGAAGGAGGGTACCATCAAGATCATGTCAGTAAAATATGTCAGCAATTAGGGTATAAGGAGAAGATTGATGTATGAAATTCCTTTTTTGATTCCTAGAAGAATCTTCGGGAAAAATGGTATCTTTTAGATAAGCATAGATTTGGCCGTACAAGGGAGAATCAGAACCAATTAGGTGAAAAAGCATTTGGGTTTCTGGATTATCATAGGTGGGAGAAAACAATTGTTCCACCAGGAAATCATATCATGCTTGATTATTTGACAACTAGAGTAGTGATGCATTTGTAGCCATGGCATCCACAACTTTATTATCAGTACCTGGAATTTGTATGAAATTGATGTCAACAAAGTATTTATTGAAATCATGCACCATATTCTTGTAAGGCAATAACTTGTCATATTTAGTTTGATATTCATCATTTATCTAATTTATGACAAGTTGTGAATCACCAAAAACTTGGAGTTTCGTGATTCTCTACTCTAATGCAATTATAATTCCAATCAATAATACCTCATAGTCAGCTATGTTATTTGTACAAGGAAACATCAGCCAGTAATATTTTTAAATTTTATGTCCTTGAGGTGTAATGAAAATAATACCTACCCTTGAGCCATGTTTAGTGTAGGAACCATCAAAATAAAGTGACCATGACTATGCTGTGTTTGTTGTAAAAACATCAACGTCAAGAAAATCAATGTGTATTGGATGTTTTTCTTGCATTGGTGCCTCTTCCAACTGATCTAATATTACCTACCCTTTGATAGCCTTTCGATCCACATAATGAATGTCAAACTCACTCAAGATCATGACCGATTTAGCCAATCTACTAGTTAAGGTTTCCTTACTAAGAAGATATTTTAAACGATCAATCTTAGCCACAAGCTTTATTGTATGAGTTAGCATATAGTGTCGTAACTTTTAAGAAGTAAACACTACTACCAAGCAAGCTTTTCCAATGAAGTTTTAATTTAGCTGATTACATTTTAGTGTAAAAGTGATGTAATATATTTCTCGCTCCTTTCCTATTTTGTCTTCATGTGCCAATAATGCTCCTAAGGACACTTTCATGGTAGAAATATACAATATGAGTGGTGCACCTTGCACTCATGGAATCAAAACTGGTGGATTCATTAGATAATGCTTTATTTGATCGAACACTACTTCACATTTGTCTTCCCATTTAAATGGAACATTCTTATGTAAGAGATGAGTGAATGGTAAACTCTTATGTGCCAATTGTGCAATGAATGTTTGAATAGACTACAAATGTCCATATAATGAGTTTAGTTGAATAATGTTCCTTGGTGGTGGCATATCAAGAATTGATTTTACTTTGTTGGATCCACCTCAATTCCCTTTTCTGACACAATATAACCCAACAACTTTCTAGATTTCACCCCAAAGACACATTTCTTAAGATTAAGTCTGATCTTAAACAATTCCATTTTGATAATTTTTTTAGATAAGATAGCTATATGTCCCTCCCTTGTGTAAGATTTGGCTAGGAGATCATCTGGGTATGTGCACCAATCTGTGACACAATTTAGGTGCAAAATTAAAAAAACGATCAAAAAAATCCCAAAATAAGGCCTTTGGCACAAGCCAAATGTCTAAAAATACATTTGTCGCATGCGAAATGTCCAAAAATACATTATTTCTAGACATAAAATGCAAAAGTCAGGTTTGGAACCCTCATTTTGTCTTCAACCCAGGACTTGAGAAGGAAGATTTCAAGTTTTCAACTCACGCTTGTCAAATCTCCTCCATTCTTTGCATCCTTAGCTTGCCATTTTCCACGAGAATGTCACGAACATGTCAGAGAGGTTGAATATTGCAAAGAGGTGTGTATTTTTATTCTATTTATTTTGAATTTGATTTGGAATGCAACTTTAAATAGATTTTTATAATAAAAATCTGTTCTAATTCTCAGGGAATGAATCTCCACTTCAAAACATTGATAATTCATAATCACGCCCTAATCAAGAGCCTCCTATACAAGAACAACCCAAAACCCCTCCATCAATTCATAGGCATCCTCAAGAAATACAAGAAAATATTCAAAATCAAATTGAAATCAATAAAAGAGACATTCAACAATTAATTGCAAGATTAACTGAGCATGCCAAAACCCACCCTTATAGGAGAGGGGTTGTTGAATCATTGAAGTCAATTTTTACTCATGTAGGAGAAATGAGCGAGCAAATGTATTTTTGGTCAACTAAGAGAGATGAGATGAGGAAATTTTATGCTAATGGTTTGTCATATGCAGATGTCAACAAACTAAAAATTAGCAAAGCCGAGTTGTGTGCCCTATTTAAAGACCCAAAAGCTAATAAACCTTTGTCCCATGCATGCAAGAGCTTCCCCATCCATTGGTGCCACCATGATTTAATTAGAAATAAATTTTGGGAGCGGTGGTGGATGGTATTTGACCAACCTCCATTCAATAACCATGAGGTGTCGTAATACGTTTTAAGGAAACTCTATTGTGAGTTTTTCCTCAATAAAATGCCAAAATATTTTCACATCTTAGACTTTCAGGGTAGAGGTGGGGGCTCCACACATGATATACTTGTTGCACGATGCAATCCACAATTGGCATTGAGAGCCTTGGGTAGACCCATGGTGGAGCATCTCATTGTTCCTTCCATTTTTAAGGATAGTGTAGAGGTAGGCACGATTAGGTCGATTGGCTCACTCACCCAGACCATTTTACAGTGTGCGAGTCCTCTAGTAGAGCCTAGTGTGGAGGAGACGTGTAGGCCCCAAGCTCCACCCCACCATTGCGGCGCTTGTGGTGTTGTTTGCACGTACGATTATCAGGGTGCTCATGATGCAGCTACATATCCTATGTCAATTGCAGAGGTGATGGCTTTCATAGATGATATTTTGAATGATACATTCGACATTGACACTCGGGTAAAATTTAGCAAGTTATTTTAATGTTGTTTATTAAAATATATTTTGAAATTTAAGAATAACTAAATTAGTAGAATTTTGATATGATGAAATTTCAAGGTTGTATTGTTCATGAGGGATGATCTATTCCTACAAACCCTTATACATTCTTGACGATGATTCCATAGGTATGCAACTAGTATTAAAGATATTATTATTGCATTTGAATAGTTGAATGTTACATTTGAATGTTTGTCTCATAACATGCTTTGGATTTCAAACAGTTTCCTAGTGCACCTTCTTCCTCCACACCTCATGATTCATATCCTCAAACAATGTACACTCGAGTAGCCTTTATTCATTAATAGGGTTGTAAATCTATGTTAGCTAGTTTTCATAATTTTACGTATATACAAATCTAAAAAATTGATATGAAACACAAAAATTGCATTCAAGTATTTGTTGATCATGTCACATTATGTTCTCCTATATCAACATGATACCTGAGATATTGTTTCATTTGTAGCTGTTGACAAGAGATATCCCTGGTGATGTTGGTGGCACGATGAACCATGGAATTTCTATAGCAATAGCCAGTTCTGATCCATTGAGAGAGGTATGGAATGGATTAGTCGATTTGACATTATATTTTCTCTTTTTTTGTCTATTATAGAAAATTTTCACGACAATTTAATGTAGTTTAATTTCTATCTTCTTTCTTGCTACAGGTGGTTGTCACTCTAGATCGTGGACATGGTGATGCTTTAAATGTGCATGATGACTATATGTATGTGGTAAGTGATTATATTTTGTTATATCCCATTCCATAATTTAATTTCTATGTTTTAACATCTTTACTTTTAATTATATCAGTTCAAGGTCTAGAGTGAAGAGAAGAGGAGTAGCGGGCGTGTTCAAAAGACAAGACAAGCAACAATAACTCCATCCAGCCAAATTTCGAAGGCGGCACAAGATCTATTTCCTTCCCCTTGAGGGAAATGACTATGTATTAGTGTTATTTTTTGTATGCCTATGTGGCATTTTGGAACATATGTTTTGTACTATTGATATATATATGTGATATTTTGTCCAAATGGCTCCCTTGTACTAAACTTATATGGATTTTTTGGATATATTTTTATACTTTTATCAATATATATCATTGTATAGCCTTTCAGATTTTTTATTAATGAAACTCTTATTTTTCTATTGCCATTCTTGAATGATGTTATCATGTGTATCATTTAAGTTGTATGCTTGAATGTTGTAGGCATGGATCTTGTGTACATCTAATGCTTAATTAATTATTGTGGAATGCTCAATAAGTCCCATCTAAAGCGTATTGTATAAGTAAGCTCCATTCGTGGTTGTTTGTATCCTTTGGAATGATTCAATTACTTGTGCCTCACCGATGCAGAGGCAAGGAGGCTCAAACCCAATTAGTATGACAACCTACCTTCAAGGGGATCCTAACAAGATTAAAACAACCTATTTTGAGCAATCTACACAACCTCAAAGCCTCATCAAACCAAACTCTTCATTCAACACCTTACCCAACAATCCACCCTTGTAGCACACTAATGTAGAGCCAAGGTGGAGAACACTCACAACAATGGAAATATCAATTCTCAATCAAGAACTCTTCATGATAATTATTCAGCCTAATAGGCATCAACCCACCCTCAAGGGTCTCAACTCCTCAACCTTCCAAATGAACAAAAAGACTCCACCAAGGCCCTACAAAGACCATCAACATTCATACAATGATAATTGAATCAATTGACAACAATCCCTAAGTTAGTTTCATCAAGGTTTCCAAAACTCACATTTGTGACTGGTTATTCTTGTAGTACTCAAAACTTAGTTTTAGCCAGATTTCTCCCAACCTTTCCAAAACACTAAACAATTACAACATGGATTGAGATACCCTTTTTAGGGCTACACAACATACCAAAGAATCAGTGGTCTCTCTTTTGGACCGACATAGACTTTCAACACACCTACTTCATTTTTGGCTTCACAATGAGCCCTTTTTTTCCAAAGGGACCACCCTTCCAACTTTAGGCATCTATCTGAGCAGCTTGGAAATTCTTAGTTCATGGTTCCAAACCTTAATTTTTTTCATTATTTTGTGTCTACAGAGCCTCTAACACACAAAACCCAAGAAACCCTCCTAAACCTTCACAAAATCAACGGTTTTAAAGAAACATACTACTCCAAACCTCTCTGAACACTTCCAAAGTCCCAAACAACTCAAAATACTTCTACACAGACTCATCAAACCCTCACATAACCCTTACAGGCATTAATTCTTAAAAACCTCTCTTTGGTTCCTCACTTCCATGTTGGAAAACCCTTGTTCAGTCTTAGAACAGTCACAAAAACACAACATAATTATGACTCCTTATTCAAAAATGAGTTGAAACACTTATTATAACATGTTTTCAATAAATCCATTGAGATACGATAGCAAACAATAGGTGGACTGATTGTTACATCACAAATTTCCCCTCAAACCCTTGATTTAAAACACTGGGACAGTCACTATTTGTGTTGGTTCTCTCTACAAAGAAAGAGTTAAGACACCAAATAAAAAATAAATGAATTAGAAAACATATATACACATCTTGAGAAATTATTATACCATGAAGAACCTGTATGTTCCCATACAACACTCAAAAAGATCAAGAAAATAGTTTTTTTCTAGAAAATTGCTCAAAATTGTGGTGTTTATGGTGTAAAATTATTACAAAACTTCTTCCACTCTCTCATTCAAGCCTTGGTAAGGATTTTTAAATAATTTTTCAATAACCATCTTCTCCCTAACTCTCGTAACCAACCTTGGGATTAGTTGGTCCCTTAATTACATTTGTTTGTGTTAAAGTTGCTTTGTCAGCATTTTACAACTTATATCATTTCTAATTGACTTCTAAGACACAAAACACCCTTTATTTGTATTATGCTTGATCTCTCAAAGCTTATTAGACAAAATAAACCTAAAGACACTAAAATTTTCCTATTGATGATGTGGTGTAGGTGCTCCTGCACCAAACTCAAAACCCGATCCAAGCCTAATTTCTCCCAACCTTTCCAAAACACTTGACCATTTAAAGGTGGATTAAGATACCCTTTTCAGGGTTACACAACATATGCCAAAACCAATAGTAAATCTTTTGGACCAACATGAATTTTCAATACACCTCCCTCGCTCTAGGCTTCACAATTAAGCCTAATTTGTAAAGGAACCCCCTCACAAACTCACCTCCAAACCAAGGAAACTTGAAACAGTCTTAGGGATGCTCATGAAACTCAAGATTCTCCCATTTTAAGAGCCCCATGAACTTTTTATATTCCTCTACTCACAAACCATCCTAAACCTTCACAAAAGCAAGGGTTTTAAGGAAACTCATAACTCCAGACCTCCCCCAATCCTTCCAAAGGTGTAAACAACCCACAATACCTCTACCCTAACTTAAATGACACTCAAAATCCCATTCCTTTCAGTATTTCTGAAATTCATTACTTGAGTTCCTTACTTTCATGGTGGAAACACCCCTAGAAAACATTAGAACTTTACACCCCATTGATTTTATTCATTCTCTCGGCCTCCAAAGTATTCATACACCAAACTAATCATGGTACAGACTAATCCACTGAGCATTAGGGTCAGAACAGTAGGTGGATTGGCTAATGTGTCATGGTGTTGCCCTCAAAACCCCTAACATAGAAAACAAAGCACGAACTAATTTTGCTGATCCCACACACACCAAAGGTGGATTTAAACCTTTAGAATAGATGAGAAGAGAGTAGACACATATGCAATCAAGTATCCAAAGCCTCAAGTCATGATATACTTGTATGGGCCTATGCAAGGCAAAGAAAATTCAGGAAAATAAAGAAAACCAGTGATCAATGTTTTCAAGTATATTTTCTTATTAGAATCCGAACAAAATCAACCCTCAACTAGGGGTATTACAGAAATATATCTTGATACCACCTTCCAACTACCCCTTGAGCCGATCAACCACCATAACCACCCTTTGTTAGACTTCTAAGATGGCAATTTTCTAATTTTGCTCTCAATTACCATTCATTCACAACTTGATTTTGCAAATGCCACCTAACTGACCTATTAAGCCTTTTAAATACAATTGCAAGGTATTTACATAGCATATAGAAATATAGAGAGAAAATACAATAAATATTTTAACTAATGAATTGTAAAAAATGGACTTTAGTAGTTTATATTCATGTCATTGATTACATTCTATTGCACATCTTTCAAATTCAAAGCATTACTTCACTTTGCATAACTAATAAGTAGATGTTGATATATGCCAAAAATTTAATTACAATATAGTTTGAACAAAGTCAACCTAAGACGTTATGCAATTTCTTCACATTTCATAACTAATAAGTAGGAGCAGCTGGCAATTGCATTATCTTATCATGGCATTCTATGAGACCACATTTCTTTGAGATATTTTTTCAAATAGCTCCTTGCCTTGTCTATGTTACCACATTTTTCATACATGTCTACCAAAGCATCTTCTCAAACAGTTTGTTGCCTTGTTGCTATGGCTAAAAGCCTAAAACAAGTGATTTGGAACAAGCTATGGATGTCTCAAAAAATATATCATTAGCATAATAGTAAGCAATAGCATAGAGAAGGGACTGAACTGTTTGAAAAAATGCATCAAAAAAATTGCTTTGAAATGATAAATTTAGTTGTGCTTTCACTCTTCTTTAACATTGTATATCTACTCCTTTTTATAACAAGAGATAAAAAAACATAAAAAAATGTATAACAAGAGATAAAAACTATATTTTTTGAAATCAAAAGGAATTTCCATAGCATAGAGATATAGAGAGAAAATAAGATAAAGAGTTTAACTAATGAAATGTAGAAAATAGATTTTTGTAGTTTTTATTCATGCATTGCACATATTTCAGACTCAAATCATCACTTCACATTGCATAACGAATAACTAGATGCTGATAGATGACAAAATTTCAATTACAATATAGCTTTTGACAAAGTCAACCTAAGAAGCTATGCAATTACTTCACATTGCATAACTAATAACTAGGAGTAGTTGCCAATTGCTTTAGCTTGTCATGGCATTCCATGAGACCACATTTCTTTGAGGCATTTTTTCAAATAGTTCATTCCCTTGTCTATGCTATGAAATTTTTCCTATATGTCTACCAAAGCAGTTTATCAAATAGTTCATTGCCTTCTTGCTATGGCTAAAATCCTAAAACATATGCTTTCGAACAAGCTATGGATGCTTGGAAAAAGCCTAGGAAAGCATAATAGTAAGCAATAGCATAGACAAGCCATTGAAATTTTTCAAAAAATGCCTCAAATAAAAGTGGTCTCATGGTGATGGAATTCCATGACAAGCCATAGACAAGGTAGTGAATTGTTTGATAATATTCCTCAACTACTTGCATTTGACAACTTTTTCCTCAAGTGAAAATTAGCCACCATAGGAAAAAGCCTCCGAGATAGCGAAAACCGAGAAAGGTTATTGTAGAGGGGCCCAACATGATCCCATAGGATCAAATGAGAAGTTTCTAAGCATCACAATGTCCAAGTAATAGCATGTTGAAGTTTGCAGCCATTTTGCACTTTGCACCCTTAAGGGATCGATCCGGTTGAACGTAGCTCAGAGCGATTCCATGTGTTTAGGTGCAAAAGAGGACCATTCCTAGAGTAAAAATACCTATTCAGATGCATTGGAATAGTCCATTTGGTCACACGAGCTGTAGAACGAAAGTTGCACCACTTTGCAACATTCAACTACTTGCATTTGACAACTTTTTCCCTGAGTGAAAATTTTCCAGCACAGGAAAATGCCTCTGAGATAGCAAAAACTGAGAGAGGTTATTGTAGATGGGCCAAGTGTGATCTTGTAGGATCAGATGAGAATTTTTTAAGAATCATGGTGTCTGAGTAATAGCATGCTGAATTTTGCAGCCATTTTGCACTTTGGACCCTTAAGGGATCGATCCAGTTGAACATAGCTCAGAGCGATTCCACGTGTTTAGGTGCAAAAGAGGACCATGCCTACCATAAAATTACCCACTCGGATGCATTGGAATAGTTTTTTTGGTCACACGAGCTATAGATGAAAGTTGCACGACTTTACAACTTTCAACTACTTGCATTTGACAACTCTTTCCCCTAGTGAAAATTCACCACCACAGGAAAATGTGTCTAAGATAGCAATAACCAAGAGAGGTTATTGTAGAGGGGTCCAACATGATCTCATAGGTTCAGATGGAGAATTCACAATCACCATAGTTTATGATTAATACCCTATCAAATATTGTTGCCCCTTTCTACTTTGCACCCTTGAGGGATCGAGTCGGTTGAACCATAGTAGTTGTTTTGTTGAATGTCATACCCTAAGGTATGTTAGATATGACCTAGGTTGCATCGATTTCTCTAATGCATATGCTACCCCTACCTTGTCACTTCATCAAAGGACAATAGATCTAAAGGAATTTTATTCATTAAGACAAGCATCATGAATGTATGAACACAAGGGAACTGTGAAGAGTCACTGTACATGGCAATGTGCAAATGAAAAGGACAGATTAGAAATGAGTAGTGATCAGTTGTTAATTACAGTGAGTGTATGATTATAAAGTGCTTGAAAATCAAATTCACTCACCACAGTCAATGTCCTATGATTTTCATGTCTATGTTAGTCAGTGTCTAAAGACTCCAAGAGCTATGGTTGTGTATGCAGCAATAGGTCCTTATGAATGTCGAGTCTTGAAAAAATATAGTAAGTCAATGAAAAATATTACAATATTTATGGAAGAACATCTTGAAAATATTCCCATTTGTCAATACTTGTAGCAATACATACAGGGAAATAATCCTCCCATTTCAAACACAAATCATGAAATATATTGTACTTGAGAAAAGGACAAAAGGACTTATTGCCCAGTTTCATTTTTCCATTCCACCTCAATTGGCCTAGCTATTTGCATTCCAAAATTGTTAGAAACATATACATCCCATACTCCATATGAAACACATGGGTAGTAGCCTCTCTGTGGTTGTGTAGTATTATAGGAATTTTGTCCACAAAAAAGTGATTAGTAACATGGCTTTACAAATTCAATGTGCATACTTACAAATCAATCCGGGGAACCATCTGGGTCTTCTCTAGTCTTTACTGTGTCAAGTATTGCCTTGTGATCAGACTCACGCACTTTCCACAAGTTCTTATTTTCAATTTTACCCTTATATTTGATCAAATGAACGTTGGTGGTGATGACAAGGTTCGAATAGTGAAGAATTTTTTCATGCATGTTGAAGTCCTCAAACAACCAAACTGCAACATTCTTAACTGAATACCTTTAAAGCCATGTTCCAGTAACAACCATCGAACCTGTAGGATATTCTATGTTTTCTCTGTCTATAACTTGGGACTCTAATTTCTTTTTGGCCTCGATCCAATGACACAGGTAATAATCTATACCCTCTTCACTGTCTTCATCTGCAATCACTGCATAAATGTGCCCTGCATTGATATGTTCATCTTGTTAGATTTATTTGTTGAGAAACATAATAAAACTTGTAAGTAAGATATATTACTTGGTTCTAGTAGGTCCGATACATGATCAAAGTCAATGGATGATTGCATCTCCATGATTTGTAGAGCCGTCAGGAGCTGATAAGTATCAAGTGGGGTTAGACTTCTTACAGACCATTCATTAACCCACTTTGTTGACTCACAATAATTCCATGATTGAAGTGTAAATGCATAACAAAAGTATGCAATCTTCCTTGTATAGATAGTCCATGTACCTACATTGGAGCTTCTAAAAGAGTGTAGCTCACTCAATCCTATTAGTGAACAAAAATCCTAATATTTTACAATGTTAGTATCATCTACTAAATGAAAAAATATATGAACTAAAGAATTGCCTTCACTACCTGGACCCATTGAACCATTGCACCACTAGACAATTGATCTTTCATATGTCAACTTTACATTGTTTGTGTACTTTAACTCTTCTCATGCTAGGGCTCTTTTGATACATGCACCTGCTCCATCATGCTCCCCCTTTCCATGCCCGACCTTGGAGAAGTTCCACATATGTTGAACACCACTAATCCTATGCATCCTGCTCAACTAGTAAAACATTTTGGCGTTCTTGAATTGTGATGTACAATTATCTGACCATATGATATGTTGATTAAATGATATGACCTTGCTAGCCAGATTGGCATAGAACATATGAAAGCAACCTTGAACAAACTCTGTAGAATGTGTGCGATCATCACTGATGTAAAAGTGATACTCCCTCAATACTTTCGGATTTTCTTCTGTACTATCATTTTCATGAATGAATACTATATGTACAAATATAGAAACCTGCACAGAGTTGTACTACTATGATTGCACCTTGTTCTATGGTTGTAGTTTGTAGTTCTCAGTGAAATCGACAACTAGAATGATATGACGAAGTGGAAATTTGTCCTTGCATAATTTGAACTATGAGTTCAACCATTGTGCTCTATGTGTATGCATTTCATAATCATAAACCACCCGATCATGAAAAATTCCCATAAACTTATACACGGGAATCTTATCACTGACCAATTCACACTTCTTTGCTTCTTTCCCATCTTTTAGACTATATGCCACTGTTGTATATTTGCCAAATTCCACAATTTTGTCTCCAATTGTGTGTGTACTAGCCATGTGTTGGAAAATTGGAAAATATTGCATGCCACCAAAATGATCGCATGTCCCTTCCAAACATGATTTTTTGTAAAAAATTTGACCATCCTCTCTTTCAAATTAAATGGAAGACAAACATTTCCTTGACGATTTAAGTGGAGGCATTATGTTATATTCCTGCAAACAATTGTCAGTATGCATATCTACACATATACCTCAATAAATATCATAATGGTTAGAGAAATCAACATGAACCCTATAACAACAAGTAGTGCATGTGTGATTTATTTTGACATAAAAAGGCTTTAGCATTTCAAAATACCTTTGGCATATTTTAATTAGAGGAAACTTTTGTATAAAATCAGCAAAAAATTGGGTTTGAGTGGTATCCAAATAATGCATTGGATGTGGCTCATGGTTTATACTACCAATTCTCCTTCTTACAACATCTCTTTGATTAGGAGAGGTCCTTGTGTTATCCTTCCAATAATTCACAATTAAAGATCTCAAGCCTTGAGCAATTCTTGTGTCTTTTTGTGGCACTCTACTCAAAAATGCCCACAACTCATTGCTATTTGGATCCTCCACTCTTTCACACCTTTTTTTTTCTCTCATTAGAGGTGATCTACTTATTTTCAAAGACTTACTTGCCTTTTCAATGTTCAGCTTGTTCCTTGTTTGACTGCTTAATAGTGTTGTTGTCATCACACGTCGTGTGGCACAACTATCCTTCGTGCGTGAGGTGGAACCCATGCTCTCATATGCACTCATCAAGTTCTTTACAATGGAATTTTCACTTGAGTCATTCAAAAATATTAGCCCAAGAGCCTTCATGGTGGCCCTAAATTTGAGTTGCCTCATCATTTCAAGAAATAGTTGGCATCTTTCACCCTTACTTAGCTTGGCAAAAAACAAACTCGATATCCCTTTTGCATATCTTTGACATGTACATTTTGGAATCTTATTAGGCATCCATTTTAAAACAATGGAATCAATGTCAATAAAAATATAGGTTTTCTATGCAAAACTCTAGGAGGAGTTCTCATTTGTAAATTTGTGTCAATATTGGGAAGGTCAACAACATCGGGGATAGATCGTGTACCTTCAATTGGAGGTGCAATTGATGACATACCTCAAGATTGACATGTAAACAATGTTGTACCTCCAACTTGAGATGTCATTTGTGGAGTTTCTTCAAATAGAGATGTGTTTACTAATGTACTTTCAAAACGCAATGTTTCTTATGGTGTGTCTTCAATTGGAGATGTGATTTCTGATGTACCTGGAAAACCACATGTTGTTGTCAATGTGTCTTCAACTGGAGATGTGCATTGATCTTCACCTATGGTAGATGATGTGCCCCCAACTTCTGTATTCATTCCTATCCTTCCATGAACTTTCCTCATTTGTTCCCTTTGTTTTTCCAATTTGACATCTCTCTTAGATTGCACGGGAATTTGTGGTTGTATGGGCTGCAATTCCTTTGCTTCACAAGCTACATTTTTTTATTCTCTTCTCCTTGCATTTTTAACTGCATGTTCTTCTAGTGTTAGAGGTTCAGTCATTTCCTTGGCATGACCTTGAATGCTACATGTCCACAAACACACATAGAACAAAAGTAAGTTATGCATTTTACAAAAAAATTGATGCAGAGAGGGGTGGAAACCATTCAATACAACAAATCAATGAGAATCACAAACCTAGGGTATAAATTGCTGCCACCTAAATGAAAACTTGAGACTCTTGTGTTTATTTTTCTCAAAACCAAATTTTTGATTGTCAACAGAGTCATGAAGAAAATGGATTCAAAGAAGGGTTTGTGATGTTATATCTTATCATTATTCACTATTTCTTTGGCAATGAGGTTTTCCAAATTAGATGAAAATATTTTTTTTCCAAATTAGTTGAAAAAAGAATGAAATACAGTGAATTCCACTAGCCATGCTAGAAATGGACTACTATAAGCAATGCAAATGGAATTCATAAGTAAATTTCATGCTTTTTATTTTTTTTGTTCTTCCAACTCATAAAGATTGAAATTTTTTATGCAAATCCCATCTAATTCAATGTTGAATTCTAAGTCCAATTGTTATGATTAATAAAATCATTAAGGAAATTTAGTCTATATTGTCAAAACAAAACAAATATACTAAATACAAACATTTCAATTTACCAAAATTAATATATTACCTCAGATAATGTAAAATGATGTAGAAACTTCAAAATATCTTCTTCTACATTGTCTAACATGCAAATTGGTGGTAAAAGGTGATGGATCAAGCATAGATTGGTACAATATGAAGTCAACTGTACAAAAAAAGGTGTTTCTGACTCAGATAAAATGTTGAACCAGACAAACACAGGAGAATGTGGGCTGAATCATAGGGTCAACCCTTATTTTTACCATTTCAAGGTAAAACCCATTTGGCGCTCGCCGAATATGTTCCTCTGAAAAGGAGAGACTTCAGAGAGAGGGAGAGATGCAAAGTGGGAGAGAGATAGAGGGAGTGAGAGAGAGAGGGAGTGGGAGAGAGGGAGAGGGGGAGGGAGAGGGTGTGGGAGGGAGAAACATAAGAGAGAGAGACACCTGAGAGAAAGAGAGGGAGTCAAAGTGGGAGAGAGGGGGTGGGAAGGAGAGACCTAAGAAAGTAGGGTGGGAGGTAAGTGAGGCCTGAAAGAGAGGGATTGTGAGATAAGTGAGGCTTAATCCCTCAACCCTTTAAACCCTAATCCATAGAGACAAAGAGAGATAGAGAGAGTGAGAGAGAGGAGGGAGAGGGAGTGGGAGGGAGACACCCAAGAGAGAAGGAGAGGGAGAAAAAGGGGGTGAGAAAGAGATACCTAAGAGAGTAGGAGAGAGAGGGAGTGAGAGATAGAGGGATGGGAGAGATACAAGGAGTGGGAGAGAGAGAGAGACTTGAGAGATAGAGAGGGGGTGGGAGGGAGAGGGAGTACTCAAGATAGAGGGATTCAAGAGAGATGGAGGGGGTGGGGGGAGATACATGAGATAGAGGGAGAGAGAGAGAGTGGGAGGGAGATATCTGAGAGAGGGAGAGAGAGAGGGAGAAAGACAAGAGTGGGAGAGAGTGAGAGAGAGGGAGTGGGAGAGGGATGGGAGAGAGATAGAGGGAGTGAGTGAGTGACATACCTAATAGAGGGATTAGGGTAGAGAGTTTAATTGGGTTTAAGGGTTTAAGTGTTGAGGGATTAGGGTATTGGTTTGAGGGTATAGGGTTTAAGTGAGATGTGAGAGAGATAGATGGATTGAGTGAGTGAGAGAGAGACATGAGAGAGGGAGAGGGGGTGGTATGGAGAGAATTGAAAGAGAGAGGGAGGGAGAGAATGGGAGAGAGACAAAGGTAGGGAGGGTTAAGGGTAGAGGGTAGAGGGTTTAATTGTTTAGGGTTTAAGGGTTAAGGGTTTAGTGTTTAGGGTAGAGGGGAGAGAGCTAGAGGAAGTGAGTGAGTGTGTGAGAAAGAGAGACCTAAGATAGAGATAGGGAGTGATTGAGTGAGTGAGTGAGAGACCTAAGATTCCCTCTCTAGTTCTCTCTACCTAGTTTTCCCTCTATACCTATTTCTCTCTCCTTACCTCTCTACTCTCTATCTCACCACTCTCTCCATCTCACTCTCCCTCCTTCCCTCTCTCCCTTATATCCATCCCTCTCTCCTTCCCTCTCTACCTACCTCTCACTCCACTACCTACCACTCTCTCCATCACCCATATTTCTCTCTTACTCTCTCCTTCCCTCTCTACTCTATATCTCTCCTTCCTTCCCTATCTAATCTATTTCTCTCTCTCCCCTTCCTATGTCCCCTCATTTTATCTCCTCTCACTCTCTCTCCCTCTCTCACACACTCAACTCTATCTCCTCATTTCCTCTCCCACCATCCCTCCACTCTCCACTTCTCTCTATATATCATCCCTCTCTATATCTCCTTCCCTCTATATTTATCTTTATCTCCCCTCTCCCTCTCTTTACCCACTTCTCCATTCATCACTCTATATCTCAACCGTGTATCCTCTCTCTCTATCTCTGTCTCTATCTCTCTCTCTCTCTCTCTCTCTCTCTCTCTCTCTCTCTCACGTGTGCACGCACACACACACTTCTATATCCTCCCTACTTGTCCCTCCCTCCCCTCTCTAATTATCTCTATATCTTCTCTCTCTACATCTCCTACCCTCTCTACCTATATTTATCTCCCCTATCCATTTTTTTACCTACCTCTCTACCAATATTTATCTCCTACCCTCTTTACCTATATTTTTTTCCCCTATTCTTAGAAATGCCTCTTTAAAAAATTATCTTCCATGCACAGTAGTTTAGTGTTTTCCACTTCTCCATTTGCTCCATTTTCATATTATGCATCTGTTCAATCCCTCCATCTTTCATCTCCTTCATTTTTCATGGCTTTTCTTGGTTTGCTCTACCAAAGATACTTTGGATTCTTGCAGTAGTTTGCAAAATCACTCATCCCCAATAGGAGCCACTGTTAGAACCCAAAATTTCCATAAAAATTCCTAGGGTTTTCCTATTATTTTCCATAAATTTCCATCAAAACCCTAAGGTATTTTATTTTTCATGCCTTATATTTTCACTATCTCTCCCATAAAATTCATTATCCGTCCTCACATATTCCCCCCATTTAATTCCATCTAGACCTATCATTTTCCTATCTTTCCATATAAAATTCATTTTCCCTTTTCAAAAAATGCTCATATACTTTATATCACTACCGCTCCCTTAAAAAATATCTTTGTTTATATTATTTACCGCCAAATCATGACCTCATACATGGGGGCCCATGGTATGGCAGTAATTTTTTGGGGGAGTCACATTAACCCTTACTGCTATACTGTGGTGGAACATCATCCTATCCATGGTAGCGTGGTGGTCGGGTAGCAACTAACAAAGCAGTCATGAAATGTTTACCGTGCCACCGTGAGTGGTTAAACCATAGACCGCGGTGACCGCGGTAAATAGGTAGCAGTTGGCAAAGGGTGACAGTGGATTGTTAGTGGGTAGTCAGTGAATGTTGCCTATAGTTTGTAGAGTGGCTATCGTGGTACCACTAGTAGTCAGGCTGGTGACCACGGTAGTGTGGTGGTAGTGAGAAAACCATAGCGGCGTCAATTGAAGTGGTTATCATGGTACTGAGCATGGTTAAACCACAGACTGTGGTCACTGCGGCAATGGTAGCGGTTGATAAAGGAAGTCAATGGAGAACAACAAGGAGTGGTTAATGGCTGGCACTGGAGGTTAAGGGTGGCTAACGCAATACCACTGGAAGTCATCCCAGTGACCACGGTAGCATGGTAAAGGCTCATTGAGGAAATAAACGTGCAGAGTAAAAAGGACACTGCAATACCCCATGAAGAAAATTCAAGCCCGTGGTAGAGCAGTAACAATAAAGATAATAAGGCCATAAGAAGATAAAAATAAAGGAGTGGATAAAATGAAATTTAAAGGGTGGGAGAGGATATAAAGGGAAAAATCAAAGCGATGATATAGTTAAAAATATTTAATTTTCTGAAAGACAATCTGATTAAATATTTTAAATATCTTTCATAAAATTCAAACAGTTGTAACATAAAGTGAAGGGTCATGACCATTGGGTACGTAATGTATATATATTTCAAAAAATCAGGGAACAAGTAGAAAAAGAAAGTAGTAGTTAGAATTTAGGAGTTAGAATTTTCCTGAGAAGGGACTGGGATGGAAATAACGTACAAAATTTTCTTTGTGCAGTAAGTGTTGTAGTTTTATCTATCCACTTCCCTTTTCCATTGTGGATAGATTGATCAACTATGAAACAAATCTTAAATTTGCAACATACATATAGATGCGCCCACCTAGGTTTTGCAGAGCCTAAAGAGAAAAAGGTACAATTGCATCAATTGGCCTTGTTAGTTGGCTAAAAGCATTGTGAGAGATTGGCAACCTCTCATGGTTCAAAAATTCATTTTTGAAACCCAATAGGAGGGAGAGAATTGAGAGAGAGAGATGGAGAGGTAGTGGGAGAGAGATAGAGTGTAGAGGGTAGAGGGTAGAGGGTTTTAAGTGTTTAGGGTTTAGGGTTAAGGGTAGAGAGAGAGGTAAAGATGGAAAGAAGGTAGAGATATGGAGAGAGAGGAGGAAAGGAGGGAGAGATAAATAGGTATAGAGGTACAAATAGGTAGAGAGAAGTAGATATGAAATCTAAGATAGAGGGAGAGATAGGGATGGAGATAGAGGTGAGAAAAAAATAAAGATAGGTCTAGGTAGATAGAGGTGGGAGGAGATAAAGAGAAGTAGAGGGTAGAGTGTTTAAGGATTTAAGGGTTAAGGGTTTAACATTTAAAGTTAAGGGTAAAGGAGAGAGAGATATATGGAGTGAGTGAGTGAGTGAGTGAGAGACCTGAGAGAGGGAGAGGGGGTAGGAGGGAGAGACTTTAGATATATGGAGGGAGGGAGGGAGGGAGTGAGAGAGAGATAAAGGGTAGAGGGTTTAAGGGTTAAGGGTAGAGGGGAGAGAGATAGAGGGAGTGAGTGAGAGAGAGAGAGAGAGACCTGAGAGAGGGAGAGGGGATAGGAGAGAGAGTCTTGAGAGAGAGAGGGAGAGAGTGGGAGAGAGATAGAGGGTAGAGGGATAAAAAGGCTAAAAAGTGACTTATATCCTATACCGCTTCCCTAAAACCTTTAAATTTTTCTCCCTACTACTTTATTGTGGATAGCCTTTGAGCAGTTCGTAGTTGTGCCACAGAGGGTCAAGGTAGACAGTAGAGGGGAGAGACAAAGGAAGTGACTAAGAGAGAGATACTTGAGAGAGGGAGATGGGGTAGGAGAGAGAGGGTTGAGAGAGAGAGAAAGATGGAGGGAGTGAAAGAGAGATAGAGGAAGGGATGTTAGAAAGTTTAAGGGTTTAGGGTTTAGGGTTAAGGATAGAGGGGAGAGATAGAGATGGAGTGAGTGAGAGAGAGACCTGCGAGAGGGAGAGGGGGTAGGAGGGAGAGTCTTGATAGAGAGAGGGATGGACGGAGTGGGAGAGAGATATAGGGTAGAGCATAGATGGTTTAAGGGTATAGGGCTAAGGGTAGATGGAAGAGACTTAGGAGTGAGTGAGTGAGATAGAGAGAATTGAGAGAGGGCGAGGGTGTAGGAGGGAGATGGTTGAGAGAGAGAGAGGGTAGAGGGTTTAAGGGTTAAGCATTTAGGGTTTATGGTTAAGGGTAGAGGGAGGAGAGATAGAGGGAGTGACTGAGAAAGAGAGACTCGAGAGAGGGAGATGGGGTAGGAGGTAGAGACTTAAGAGAGAGAGGGTAGAGGGTTTAAGGGTTTAGGGTTAAGGGTATATGGGGGAGAGATAGGGAGATTTAGTGAGAGAGAGAGAGGGAGGTAGTTAGAGAGAGATAGAGGGTATAGGGTTAAGAGTAGAGGGTAGAGGGTTAAAGGTAGAGGGGAGAGAGATAGGAGTGAGTGAATGAGTGAGCGAGATACCTGAGAGAGGGAGAGGGGGTAGGAGAGAGAGACTTGAGAGAGAGATAGGGAGGGAGGGAGGGAGAGAGAGAGAGATAAAGGGTAGAGGGTTTATATTTTAAGGGTTAAGGGTTTAGGGTTATGGCTAGAGGGGAGAGAGATAGATGGAGTCATTGATAGAGAGAGAGACTTGAGAGAGGGAGAGAGTGTAGGAGACAAATAGATAGACATAGTGGGAGAGAGTGAGAGAGAGAGAGGGAGTGTTTGTGTGTGTGAGAGAGAGATATAGGGTGGGTGGAGATAGCCAAGAGATAGTGAGAGAGAGAGGGAGAGAGATAGAGTGAGTGATAGAGGGATTGGGAGAGATATAGAGGGAGTGAGTGAGTGAGTGACATACCTAAGAGAAGGATTAGGGTAGAGAGTTTAATTTGGTTTAAGGGTTTAAGTGTTGAGGGATTAGGGTTGAGGTTATTGGGTAGAGGGTAGAGGGTAGAAGGGTTTAGGCTTTAAGGGTTGAGGGTTGAGGGTTTAGGGTATAGGGTTGATTGTTTAAGGTTTTAAGGGTTGAGGGTATAGGTTTGAGGGATTAGGGAAGAGAAGGTGGGATGAATGGAGGGAGAGATGGAGGGAGAAGTGAGATAGAGATAAGGAGAGAAGAGGAGGGAGGGACAAAGATAGATGAGGG